>JALPQD010000568.1:115728-610728 GCA_023101885.1 Typhlomys cinereus | reverse complement strand
TGCCCTTATACCTAAATGCTTACAGTAATTCACATGAACTCAGCAAGCCCAAACTTTCACTATGACTTTCACAACAAGATGAACATGACTGGTTGCTATTCAATATCTGATTCATATTTTATTAACTTCTTATTCAGTTTCAACATTAAAATTGAGTACAAGGGGATAATCTTAACTATTCATTCTCAATTTGTTTCATAATTGGAACAGGTAAAATTCTCTCAACAGCTCCATTTATTTTGAAAGGTATTTGCTCTTTTGTGTTACTATTTCATTTTGTAACTTTTATTATTATTTATTATATTATTTATTATTATTATTAAAAACTTAAGCAAAATTTGCAAGAAAATAAATATTTCCATTTTTTTCTCCTGAATCATTTGTGGATGAATTGCATACATAAAGTGAGTTTCATACATTTCTCAGCAAATGTTTGACTCTGACCCTGGGAAAGGAATTGATCCCCTGAACCTGAAGCCCAGAAGCTGATGACTTATCAGAAGGGGAATCAGTGACCTCAGAATTGTGTCATCCACTCAGACATGTACTGTGGAGACCCAGTAATTTTGCAGACCCACCTTGAGTCTTGCTTTATAGCCAACATTCAGTTCAAACAGCTTTATGTAATTATAAAGGTTTCATGTAATTTGCACTCTCGGAAATCAAGGCTTCTCAGTTGAAGATCTCAGCACTATGGAACAAAAACTATGATCTCCATAGTTTTATAAACTAGCCATGTTTATAACCTACAGCATCATGGAGCACCGTGAAACCAATATTGTCTTCACATCCTAGATCATGAGTGATCACATTTCATAAACAGAGACTAGAAGAATATATTTTACATCATTAAACTCTTAAACCTCTCTAAAAGTTGGCAATATGCCACAGCTTGACCAAAAAATAAATAGTTTCCAATAAGAGCTCAGGTTCAAGAATGTGCCTCATCCATTCATGAAGCCCATTCAGCGAGGCAGGTTTTGCCAGTGTGCCCTTCATGAACTCAACACTTCAGAAAATGATGCTAACTAGTTTATAAATCACATTAGATTACTTTTTTCTGTTATCTCTTTATGATTGCCTGCTGGTCATGTGTTTATGTAAGGAGTGAAGTTAGATCTTTATTAGACGTTCCTATTTTCAAACAAACAAATTTCTTTTTCCGTGGTTAGTCATATTCAGTTGATATCAAATTGTGAAGCATGAGATATTCTGAAACTATATAGATGTCACATTTCTAATCACACTTATTAAAATTGATTTAATGTTTTGTATATGCTTGGCCTAAATGGTATTTTATTTTATAGTATAATATAATTTATATAATGATTGATGTTCAAATTATCCAAAATCTCATCAGTGCATTTCCCTTTGAACTAGGTTGTCTATCATTCTGATGTGTTTTCAACATTCTTTGACAATTTTTTTCTGCTTCTGAAAAAAGATGGTGTCTCTACTTTTCTGCTAAACTGAGAAACATCTTGTGCTTCTCTCTTCCTGCTTTGGAGACAAATTTTCTAACAAGTTCTAATCTCCTTTGCAGGAGAATGGTACTTCATTGATAGCATTTGGTCATGATATATCTAAATATCTGTGTTCCATTGTCATCTACAGATAGAAATTTTTTTTCTATTAATACATTTTTATTATTATTTCAGCTCATACAAACTTAATAGGTACACCAGTTCCCTCCCTCCCTCCTCCTCCCCCCGTACCCTCTGTTCCTCCTCCACACCCCCCTCCCTCCCCATCCCCCAGTGCCTCCCGCCCCAATTCCCAGAGAGTTCTTTTTTGTGCATGCCTGATTTTCCTCTGGGCCCTCCTCTCCGATGACGTACAAGGACTCAGTGGCCTTTCCCTGAACCCTTTCCCATGTACCCCTTAGGTATAGGAACACTGCCGTGGCTGCCAATCCCTTGCCTCCAAGGATCTTGGTGCCTTTAGCAGATGCTAGACTTTGTGAGGTCAATACTGTGTTGGACAATGCGCAGGGCATGTAAAGTCCAATTATGATTGCTTCAGCCCTAACTTGTATGGAGTATCTTACATATCATTGCTCCTCCCATCCTTTTGCTCTTACAAACTTACCACCCCCTCTTCCGCAAATGTCCCTGAGCTTCAGGATGGGGAGAGATTAAGCTGGTTGATATAGAGTCTCAGAAGTTCTGGATTGTGGTTTGTTGATTTTCTTTTGCAGTTTTGCTGCTCCTGCAATGCCCTTCACTCCATCCTGGTGGGCATTGTATGTTACCCCCGGCCAGAGACAAAAAGCTGTTAAACTAGAGTCTTGTGATAAAATCACATTCAAAGGTAGATGTAATAAAAGTGGGAAACCACAGTGAGGGAGGGGTCTATCACCCACTTGCAACATGGTTACTTTTTATCTCCCAGACTATATGCCCTCCTCTTCTGAGAGATCATACCTCCTCAGTAGTAAATGATCAGGAACAAAAGTTTGTGAACTTAATCAGATGTCTCATTACTTATTTGAGTCCTTGATGGAGGCCTATTTTCTCTGCTGTAACATGGTCCCTTCTCTCCTTGTTTCTGGTGTGGCCCTCCTACCCCATCCCTCCTGTTCGTAATCCTTGCAATTACTGTCTCTAGGTGGGCTGGGTGAGTTTGGTACTAGGAGCCACCTATTAGGGAGTACATACGGCGCTTAATTTTCTGGGTCCGGGATACTTCACTTAATATAATTGTTTCTAAAGACATCCATTTCCCGGCAAATTCCAGTAATTCATCATTTTTGATGGCTGAGTATTACTCCATTGTATAGATGTACCACCTTTTCCTTATCCACTCGTCAACTGTTGGACATTTAGGTTGATTCCATGATTTTGTTATTGTAAACAGTGCTGCTATGAACATGGTCGTGCTTGTGCTATCGAGGTGAACCTCTGCTGTATGGGGGGTTATTCCCAAAAGTGGAATAGCAGGGTCATATGGCATTTCAATCTTTAATTTCTTTAAGAATCTCCAGATGGCTCGCCAGAGTGGCTGTATGAGCCTGCATTCCCACCAGCAATGTAGGAGTGTTCCCCTCTCTCCACATCCTCTCCAGCACTTGGTGTTGTTTGTATTGTGGATTTTCGCCATCCTAAACGGGGTGAGATGATATCTCAGGGAAGTTTTGATTTGCATTTCCCTGATGGCTAAGGAAGTGGAGCATTTTTTAAGATATTTGTTAGACATTTTAATTTCATCCCTGGTAAAGTTTCTTTTAAGTTTCAGGGCCCATTTTTTAATGGGGCCATTGGTTTCCTTGGTGTTTAGTTTTCTAAGTTCTGTGTATTCTGGACAGCAGAGTTCTATCAGATATGTGGTTAGTAAAGATTTTCTCCCATTCCGTGGGTTGCCTTTGAGCTCATGTGACAATCTCTTTATCTGAACAGAAGCTCTTTAATTTCACAAGATCCCAACTGTTGAGAGTTGGTAGCGGTGACTTTGCCATTGGATGTCTGTTTAGGAAATGTTGGCCTAGCCCAATCAGCTCGAGGGAGTTCCCTATCCTTTCAACTATGGTTTTTATAGACTGTGGCCTGATATCAAGGTCCTTGATCCATTTGGAATTAAGTCTTGTACATAGTGACAAGTACGGGTCCAGCTTTAATCTTGTGCATGTGGAGATCCAGTTTTGCCAGCACCATTTGTTGAAGATGCTGTTCTTTTTCCATTGGATTCTTTGGGCCCCTTTGTCAAAGACCAAATGGCTGTAATTTTGTGGGCTTATATCTGGGTCTTCAATCCTTATCCATTGATCTGTGTGTCTATTTTGGAGCCAGTACCAGGGTCTCTTTATAATTATGGATTTGTAGTATAGACTTAGGTTTGGTATGGTAATACCTCCAGCAGTGTTTTTGTTACTCAGGATTGTCTTTGCTATCCTGGGTCTTTTGTGCCTCCTTATGAACTTTGAGATTGTTTGGTCAACTACTTTGAAGAATTGCTTTGGGATTTTGATTGGTATAGCATTGAATCTGTATATTGCCTTTGGTAGGATGGTCATTTTTACGATGTTGATTCTGCCAATCCAGAAACACGGGAGATCTTTCCACCTTCTGGTGTCTTCTGCAATTTCTTTCTTTAGGGTTTTAAAGTTTTCATTGTAAAGGTCTTTTACCTCCTTGGTTAGGTTTATACCAAGGTATTTCATTTTTTTAGGGGCTATAGTAAATGGGATTGTTTCTCTCAAGGCTTTTTCACTTCTTTCATTCTGGGCATATAGGAAGGCCTCTGATTTTTGCACATTTATTTTGTATCCTGACACCCTGCTGAACTTCTCAATTAGTTCCTGGAGCTTGCTGGTGGAGTTTTTGGGATCACTCAGGTATAAGATCATGTCATCTGCAAATAGGGATAGCTTGACTTCTTCCTTGCCGATTTGAATCCCTCTTATGTCCCTTTCTTGTCTTATGGCTTCAGCTAAGACTTCATGTACAATATCGAATAGAAGTGGTGAGAGTGGACAGCCTTGTCTAGTTCCTGATCGAAGTGGGAATGCTTCCAATTGTTCCCCATTAAGCATAATCCTTGCTGTGGGCTTGTTGTATACAGCTTTTATTATATTGATAAAGGTTCCTTCCATTCCTACTGTCTCTAGCGTTTTGATCATAAAAGGCTGTTGGATCTTGTCAAAAGCTTTTTCTGCATCTATCGAGAGTATCATGTGGTCTTGGACTTTGGACTGGTTTACATGATGAATTACATTTATTGATTTGCGTATGTTGAACCAACCTTGTGTGCCGGGGATGAAGCCTACTTGGTCCCCGTGAATGATCTTTTTAATATGTTTTTGAATCCGATTTGCTAAAACTTTTTTGAGAATCTTTGCGTCTGTGTTCATCAGAGAGATTGGCCTATAGTTTTCTTTTTTAAGTGAATCTTTATTAGGTTTTGGAATTAAAACGATATTAGCTTCATAGAAGGAATTTGGTAGTGTTCCTTCCTTTGCTATTTGATGGAACAGTTTAAGGAGTATTGGTGTTATTAACTCCTTAAATGTCTGGTAGAACTCTGTGCTGAATCCATCTGGTCCAGGACATTTTTTGGTGGGAAGATTTGAGATTACTTCTTCAATTTCCTTATACGTTATAGGACTATTTAAATAATTGACAACTTCCTGATTCAATTTAGGTAAGTTGTGTTTACTTAGAAATTCATCCATCTCTTTTGTGTTGTCAAACTTCACAGAGTACAAGTTTTTGAAGTGTGATGTTATAATTCTTTGGATTTCTTGGGTATCAGTAGTGATAATTCCATGTTCATTTCTAATTTTATTAATTTGGGTTTTCTCTCTCTTGCTTTTGGTTAACTTAGCTAGGGGTGTATCAATCTGATTGATTTTTTCAAAGAACCAGCTTTTTGACTGGTTGATTTTTTCTATCGTTTTCTTAATCTCGATTTCAGATATTTCTCCCCTTATTTTGCTAATCTCCTCTCTTCTACTACTTTTGGGATCAGATTGCTCTAGTTTCTCTAAGCTTTAAGCTGCATTGTTAAGTTGTTTATTTCTGATGTTTCCATTTTTTTGATGTAGGCATTAAGAGCTATGAACTTACCTTTTAGAACAGCTTTCATTGTGTCCCAGAGATTTTGGTAAGTTGTATTTTCATTATCATTCACTTTCAGGAAATCTTGAATTTCCTTTTTAATTTCTTCCTGAGTCCAGTTCTCATTCAGCATCATAGTGTTAAGTTTCCAGGAGTTAGTGTATTTTCTCTTGTTTGTTGTGTTGTGGATGTCCAGCTTTAGTCCATGGTGGTCTGACAGGGCACAGGTTAGAATTTCAACTTTTTTGTACATGTGTAGATTCGTTTTGTGGCCCAGTATGTGATCTATTTTGGAGAAAGTTCCATGTGCTGCTGAGAGAAATGTGTATTCCTTGGCGCGTGGGTGAAAAGTTCGATAGAGATCTGTAAGGTCCATTTCTTTAAAGGTTTGATTAAGGTCCAAAGTGTCTGTATTAAGCTTTTGACCTGTTGATCTATCCCATGTTGAGAGGGCGGTGTTGAAGTCCCCAAGAATTATTGTTTGGGGGTTTATTTCTTGCTTAGACGCTGTAGCGTTTTCTTAATGAATGTGGAGGGGTCCTTATTGGGTGAATATATGTTCAATATTGTGAAGTCTTCCTGGTGAATTGTACCTGTGACTAAAATGTAGTATCCATCTGTGTCTCTTATATTTTTCTTTGGTTTGAAGTCCACTTTGTCTGATATCATAATGGCTACCCCTGCCTGTTTTCTGCTTCCATTAGCTTGTAGAATTATTGACCAGCCTTTCATTTTTAGGGCATGCCTATCTTTGTGGTGAGGTGGGTTTCCTGCAGTCAGCAGATTGATGGATTGTGATTTTCAATCCAAATTTGTAATCTGTGTCTCCTGATCGGTGAGTTAATTCCATTAACATTTAGTGTTATAATGGTGAAACTATTTTTGATTCCAGACATTTATTATGTTTAGTAGTTTTTATAAGTATATTGCTTCGCTTTTAATGGTGTTATACTTGCCTTCTGTTCTCCTGGATATGCCTGTTTTTTTCTTCACGCTTGAGTATCATTTCTAGCATTTTTTGAAGGCCTGGTTTGGTGGACATGTATCCCTTCAAGTTGTCTTTGTGCTGGAAGATTTTTCTTTCTCCCTCGATCATGACTGATAGTTTTGCAGGGTAAATCAGCCTAGGTTGACATTTTTGCTCATTCAATACTTGAAGTATGTCTCTCCAAGCTCTTCTTGCTTTTAGTGTTTCCATTGAGAAGTTATTTGTTATTTTAATAGGTTTACCTTTAAAAGTGACTTGTTTTTTCTCCCTTGAAGCTCTCAGCACCAGTTCTTTATCTTGAATATGGAGTGTTTTGACTATTATTTGCCATGGCGAGCTTCTGTTTTGGTCATATCTGTTTGGGGTGCGGAATGCCTCTTCTATATGGATGGGCCTCTCTTTTTTTAGATGAGGAAAGTTTTCCTTTATGATCGTTTGAAAAATTTCCTCAGGGGTGGTATTTTGAGATTCTTGCTCTGGTATTCCATGAATACGCATGTTAGGCTTCTTCAGGGTGTCCCATATCTCCTGGATATTTCTCTCATGTATCTTTTTGGCTTTAACAATCCCTTCTATTGAGCTGGTTAATACTCCCACTTTATCTTCAAGATCTGAAATTCTGTTTTCTGTTTGTTAGTTCTGCTGATAAGACTCTCTGTGGAGTTCTGAGTTGAAGATAACTTTTCTTTTAGCTCAGTTTTAAACTCTGCTTGATCTGCTTTAACTGCTCTATGCCAAGTTTTTGATTCTTACACTGTTTTTCTCAACTCCTCCATGTGTCTGTTGGGTTCCTCCTCAAAGCGATTGATTCGATTATTTAATTCCTCCCGGATTTCCTCTTTCATAGTATTGAACATGGTAATGATCATATTTTTAAGGTCGTTATCCTGGGTCAGGCTTTCTTGGCCATTTTCCATGGGTTTGTTCTGGTTGGAGTCTAACATTATGGGATTAATTCCTTCAGTGGGAGATTTGTTTACTTGAGTGTTGTTTCTCATGGATTTGCACTTTGACTTTGGCATTGTCGTTTTAACTCTTAAGATCTTCTTTTAATTTCTGTGCGTTTTTCACTAAGCTGAATTATTTGGCCTGGAGTTTTGGGGGTGGGCCGAGACGGAGCTTACCTAGGTCGAGGTGAGTCCAGGCTGGACCCCGCGAGTCCCCAGCTGCGGAGTGGGGGAAGGAAGGATGGGGAGTCGGCGGGGCGCTATTTAAACCTGGGGGACCTGGGGGTGAGCCCGGGCGCAGGGGGGTGCCCTCTCCTCCTCCCAGGCCCTGTGCGCGCGGCTCCGGCTGGATGGTGGGAGGAGGTGGGTCCCTTGGGCGGCCTGGGGCTCTGGGGGTGGGCGGGTACCGAGCTTACCTGGGTCGCGGTGTGGTGAGGCCTGGCTGGACCGCCAGCGTCCTGGGCGGTGGAGTGGAGGGGAAGGGCAGGTAGACATTTTTGACTAATACTGCCTCAGTAACTTTCTTTTTTTTATTTTTTTATTATTATTTCTTATTTATTCAATTGTGTGTGTGTGTGTATGTGCGGTGTGTATGTGTGTGTATGTAGAACCACGGACAAATTCGGGAACCACCATGGACGCCTCCACCTCCTCCTTGTTTACTCTGCCCGGGGATTCACAGGCTCCGCCCTATCTGGACCAGAAAGGCAGGCCACCTCCGCTTCTGCCTGGTGTCTATACGTGGGGTCTAGGATCTGAACTCAGGACTTTTTGCCTGCAAGGCAGAGGCTTAACCCCTAAGCCACCTCTCCAGGCCCCAGTGCCTTTCTTTATAGCAAAATATACTATGGCATGAGTAAAACTATAGACTTAAAATATCATTATTTTACTTTTCCCCTAATATATACATAGTTCATTGTTAAGGAGTCTAACAGTTTCTTTAAATACTGTTTTAAAAAAATATGTACAGACACTATAACTCTTTGTGGGTCAAATACCACATCCTCCCCATGCACACATATTTTCTGCCACATATCATTCATTGGCAAAGTGAAGAAGGCTATTTTCCAAACACATTTTGAAAATAGAATCCCATGAGAACCAATTGTGAAATCAGTTTCATGTGATAATTGACTTGCGTAACTATGCATAACCTGAGTTATAACAGTATATAATTGCTAAGAATTTTATTTATATGTTCCCTAGGGCCAACCAAGTGGAAATTAGGATTATTCAAAAGAATATTAATTGTATAATAATGTAGATTTTTATCTAAACCATCTTTTTTAACACAATTCTTGATAAGACCATGATTATGAAAGATCAAATATTTCTTGAGTACAATTTTAGACAACAAATACCTGTTAGCATTATAGATACCTATAATTCAGTCATATTCCCCACACTATGAGTAAACTGATGATGAATTTAAGCATACAGGCAATTATAATATACGATGTTGAGGATACAAGTGTAGTAAATTATAGCTCCTCCTTTTACAATTTTGCCATGGCCTAAATATCAAAAGGACATAAAACTTAATGGTAAAAATGTGCAACATATGCTTTGTCAACAAGAGAAAACTCCGTAAGTAATGGAGACCCTTGGAGTCAGAAGTTTATAAGCTAAAATAGATGAAGAATAGTGAGCTGTGAAGGAACAAGTGAATTATCAGGAGGCTTAGAAAGTACAAGTTATTTGCAAAAAGGCATGTACAGAATTCCCTCTGCCTCCCTGGGTCATCTTGGAGAATAATGATGCAGCATCTCTCCAGAGCAGTAAGAGCATCTTTGCCATACGAATTCCATATTTTATATTTAGGTAGCTGCATGAAAGACAAAACGGAACTTTATAGCACTTGCTATTTATTAATCTTTTCTTAGAATGGTCTAATTGCATCAAAGTTATCATATTTTAACAACCTTGAGAGCAATGCTAGTCCCTTAACAACCTTGAGAGCAGTGCTAGTCCCGAGTACTTTTAGACAGAGCGGTATGGAAAATGTTCCCCAAATAAGGATTTCTATAAAGGCAGACCTCTTTAACCCAAGGGAACTGGTATGAACACAGCCAAGTTGGAGAAGCAGTAATATTTTCAAAGGACACCAAGTTCATAGCAAGGAGAATGTTGTTGTCTGAGCTAGTCTCCGAGGAGATCTTATTTTTCTATATTCAAAAAAAGCACAGCTTTGTGATTCTCTCTCATCAGGAATAGAACTAAAACAACGAAAGAAATGAAGAATGATTTCTCAACCCATACTACGACACTATATTAACTTACTTTTAGTTTCTGATGCCTCTTAAGAACAAAACACTTAAGGTTCATTTACTTGTATTTCTTTACTATCAGAGCATAGATCGTGTTGTATGAAAAAAAAGTTAAGCTTACCACAAAGCTTAACCATGCAAGTGGAAATAGATAGAAGTCCTCTCTATTTTTTTTATTTTTTTTTATTTATTCAATTGTGCGTGTGTGCATATGTATGTGCACCACCATGGACGCCTCCACCTCCTTCAGCCCCGGGATTCACAGGCTCCGCCCTACCAGGACCAGAAGCGCAGGCCGCCCCCACTTCCGCCTGGCGTCTATACGTGGGATCTGGGATCCGAACTCAGGACCTTCCGCCTGCAAGGCAGAGGCTTAACCCCTGAGCCACCTCTCCAGCCCGTCCTCTCTATTTTTTACAATGGCTTTTTTAATATTCGTATTTCTTTACGCCACTTGTAAATTACTCTTAGCTCTAATTTTAAGTTTGTCTCTCATGTGTGTCTGTTATATTTAGATTGACGATGTTTTACTGAATTCTAGGAGAGCAGAAAATTAGAAAGTCTTCCCTATTTTATTGTCAAAAAATGAATACAGTGAAGACTGAAGGTAAGTTTTTTTTTTTTTTTAATAGCCATTGTTGGTTTCATTTGCCAAGTTCCATGACAAACATCATGGGATAAACACACTGTAAATATTTATATTTCTTAACAATAGTGGGAATCATAAGCTAAATCCCCATGCATATTCTGAATATTTATACTGTTTGTGTTAGCAAATGAACTCAAGGACAAAAGCAATCATTGTCGATGTTCACAAACAACAAGGAAAACTGCCTCATCCAAAGCTATAGACATTTCCTCATGAAGCAGGATGTAGAGAAACGGAATAGTCAGTGATCTATCAGGTTTGTTCCAGGTACAGGACAATTAAGTATATAATAATTACATAATTACTTTCAAACAGAATTTTTAAATTGTTCATTCATTATTATTGTGAGCTTGTGTATGTAGGATGTTTGTTTTGTTGAGTCAGGCTGTAATTTGTTTATGCTGCCAGGTACCCTCTATGAACTTCTGGTCAGTTTTTCTCTCTTGACCATTCATGTCACTCTTAGGGGACTGGGATTTCAAATGTAGACTGTGGGTATCTAAATCAAATCATCAGGACTACTTAGCAGATACTCTTGTATTATCTCATAGATTTATTATTTATCTATTTATGTAATCATTCATTAATTCATTTATTTATTAGATTTTAAAAGGACAAAGTGAGGATTAGCTTGGATTCTATTGCTAATGAAAAAAGGTGGTAAAAATTACATGATAGGAGATGCTGTTATGGTCATATAAATTAAAAGAAGGAGCTTGGTCACATTCAGAAAATGCCTCTCCCTCTATTAGAATACCTTAGCAAACATGAGAAAGTTATTTTTCTACATTCAATCATATAGACTATTTTTGGTATTCTACTCTGTTTCTCTCTATATTCATACTTTTCTCTGCTTGTTATTCCAAGTACATCTCATCTACTTTTAAAAAAAATTATCTAGGGTTGGAGATACAGCTCAGGGGCTAAGACTCTGTCTCCTAAGAAAAAGGTCCTGAGTTCAGATCTCAGGTCCCACCTAAAAACTCCAGGCATAAACAGTGCAGCCTGGACTTCTGGCCCTTGTGAGCAGAGCCTAGGAAATCCCAGAGTGAAGCAAAAGGAGGTAGAAGTAATCCAGGATGATTTCAACGTCATCCTTGGACCTTTGCAGGGACACAAAATGTCCTCTGATACGCACACACGAAATAAATAAAAATACATAAATAAATAATATTTTTTAAATTGTCTCTTCTCTAAAGCCCTTTTAAATTCTTCCCAAATTCTTCTAAAGTATTTTGATTTTATTCTTCTTTAAAATGAAATATATAACTTGCTCTCTCAAATAGATCTGTACTTTAAAAGTCTAGAATTTTTATGAATCAGTAGGGTATTAAGGGAAGAAAAATTTTTGGAAAACATTTCTTTTTGAAGATACTTTAACTAAAATAAAAATAAAGACCAGTTTGTTTTCACATAGATGCAAATACTTAATAGTAGTTGCAGCTTACTGTGGCTTGGTGTTTACATTACTTTGCTGACTCCTTATAATTTAATAGGTAACAGTTATCTGAGTTTTTATTTCTTGAGCATTGTAAAAGTGTTTTAACCTGACAGATTTTCCTTAGATTGCCTGAACACAAAATGTAGGCTGGACAAAATATTTAATTGAAAAATTAAGGATTATGATTTTGTATATTTTCAATGTAATGATTCTTTGAATTTGTTTATAAACTTGCTTAAAGTATTTATTTTTTCATGAGACAGAGAGAGAAGAAAAAAGAGTGAGGGAACAGGAGAGCAAGAGACATTGTGTCAAGTATATGAATGGAGGTTAGATGACCACTTTCGAAAGTCACTTTTCTTCCAGATATTAAACTTAGGGCGTCATATTTGTGAGCAAGCACCTTATCCACTTCACTAATGTGGCTCCTGCATTGATCCTTAAACAGTCTAGATTTTTCTTTTCTTACAATGTCGAAAGCATGAAATATCTTAACGAATGCTTACTGAATTGAATTTAATTCAGAATGAAGTTTTTGTGTTACCTTTCTACATGTGAAATTTTAAATATAACACAGTATTGATGTTTAATTTCATAAGAGGCAATGATACATAGCAAATAATACCATATTCAATAACTATTTTTTATTGCTATTTTTTCCATTTTATAAAATGTCACAGGTTCTGTGCTGTATACTGTATGATGGAAGCACATAGCCAGATAGATATTTCCCCCTGTGAAGACCAGGTATTAAAGGTTTCCACAGGAAAATAGTAACATTTAACAAAACGGCCTGCAAAAATAATAATAATAAAGAGTTTCTGAATCTAAAATTATACTTTAAAAATACAATATACTACAACTTCATCATTTCTTTATTTGCTTTTCTTCTTGATTAAATAAGTGTTTCCATTATATTCAGATAAATTATGGATGGTTAAATTCACAATAGCATATGTACTTGAACCATGAATATCTTTTTTGAACATGTGAGGTAATGTTTAAAGTAGGTTAGTTAGATAATTAAATATAATGACATATTAAGGAATAACTTTAATGAAATTAATCAGAAAATGTCATCATATAGAGAATGCCTTAGCAAGAACAGTTAACAAAAATGTAATAAAATGCTGTCATTTTGTTAGACTCATAATTAACAGAACCAATTTAAGTAAAATTAAGAAATAATCCTGCCCTCTAGTGGTGCTTAATAAAACAGTAATATATATTTGAAATATCAATGTTCCAATAGCAAAAGCAATTGAGTAGAATCCCTAAAACCTTACAACCAACATCAACATATTGACATATTTAAATTTGCCGTTTCGTAAGATATTTGGTAATGTTTTTCTCTAGAAATTCTATCGACAATGTTTCACCAAATGAAGTATCAATATGCCTGTCTTAGTAAATAGGTATTAATAAGGTTGTATTTAATTCATTATAGAAGTCTTCTTCCCATTTGATTTTTTGTTTAAAAATCCATCTGCTAGGGAAAGCATGCAAAGTCTCAAAGCTTTCCTGTCCAGCCTCCTGATTTTCCCCACCATGCCACTTCTCTAGAAACCCAGAGAAGCCCCATGATCCTTTTCTGTTTAAAACATGGGTAAGTCTCTTCTCCTACCTTGACAACAGTTTTTGAATAATATGCATTAAAAAAATGAGATTAGTGCTGGGGAGATGGTTCAGGGGTTAAGGTTTTACCTTACAAACAGAAGGAATTGAGTTCAGATACCAGGTCCCATGTAAAAATGCCAGAAATGGGCAAGGCCTGCACTTATGGTTCTGGAACACATAGCCTGGGAAAGCCCAGAGCAAAATCATGAAGATGTAGAACAATGCAGGGTGATTCCCAGTGTCCATTGGGCCTCTACAGGAACACACGTTCAGGTGTCCCCATACACATACACATACAGACACATGCGTGTGCATGCACACCCCTCAAGAAAAACAAAATTAATCATCCTGAAAATTGTGGCGGGAGGCACTGGGGGATGGGGTGAGGGGAGGGGGAGCAGGGGGTTCGGGGGGGGGGGGAACTGGTGTACCTATTAAGTTTGTATGAGCGGAAATAATAATAATTTTTGAAAACTCTGTATGCTTTTTGACTGTATGTTGAGATGTTACAAGAAAAGTAACATTTTTAAATCATCCCATCCTTTTGCTCTTACAATCTTACCGCCCCCTCTTCCGCAAATGTCCCTGAGCTTCAGGATGGGGAGAGATTAGGCACAAGTTAGGGCCGAAGCAATCATAATTGGACTTTGCATGCCCTACACAATGTCCAACACACTATTGACCCCACAAAGTCTAGCATCTGCTAAGGGCACCAAGATCCTTGGAGGCAAGGGATTGACAGCCACAGCAGTGTTCTTATGCTTAAGGGGAACACGGGAAAGGATTCAGGGAAATGCCACTGGGTCCTTGTATATCATCGGAGAGGAGGGCCCAGAGGAGAGTCAGGCATGCACAATAAAGGACTCTCTGGGAATTGTGGCGGGAGGCACTGGGGGATGGGGTGGGAGGGATGAGGGGAGGGGGAGCAGGGGGTTCGGGGGGGGGGGGGAGGGAACTGGTGTACCTATTAAGTTTGTATGAGCGGAAATAATAATAAAAATGTATAAAAAATAAAGACAATTTATAATGAAAAAAGTAATATTTTTAAATAGAACATGATTATAGAGACAAAATTAATCACAAAGGAAAACATGAGCATGTCCATTTTAAAGGAAAAAATCAGACATTTAAACTATTTGTCTTTTTAAATAACAACAATCATTTGTATGGACTATTATTTAAAAAGCAATGGTTGTCTAAACTTTTACAGAATCTCAAAATTAACAGCATCAGTGATATGATTTTGAGATTTAGAAAAAATGAATCAACCCCTTGGTCAACACGGAGTAACTACTCAAAGATGACAAATGAAGTCAGAGCCAGATGGCAAATACTTTCAGTTTTCAGTGTACATCACACACAAATGTGATTTTATTCTATACCATATCTGTGACCTCATTCCAAGAAACTCTGACTTTGCTAACAATTTACTCAACAAAAGTTTAGGATTTATGTCTTTTCTTGATTATTTGGCTCCAATGTGATAAGGAGAGCCAAAGGCAGACAGTAGAATCAGGGAGGGAGGAAAGGAGGAATGCAGACAAAGGAGAGAGGGGGGAGGGAAGAACAGAGAAAGACAAAAGACAAAAGAGGCTTGATGTTGGCTTGATGTTGAATACTGGAATATGGATTCAAGAGGCACAGAATGCAGACATTCTCTACAACCTGCAGATGTTCATAGTCCACAGTAGCTCATTCTCCCAACTTATTTCAGTAGAAATAAAAATAAATAACACTAAATGCATGATAATGGATCAATAAGGCATATACAAAAGATTATAAAAACTTTCTTGGGAATAGAGAAATATTGGAAGCCATTATATGATTGAATAGGATGCAGCAATTACACAATGATTTGTGCATGCTAAATGCAGATTTACAGAGTTAATTATTATATTTTGATGCATGTGTGTGTGCTTTTATGTATACATGTGAATAGGGATGAGTTTGTGCATGCACAGGCATGTGAGGCATATTTCTATGTTCATGTGTGTGTGTGTGTGTGTGTGTGTGTGTGTGTGTGTGTGTAGCCTATATTTGACACTAGTCATCTTCCTCTGCCATACTTTTGAGACCATGTCTTTCACTGAACCTGAAGTTTTGTGATTGATTAGACTGGTTAGCTAGCAAGCCCCATGGATGTTCCTGTCTCTTTCCAAGCTAGGATAACAGAGGAATGCCTCCCTGTCTGAGTTTTTACACAGGTGTTAAGGATTGAAACTCATTCTCATGCCTGTATGAGTCTCAAGCTGTTGATGACTAAACCATCTTCCAGACCCAGGTGTAATTATTTTCACTCCATACTTCAGATCTGATGGTATCTGTGTACTTGGATGTAAAAAGTGAGGAGAGACAGGACTGCTATGGTGTCAAAGAAGGTCAGACAATTTCTGCTAATATGTAACTGTGCTTTATGTTAAATTATTTCTGTTAACATATTCACATATTTTATGTTCACTCATTTTTTAAATTTTATTTTTGTTTTACTTTCATTGATTCCTATAACAAGCACAGGCATAACTTGTATGTTCTCTGCAGCAAGCAGCAGTGCAAAACACTAAGGTTGCCTTCCTATACTTTCGGAATGGCTGCTATTTTCAACTTTGACATACTGGTTTGAAAGATGAGTATACATGCTCAATTTGAAAAGGAGAATACCATTTCAAATGGAGATCTACACGTTTTCAAAAGAAGACCACTAATTCACTTTCTAACCTTGCATATTAATGAAGCTGGTTATCTATTATGACCACACAAACAAATGCAAATGTGCTAAAATAATATGTAAATTAAAGCATGGTTTGCTCTCGGAGAGAAATGCTATCTATAAAGCCTAGATATGTGTATGAAGCCCACAAAGTCTAGCATTTGCTAAAAGCACCAAGATCCTTGGAGGCAAGGGATTGACAGCCAAAATAGTGTTCCTACGCTTAAGGGGTACAAAGGAAAGGGTTCAGGGAAATGCTGCCTTGTATGTCATCAGAGAGGAGGACCCAGAGGAGAGTTTGGCATGCACATTAAAGGATTCTCCGGGGATTGGGGGAGGGGAGGCACTGGGGGGTGGGGAGGGAGGGGTGAGGGGAGAGTGAGCAGAGGGGTGGGGGGGAGGAGGAGGGAGGGAGGGAACCGGTGTACCTATTAAGTTTGTATGAGCGGAGATAATAAAAAATGTTAAAAAAAAGAAATAACTGAACTATGCAGTTTGTTATAATGTTTATTTTCTATGGTATGTATGTGTGTGGTATGGTATATATGTGTATGTATTTCTGTGTGTATATGTCTGTTTGTCTGTGTGTCTGTGTGTATTTCTCTGTGTGTGTGTATATGTGATATGTGCATGCTAAATGCAGATTTACAGAGTTAATTATTATATTTTGATGCGTGTGTGTGTGCTTTTATGTATACATGTGAATAGGGATGAGTTTGTGTATGCACAGTCTGTGTATATGGCTGTATGTGTGTGGTATGTATGTGTTATGCATGTGTGTATATGTTTGTGTTGGTGTACTCATGTGTGGACACAGAGGAAAAAGAAGGAGACCAAGTGTCCTGTTTTATTGTTCTCTGTCTTTTTTGTTGTTTTTTATTACATTTTTTGCCTAGTTATATAAGCTCAATAGGTAACCACCCCTCTTCTTTCTCCCCCTCCTGTCCTCCCTGTTGTCCCCCATTCTATTCTCCACTCTTCCTACTCCCCTCTCTCATCTCCTTTCCTTCCCTCCTCCTCTCATGGTGCTTCCTGCTTTCTTCCTTCCATTCTCCAGAGCATGTGTTTATGTGGGCACTGAATTTCCTTCTGAGTCATCTATACTAGTGAGGGTTCACGACTCAGTGGCATAGGTTGGGGCCCTTTCTTGGGCTGCCTACTAGTATGGGAACTCTATTATGACTGTTTAACCCCTTGCCTCTAAGGATCCTACTGCCTGAAGCCTCTTCCCCTGTGATTCGTCCTAGACTAGGGAGGGTTGTTGACATGTCAGCCATTGTATAGGTCAGGCAAGATCCGATCTGCATTGCGGCAGCCCTGACTTGTGTGGAGTTACTTGCATACTCTTGGTCCTCTTTAGTCTCTCACAATCTTGCCAACCCCTCTTCTACAAAGTCCCCTGAGCTTTAGCTTTAGGGATAGATTTGGCTGGTCTTGTTCCAAATGAATATTGTAGGGTTTTTGATATTCTGAATTATGGTTTGTTAATTTTTTTTCAGTTTTGCTATTCCTGCACTGCCCTTGGCTGCCTCCTGATTTTTTGTCGAGGTCATCTCCTAACCAAAGATAAAAGACTGTTTAAATGAAGATTTTAAGAAAATCAAAGGTAAATGGAAGAATAGGAGTAGGACATAGCAGTGAGAAGGGTCAGGCTCCTGTTTGGTTACCATCTAACTGCCAGTTCCTATACCCTCTCTGACTGGGGAGCTCAAACCTGTTCAGTCCCAAGTGAACAGGAAGGGAAGTGAAAGTGAGCTGCATCAGATGTCTCGCTACTTACATACAGTACATTGAAATGTGTTCTTTTGTCTTCTTTCTTTTGAGGTCTTCTTTACCCTTCATTCCTATTTATAATACTTTGTGATTATAGTGGGTATTACAGTGATTTCCCTTTGAGTATGTTATTAAGTGGGTTTGCAATTAGGATCCATTTATTAAGGAGTAAATATGGATGGCATCTAACTTTCTGTGTCTGGGATTCTTCTCTCTCTTTTATCTTGAAACAGGGTTTCTCAATGAACCTGAAGCTTGCTATTCAGCCTAGATTGATTTGCTCCAGCTCTGAAATTCTACCTGCTTTTGTCTACCCATTGCTGAAGTTACAAACAAACACTGCAGTGAGGGTTTTTACATGGGTACTGGGATTCCAGCTCATTTCCTCATGATTACACAAATAGTTCTCTTAGTCACTGAATCAGCTCCCCATTCTCTAAGCAATGAGTTTTTAATTATTTGGATTTTGTTAAGCAAACTAATTGTTCCACCTGGAGAAACTATTTTACAGAAGTTGCCAAAGTGACATATCCCATTCTGCTACGGATATGCTTTCAATCAACTTAAAGACTCAACACAAAACCAGTTCAGAGGCTGTTTGGAGGATGCAAAGACAGGTTTTTGACACAAGTAAGGGACATTTGTAATAAAGTTTCATGTATGCATTTTGAACATTTCATTATAGTATATAAATATATAATAGATTACAGTGAAGTTCATATTTTGTTCAGAGATTCAAAACATCAAAACCAACCGAAGAGGGTGAGAAGCAAGCACAAATCTTCAGGCTATAGCTTAATAATCTAAACAACTTCATTTAACATTATAGTGACTAGGAAACTTTTCTGTTTTAAATTTTTGGACTTCATTGATTTGAGAGTGCCAATAGAGAAGGGGGGGGGAAGAGAGAGAGAGAGAGAGAGAGAGAGAGAGAGCACAGGTATGTGCCAAGATGTGTTAGATGTGCTGTGGTGGAGGTCAGAGAATACCTTTTAATATCAGTCTATTTCTTCCCCTATATGGTCATGTGGGCTTCCTGGAACAGGACTCAGTTCACAGGGCTGTAAGTTATCGCCTTACTCTTTGAGCTATCTCCCTAGTCTTTAATATTATGTTTCTTAGTCACCTCTTCAAAAAACTTGCATAAATGATTCTAATTAATGATGCCTGACTTCATAAATTCTGCTTTTTTTTTAAGTCAGCACATGTTGGCTAAATACTTTGTGTCAAGAAGAAAAAAAAGGCACAATCACTGAAAGTTAGTGTCTACCATTTTTCAGTATTTCCTTAAATGGAGGTTTCAGATCTAATGGGGACCTGACAGATGCTGTGACATTTGGAAAATTAAAATTCGTCTGAATGACAATTCAGGTTGGTTATAGAATGGAAAGCAGGGAAAAGAAGGTGAGATTTGACAAAGTTAGATAAGAAGAAATAAGGTGAGTAGCCAGGCTCCAATATTCTGTCCTGAGCTAGTGAGCCCTCTGATGAAGCTCTTATTACTCATTTGATGAATGGCCTGTGCCAGTGTTGACTCATCCTCGAGCTCAATTAATTTATTCAGTACTGAGTATTGCATTAATTATTAATTATATGGCATTATTGCATTAGACATTAGGAAAAATGAAAATGTTATGCATATTTATATGCAGATCCTAAAGTTCTGACCAAAAGAAATTTACCTACTCCTTAAAGACTTTCCTTGAATCATGAATGAAATGAGGAAAATTATATCTTCCATATAAAACTACTGAAGGGTTTAATGAAATGCATGCACCAATGTATAAAGTGTAATGTAAATAGATAAATATAAGTAAAGAGCATTTTAAATGAATGCATGTAATTAAAAGTTAGAAACTATACCAAATTTCTTGTGTCCTGTGATTTTTTTTTTCATTTCCATTCTTTCTACTCTAACTGGATGTTTAATGCTTTGTTAAGTGTGATTTACCATTATATTGTTTTTCACATCCTATTTTTGGCATCTTTAAAACATTTTGCCTGAGACGGTCCAGAGACCTTCCTTTCAATATTTATTCCTTTCAATACGTATTTCCTACAAGGAGTATAATTTTAAGTGTTATGTTTACTTACATTCTGTTATATTTATAGTAGGCTTTGGCTAATTATTGCACATCACATGTTAAGTGTAAACATATTTACACATAGCAATATTTTAACATAGTAATAGCCAGTTATTTTGCCTTCATTTATTGAATGTGTTCATATGTTATCACATACATTAGTACATATATATTCATATATATTAGATAATTAGGTCACCTCTGTGTCTCTGAACTCTAGCTGTCTTTAACTGATCAGGGTTCCTTTTGTGCATGCTTCATTTTTCATGCTTTCTGTCTTATACAAAATAACATTATCTTGGATATGATTAGAATAAAAATTGCCATCATGTAGTATTAGCTCTCTTTGTTCAAAGTAGACTTTCTCATTTATGTATTAGCTAGTAGTTGTCTTTTGTGTTTCTGTTATAATTTTCAATGCACGCATTTTATGTCTTGTTGGACTTGCAAATAGGAAAGTCTGTGTGTAGCTTAAGTTGAAAAATAGATTAAAAGCTACAAAATATTATAGAAGCCAAATACATGGTAGCATTCTACAAAATTCCTGGTAGAACACTCAGGAAGTTTATGTCTGTTTTGTAAAATTTGAATTTTTAGTAATAAGTTTTTTATTTTATTCAATCATGCTTGTGCGTGTGTGTGTGTGTGTGTGTGTGTGTGTGTGTGTGTGTGTGTGTAGAACCATGGGCGAATTCGGGAACCACCATGGACAGCCTCCACTTCCTCTTTATTTACTCTGCCCCGGGATTCATAGGCTCCACCCTACCAGGATCAGAAACACAGGCCACCCCTGCTTCTGCCCGGTGTCTATAGGTGGGGTCTAGGATCCGAACTCAGGACCTTCTGCCTGCAAGGCAGAAGCTTAACCCCTGAGCCACCTCTCCAGCCTCAAAATTTGAATTTTTAAAATATTTCAATTGATGATCATAAACTGCTATTGCATAGACAATGGATTGATATCTGTGATTACTGTACCTCAGATATATTTTTCTATTCAACTAACTTTTATTTTAAATTTTATTTAATTTTCTATTCTCTTAGGGTTTTATAATAAAGTGCAAATTCAATTAGAATTTTACATAGGAAATCATTTCAAAATCAAATAAATTTTGATTCTTTTAATTTGCATTATCTTTTTAGAATTTTTATTCACTTACTTATTCACTCATTATTTGAAAGAGAATAAAAACATCAATAGGTACATGTGTGTTGCAGTGAGCATTAATTGCCACATGTGAAGGTCAAAGGACAACTGTCATTAATTGGTTTTCTAAACATCTAGTAGGAAGATATTAAGCATACTACTAATGTATAGCAAAAAAAACTTTTGCATAAAATATTACAGGTATAATCAAGAAATTCTGATGTAGGCTGAGTTACTCTGTATTCCTGGGTAAAAGCCTTTTAAGTATTACTCTATTCATGGATTCCTTGAAAAGCTAGCACTATTATTCTTCCATGTGTAAGCATTATGGTTCTTGTCTTCTCCTGAGTATCAACATTCTTCTGTGAGCAGTTTCTGCAATCACATATTAATCTGACCCAGGTCTGACTCTTTCAGATCTTTGCCGCACTTCCATGCCCAATCCTCTGTTATCAATTCCCACCACACTTGTTTCAAATTTTTATCCTTTCTGCCACAGCAATACCTAAAACAAGAATCTAAAGTTTCAAACAGCATTTGCATGCAGCATTAATGTTGTTTAGACCTTCAATATATTTTCTTTTAAGGATTCATTCTCCTAATAGCACTTCTAGTAAACTTTATTAGGCATCATTGAACTAAATATGTTTTAAAAATATGTTTATGAATATTCATTTGGTGGAAGGCAATTCAGGAATATCCCAGAGAAGTCACAAGGGAATTTTCTATCTAGAGTTAAACAGTAACATTCTGAAAAGTCGAAATCTTCTTGCTTTTAGAAATTACTTTTGGGGCTGGAGTGGTGGCTCAGGGGTTAAGCCTCTGCCTTGCAGGCAGAAGGTCCTGAGTTCGCATCCTAGACCCCACGTATAGACGCCAGGCAGAAGCAGGGGCGGCCTGCGTTTCTGGTCCTGGTAGGGCCGAGCCTGTGAATCCCCAGGCAGAGTAAACAAGGAAGAGGTGGAGGCAGTCCATGATGGTTCCCAAATTCTACTTCAACAAATGAAATGATGACATTATTATCATTTATTTAAAGTAAATTTTTAAGAATTGTGTAACTATATACTAAAGTCAGTGGGCTACATGTGATTAATGTTACTAAAATTATATACTATTAGAATGATATAAAGTATCCCAGGATTAGGGAAAACACAGAGATTATTAATTTTGGCTTGAAAAAATGTCCTTCAAAATGATAACATATTATGTTCTGGGAGCCGAGTGTAACATCTCTAACTTAATAATAATTAATATTGGTAAATCTTTAGACTATGAAAGGACATGAGAACTTTTTAATTTCATATTTGTCCTAGTACTCTATTTACAATGGCACATAATCCACAGCTCTAATACCAGTAATCAAATGATTATTTCTCTAGAAAAGAATGATGTGTGTATCTATAGCTTTTTATTATCATTGTGAAATATATATGTGGGGGTTTGTGGGGGATATAAATGTAAGCATTCCTGTGTGTGGGTTTCTGATCAGCCATTTGTGTACATGTGGAGGGCAAAGGTAAAGACTAGATGCCATCAGATGTTGCTTCTTATATTACTTTTAAAAGTCAGGTTTCTTAGTAAGCCTCAAGCTCTTTCGTCTAGATCAATTGGAGATCAAATACTTGGCCTCCATCTGTCTCTGCCCCTGTACATTGTGTGAGATTTCTAACACACAATACTTCACCCCCTCTCTGAAGACTCTGAGAATCTAAATTCAAGTCCTTACACTTGTGTAGCAATCACTTTACCCATTGAGCCACACAACCAGAATCTAGCTACTGCTTTTAACAGTTTAACCTTTTAGTAAATGTAATTGTTTTTACAAAGTGAGATTAGTGAATATATAATAGGGTACTCTAAATTCATTTCTTAGAGTAATGATGGAAATGAAGATGGTATATTTCATAAGTGCCAAATGTTAGAAAAATAAAATAGTAATTCAAGCTACGTTTTTGTACACATATTAAAATTAGATGTTATAATATCAATTAAATATTGAATAACACATGAATACAAACTTGTACTGAGACTGCTTCGTTTAGAAGATGCTATTTAATTATATCGCTAATGATAAAATATATAGGAAACAACTAAGAAGTGAATCTAGAAAAGCACTTCTACTGGAACACATTTTTCTCAGCTTTCTTAAGTTAATGGTTTACTTGTCCCTTTCCTGACAGACCAATACAAACTTTTAAGTAAAATACTTGCTTTACTAGAAATCTTGAGTATTTGATTTGAAGTAAACATGTACATGCCCAGTTATGTGCCACAAAATTTCAAAGCACAAGTGGGAAATTCCATTAGATTTTTTTTTTGCCACTGAAATGGATTATATGTTGCTTAATGCTCTATGTCAATCTAAATGTTTTAGCTAAAGTTTTTCAACAAGGCAAATCATGTTGAATCCTCTGTTACTTAGTTTGTGTCTTTGATTCATTTTCGTGATAAGATACTCACTGAACTGTATTTCTGGAACATGGAAAGTAAAATATGAATGTGCTAAAGATCTTCATGCTACGGAATACCATAGCATTGTACAGAAGGAGAGATGGTAAGGGCCTCAAATTTGTCTTCGGTAAGAAATCTAATTCCATGAAAATGGCATAGTCTGCATAGATTAACCACCTTTATAAGTGTTAGTGATCAATAGTTTTATAGTAAAATTATTTTCTGTAACATGAATAATTTAAGATTTCTACCTTGTACATACAGCTTTACACACATACACATGCACACATTCATTCATCTATTCTTGAAACCCTGAAATCTCATTCTAGGAACAACTCGAATTCAAGCTTTTACCTAAATAAGCTTTTTGTAATTTTTATCATTTTTATTATTTATTCGATTGTGCGTGTATGAGTGTGTGTATGTATGTGCATGTGTGTATGTATGTGTGTAGAACCACGGACGAATTTGGGAACCACCATGGATGCCTCCACCTCCTCCTTGTTTACTTTGCCCCTAGGATTCACAGACTCTGCCCTACCAGGACCAGAAACGCAGGCCGCCCCCGCTTCCGCCTGGCGTCTATACGTGGGATCTAGGATCCGAACTCAGGACCTTCCGCCTGCAAGGCAGTGGCTTAACCCTTGAACCACCTTTCCAGTCCCAATAAGGTATTTTTAAAGCATAGACTTAATAATATTCATTTTGAAGCCAAAGTTTCTTTCAATTCTGAACCCATGAAATCCAAACAATTTTTATATTTAATTCTTGGCATTTATATATATAATTGTTTAATTTTTATTTTAAATAAAATGTTTAGAGAGCCATTGGATACAAGTCCTTTTCCCAAAATAGAGAAGACAACATGGGTAACTAGTCCCAAGTTAAGACACAATCAATTAGGAAAGACCCCATTAAATCTTCATGTTTTCTGGGTTCCATGTCCTATATTCTTCAAACACTAAATCAGGATTGGAGCCTCAAGGCCTAAAGAAACCCCAGATCCATGACTTTGCTGGGAGCAGCTCATACAGCAAATCTCAGATTATAATAAACTCCCTGGCTAGAGCCTTCATGCAGTTCACTCTGATCTTCTTCAGTTTTGACAATATCTCTGAGCTCATGGATCTGCTAAGCAGTCATCAACTGAAGACTTTATACCAACTCTGGCCACTTGACAGATTTTTTTTCTTCGATCCCTCAACTCCCCATTATGTCAAAGTAGAGGACATTGTTACCCAAAAGTTCATGTAGCCTGAATATTTGCCCAGTCAGCACCACATGGACACTGCCATAGCTCACAGCTTCTGGAAAGTAAATCAGATGCACTGTAACATCTTGTGCAATCAAAGTGCACTGCACGAGAATGTGAACAGCAGTCTTCATTAGACCCTGGGCAGCATGCTTTTGGATGTGCACTATGAGTTCATCCTTTAAATTATTCTGAGTTCCTAGAACCCTCACTCTTTGTGGGGAAGACTAGTCTATATGACATCAACATCTTTTTGTGCCATTGCCTTAAATAAAATCACCTGGCATCCTGCAGCTTACATTGAACACTTAATCAAAGTGTTTGTTGGCTGCGCTTTTGTATGCTTTTGAATTCTTTCTATGTCCACACTCTGAACTTTCTATTATTTATATATTTTTATATAATTTTATATAACCTTTCTTTAAATTATTTGAAATTTTGCTTTATTAAAATGAATAGAAACTATGCAGCTCCTTCCATAATTTGTTTAAGGTATTTTTGTGGCATGTCTGCAATTTGTCATACTACAAACTCTGCAGCATGGATTAAAGTGGTCCAACTATATGTCCCTCTATGGTAAGAATGACTTTCCCTTCCCCTGTCTCTAGAACCTCATCCTTCCTTCTAATTCCCTTTCAGATATAATCAGAATCACTTTTAATATCTGTATTTTATGAACGCTTTTACCACAATAATATAAAAATTATACTATGATTTAGAATTTCCACACAGTTTTTTAATACTCTTTTGAGCCGTCCTTCTAATTATCTTTAAGACCCCATTCATGGAAAATCTTGGCTTTTTTAGATTGGTTTTCCAAAATCTCCAGGCAGTTTTTAGTCAGTTAAAAAGCTAGCTCTGTATTGCTTGGTATTTGCTGAAACAGACACATACGAAAACATGGGTTTTCTTTATTGGTCCATGTTGTACTACTTTAGCAGAATATCAAGAGGCTGGAAAGTTCAACATCAAGGCTAACAGCACTTCTTGTTGTTTCATTTTATGGCAACATAAGTATAGATAGAGAGAGAGAAAGAGAGAGAGAGGTAGACAGAAACAAAGAGAGAGATCCTATTCTTATGAAAAAAAACTCTTATGGTAATCCTATTAATTAATTTACAAAGTCAGTGCCTCCATGTAGTAATTATCTTATGAAATTCTCACCTCTTAATATTGTTAGGTAGAAATTAATTTTCTGACATTCAGAGTATAAAACTATTGTAAAATTTGTAAACTGAGGGAAGTTTAAGGCTTTATTTACTTCTACCTTGTTTCATGTAAATCTGTATTAGGTAAGTGATTTATCTGCATTTCCAGGTTGAATTTAGGGTGAAATAGAAGGATGTAAAGTGGTCTTCTGTATAAATTACATGCATGTTGTGGCTGAAGAGATTGCTGTCTTCTATGGGCATTGCATGTTTCTCTGATTTCTTTCCATTTTGGTATAATTAATATTTCTGAGTTCCTACTGAACAATATGTTTATCCCTTCTGAAATGTTTATCAGGTGACCAAAGGAAGCAGCTTTTACACATCTTGAAAAAAATTCTAAACTGAAAATTCAGTTGATTTTTTTTAAGCCATGACAAAAGTCCATGATGTGACCATGAGAAACTTCACAGTCTGGAATAATTATGCTTGATTTAAAAAAAAAAAAAAAAAGAAGAGGTGCACTGTAAAGGAGGTTCTGCCTGCACACCTCTTAATTTTTCTAGAAAAAGAAAAGTCTATGTGAAGCAAAATGAACCTTTCAAAACGACTTAAGAGTGAGGACACCATGGAAAGTCAGCACGTAAAAAGAAATGACACAGCATATTTTCTGACTTCTGAGTAGCTTGACATTTTTTCTGGAGAAACATCATATAATGTCTGAACACGTGAATGTGTCCTAAAGTGTTATCAAAATGAAATTTATAGGAAATCTATCAAGAATATTTACTAATATAACTAATCCTCATGTGTCTCTTGAAGACTAGGCACAATATCAAGCAACGTGTAGAAATAAATGTATAAAGAATTGGGCTGATAGTTATATAGTCAAACTCAACATTTTATTTAAATGGAATTAAAAACAGAAACACAAATACTATGAAAATGACAATGCTTCTCAGAAGTCTCTTTAAATGGTACAACCTCTTCAAAAATCATCCTTAGTCTATAAAAAGTATATTCAGGGGCTGGAGAGGTGGCTCAGGGGTTAAGCCTCTGACTTGCAGGCGGAAGGTCCTGAGTTCGGATCCTAGATCCCATGTATAGATGCCAGGCATAAGCAGGGGCGGCCTGCTTTACTAGTCCCGGTAGGGCGGAGCCTGTGAATCCCCAGGCAGAGTAAACAAGGAGGAGGTGGTTCATGGTGGTTCCCGAATTCGTCACACACACACACACACACAACACACACACACATACACACGCACAATTGAATAAATAATAAATAATCAAAAAAGTAGATTCAGCCTCATTTCTTAATTTGATTTAAAGTTTCACTCTTATTTATGAATTTTTCATTTTCTCCTTTCTTTTTTCTTTTATTTTTTTCTATTTCATGATATAAAATCTAAGTTCAAATTTTGCAACATTCATGAAATAGCATAAATAAAACCATTTGAAGAAAAGAAAAGTTTTCCACAATTTCTATGTCTCAATTGTATAACCTTTCAAAAGCCAAGCTGGATTAAGTAAGACAAAGATAATTATCAGTCAGTAAAATTGATAAATTTTATATGTTAATTTTTACTGCTACTAATTACTGATCTGAGAAAATTTCTTGACTAGAGATGATTACAGAATTTTCATTACATAGTAAAAAATTAGACCTTGGAAAATTATTTTAATAAATTCAATTAATATTCATATACATCATAGAACATTTTCTGATTCATCTGCAAATGTGAAGGTAAAATTAGAATTATTTTTTACTTTCTTTCTTGATTAGCCTAACTTTTTTCATTATATACTCTTCAATTTGCCTTTGGCTTATTCATAATCTACATTGTCTGGCATGTTAACTTGCTCCATGAGTATTAAATTTTTCCCTTCTTATTCTGAACATCCTCTAGGTGATAGATAAACATTAAAGCAAAACTCAGAGGCCAAGCTGGGTGGTCACTGCAAGTGTGAGATATGCCTGCATAAGTACTGACTTTCAGATCTGCCATCTACTTCTATAAGGAAGGAAGGAAGGAAGGAAGGAAGGAAGGAAGGAAGGAAGGAAGGAGGGAGGGAGGGAGGGAGGGAGGGAGGGAGGGAGGGAGGAGGGAGGGAGGGAGGGAAGGAAGGCAGGGAAGGAAGGCAGGGAGGGAGGGAAGGAAGGCAGGGAGGGAGGAAGGGAGGAAGGGAGGGAGGAAGGGAGGAAGGGAGGAAGGGAAGGCTAGAAAGCAAAAAATGGTAGGAAAGAAGGCAGGGAGGATAGGAAGGAGAACTCATTACTAAAGATATTCTAAGTCCTAAACAATACACGTTTTCCACAGATAAAATGAGTAGCATCATCTTTTCAGAGATTAGGAACAGCATGACCCAACAATGGAAACCAAACTTTATTTTGTTACCGAGATAATCAGTAGTTTATTCACCACGCTGCATAGACACATGTGCAGCGGGAAACTGAATGCTATGTACTTATTTTACCTTCAAATCATCTGGAAAGTTGAAAAGATCACTCTTCATCACTGCTGTTTCTTAGGGTGTTTTGCACTATAGTGCATTCTAAGGCTTCATGAATGTTATAAATTTAGTATTTAGCCATATATTCCTGGTGCAACATAAGCTGTGTACAGGCTTTATAAACATGGTTTATCATAGCATGAATTCTGAAGTCATGCCTTCAATCTGAAAGTAGCTGACAAAAGTTAGGGTTGTCCTTTTTTGGGTAAGTTTTTCCTATTCATGGAAACATGCAATATAATAATTTTAAACAACTGTTGTTCACTACATACTATTGTTCAAACATGATATCACCATTCTACATTGGATGGTATTCTTTGATCTTCCAATAATTCTATGAAGTAAAGCTAATCATTACCTCCATTTTGCAATTACTCAAAGATGCTATATGCTATAAAGATGATATATAAAGAATATAATGAATGCTCTTTTATCGATTATAATCATAAATAGAAACCTCAAATATGTATGCTTGAAAGAATATGTGTGTGTGTGTGTGTGTGTGTGAGAGAGAGAGAGAGAGAGAGAGAGAGAGAGAGAGAGAGAGAGAGAATGTCGTGAGATGGAGTCACAAGCAATCACAGAAGCTGAATTGAAAGTAAACAGCATGGATTAACAGCAGCAACAACTGAAGGTGCCTGCTGTGGATCTTCAGCCTAGTTTATTTAGTTCTTAGGCAGCAGACAAGCAAAGTTAAAGAATAACTTTAAAGGGGCAAAAAGCCAACTGTATCAACATTGCTGCAGCTGTGGTTGTAAACTTGTTTACAGTCTCAGATACATGCCCTATTCTTTTATCCTGCATGCAGAATGTTTTTTACCCAGAGTGTGCTAATGAGTTACATATTATCTTGTGTGCAAGATATTTATGTTTGCCAGTTTGTTCGTTGAACCAGTTACAGGAGCATATTCCAAAGAGCTACATGTCTGCTTTTAACCAGTTAGGGAACATTGTTGATTATTTTCTCAACCTGTGTGTGTATGAATACATTCCTACCTTAGTTACTTAATCAGTTTACAGAAAGAGACTGCAACCGATCTGAACATTTAAATTCCCCTTCCTTTCCCCCCTCCTTCCCTTTCTCCCAGTGCCCCCTCCCCCAATCTCTGAAGCATCCTTTAATGTGTATATCAAACTTTCCTCTGGGTCCTCCTCTCTGATAAGGTGTAAGGACTCAATGGCATTTCCTAGAACTCTTTCTTGTGTTCCCCTTAATTATAGGAACACTATTGTGGCTGTTATTCCCTTGCTTCTAAGGATCCTAGTGCCTTTAGTCCACGCTAGACTTTGAGGGGTCAACGATAAGTTGGTCATTGCGCAGATCATGCAGAGTCCTATTACAATTGCTTTGGCCCTAACTTGTGTGGAGTATCTTGCATATCTTGACTCTTCCCATCCTTGTGCTCTTACAATCTTACCGCCCCCCTCAAATTTCCCTGAGCTTCAGGATGGGGAGAGATTAGGCAGGCCTGATTCCAGGTGGTTGATACAGAGTCTCTGATGTTATGAATTATGGTTTGTTGATTTTTTTTTCAGTTTTGCTGCTCCTGCATTGCCCTTGGCTCCATCCTGATGGGTATTGGATGTGTGACAGTTACTTTTAAATGTTGCTCTGAGAAAGCATTCAAAGTCAGGCATCTTAAAGGAAAAAGGGAGATTTATTCAGTTTATGGTTCCAGATGGGAGAAATAATCTTTCATGGTGGAGGCAACATGGCTGGTGGCTGAAGCTGGAGGCAGCTAAGTCACTGCAGACATCCTGGAGAGTCTCTGTTCTATGGTTTGATCCCTTAATGGGAGGTTCCAAGCAGATCAAGGGCTGGTCTTGCTTGTTTGGTAAATGTATTGATCTGGATAATCTCTTCAGGTGGTCTGACAGCTGATTTTAGTTAATGCCAGGTATGGTCAAGTTGACACCCAAGATTAACTACCACAAGTGTCTCTTTAGGTAGTCTGACAGCTGATTTTAATTAATGTCAGGTGTGGCCAAGTTGACACCTAAGATTAATTATCACAAAGCTCAATTGCTATACATTACTGTTGTATTAAGTTTTGTAATGTTTCTTTCAACACTACTGAGAATTTTGTATGCTTGTGTGTTGTGTCTCTGAGGAAGCCAAAAGCTCTAAGACCACATTCTATTTTGTATTCTGTTCTGTATCCTGAATTTTTAACTTTGTATAGTTTTCCAGAAGTTTTTCTCAAATAAAACACTATGTATATATTTACATACAATTTTATCTTTGTCTAAATGCTTCCGGAAAAAACCATGAGTTCCTTTGTAAGAATAATGAAGATGTTTATAATATTTGACTGATAATTTAACACATGTATGTTCAGGATCCTACCAAGTTAGTTCCTCCAATGGTAGGTTAGGGTAATGTTGATTGAGTTGAGTTGCAATATATTTTAGCCACATTGTCAAGTGTCGTGAACAGTATAGTTTCATGCAGAAGAAATAATTGATTATCAGCTAAATAGGCTTATTATAAATTCAATATTTTTAGGCAAAACTTCTCAACTCCAGTTGGATACATAGCTTTAAGTTCTAATGTACACACAAAAGTGTTACAGCAGGGATTTAAAAAACATAAACTCAAATATTTATTACTTTGTGTCCTCATTTGTACTGTAAAAACTGCCACAAAGGAAACTATTTTAGTTGAAATTTGACTTTTTAGATTTAGGACAACAATCAAATAAATGAGCAAAGAAGCTTTAGAAGCTAAATATGGCCTAGATTTCTTTCTTTCAAGAAATATTTCCTTTTTTTCTTTTTCCTTTTGACCTGACTTAAAGCTCACAGCTTCTCTATCCAGAATAGATAATACAAAATAGTCTGAAGCAGGCATTTGCTTAGGGAACGGTCTCCCACAAGTCACGATTAATCTCAATGGACACTGTGTTACTAAGTTATGCCCTTTCTTTCCTGAGCAACAGCACAGTCAACATTTCAGAAATGCTTAAATTCTGTACTATTTTCAAAATAAGTATCGGTTGGCCTGATTTCTCCAGATATGTGAAATTCTGGAAGGCATGCGAGTGCTTACATAATGTCATAGTAACCAGAATGCAAAGTTCATTTGGTTGAGTCACAATTCACTACCCAAAATGACGACATCTTCCTCAGCATTTTAAAAAAATCTGTGTTCTGTTTCATATCTTCACATCGGATTCAAACTTAACAGCATTTGGGATCAATTCTTGACATTCCTTTGTAATCATCACTCTTGGTAAATATTCAGTATGTGTTTAAGGACAAACTTTCCAGAAGTAGTCATGACTCCAATGTTTGCCGAGGAAGACGTAGTCATTTTGGGTAGTGAAAATCCCCAAATATACATCAGGAATGTCCCCAAAGGATGAAAACTAATTAAGGCTAGGTATTGTCTTATACAGGAAATAATTGTTTAATTGAGTTAAATATCAAAATATTTACAATATATTCATTTGAGCAGAACATAGATGTGATTAACAAAGCAAGCAAATACAGATCATTTTATCACATAGCAGAGATTCATTTGTCAGTGAAAGAATAAGAAAGATACAAATTGAGACAATATTTACATCAGTAATACAGACATAACTCATGAGTGCATTAAAGTCTTCCCAGGGTGAAATAGAACAGATCTCTCCCTGGCTCAAAACACAGGAAACTAGTTTTAGGCGTTCTTTTAAATCTCTTCTCCGAGTTCTGATTTTTCTAAGTCCTTATCTGAGGCTATTGTTATTAGCAAGAAAATTAAGCCAAACTATCACATTTCACTGTATCAGCAGGAATTGGCTTATTTTAATAAAAAATGCACTGAAGGTGTATTTGATAGCTAATTTCGTGTTTTAATACCCAGGAAAGAAAATTAATCTTTCCACAGAAGAAATCGTCTTTGGCTTTGTGTTAACAGACTGATCTGTGATGTGGTGAGAGGAATGATCAGTATAAGGGAAGAAGTGAGAACTCTTAAATCCTTACAAATATATGCATATTCACTTACATATATTATATGTGTATTTACATATGCATATATAAATGTACAATATATAAGTATAATGAATGCTTACCATATTTATATACATATACATACAAATATATATATAAATACATGAGGCTGCTTACATTTATCATCTAAGTTGAAACTTACAAGGACATGCAACTACACTTAGAATTAAAACATAATAATTAAAAGACCCTATGTCATTATTTACAAAATGATCTAAAGTTAAGTGAGCGCCCTGTTCTTTCCTATCTCAGCTGAAATACAGTAGATGGAATGTGGAAGGGTAGAAAAAGAGACTTTTAAGGGAGTAATTTGCAATTTTAATTTTGTTTTCTTAGAGAAAACGAAGCAGAGAACATCTTTGATTTCTCTGAAATAGCAGAGGATAAAGTTGACTTTGTTGTAACAACTTTCCTTGCAGAGAAGATTTTTCCACAGTAACATTGTCATGATATATTTAATTTACCAAACCATGCTTTTTTGTTTTTATTTCAACTGGGAGATGTGTAAATTTGAGCCATGATTTATGCCCCTGTACTCATACACTCAGCTTAGTGGTTTAGTCATGTACCTATCTTGGTCTTGCAAACATAGTAATGTCATTGTGCTTTCAAAAAAGTGAGCATTTCAAAATAATAATTTAAGTAAAATTATTTGATGCATTAGAGAGTAAATGATAATATTGAATGAGCATTCTAGGAAATATTTCTGAAAGAGAAAACATATCATACGATGTGACACATAACTTTCTTAAACTTACATGAACTCAAACATCCATTTAGAAACTTGATTACAAAGAGGCTACACTTTTTAGCCATTGACTGTGTTACAAGGTTCAGAAGTCCACCCAATGAGGTATAGACAATGAGCTTGAGCCCTAGGATTTCAGGACTCCATCAGAGTTCCAGACCACATGATGGAGCCTTAGGAGGACTCCATCAGAGTTCCGGACCTCATGCTGGAGTCCAGAGTAGGCGTAGGGGGGCAGATGTTACAGCAGTTTATAAGTTGGTAAGTCCATCTAACTAGTGATTCAAGCTCACAGTTTCAGATAATGGTAGCAGTTGGAATTGGAATAGGGGTGAGAGGAGGAGGGGAAACCTTGAGTGATGGTCCTGCTGAACCAAGGCTATAACTGTGAAACTAAGTGGCTAGCAGATAGTGAGAGCATGTTTTGTCTATCTTCATGTGTAAACAGTTTACAGAAGTCAAGGAACAGTTAGTCTAAGGTCAAAATTTTTCCACAGCATATTTTCTATAGCACACTGCACACACTTTCATCACAGCACACAAGAATGGTGTCTTCCTTTTTCCAGACCATCACAGACAGATTTGTAAAAATGTTAATTGTCTAAAGAAATTAAATATTTTAAAATGTGTCTCCAACATATTTTAATTAAATTTATCTGAATTTCTCAGGTGCACTGGACTCCTTAAAAACTTCACATAAGTATGAATATTAGGGTCACACATGCCTGTTTTTAATAAAAGCAATATTAGCTGACATTATATGCTACAGAACATACAATTTTTGAGACATTTGCTTCAACATTCCACTTCTTTCATTGATACTATAGTAACTTTAATGATGATTATATCACTTCATATTTATGTATAATTTTAGATCTATAACTACTTTACCATATATATGTGATAAATAAATATATATTTATTCTACTTTTATGTTGTATAATTTGTTAAGTATTGAAGGAGTTAAAGGATTTGGCATTTCTGATTATAATGTGAGAAGAGCCAAGCCTGTAGATATCTATACGTAATGGTTATTTATTGGGAGATAACATCTCAGAATTTGACTATTGAAAGTAATACAGGAATCCCTGATACCATAATATGTAAGTCCAGGGTTTTGCTTCAATAATAATCTTGAAGAAATCTTGGCCACTTACCCATGAAAAGCCATGAAAAGAATCACATTTGGACTAAAATTCTAGAATATTCATTGTAATTTCCATAGTCTTCTTGAATCTTTGAGAATTTGATTCAGTAAAGAAAGATTGCAAAATTGACTAAAAAGACATTATGAGTGCATTATCCACCAAAGTGTATATCATGCTGCAGTTTTGGACATACCCCAAATCCCAAAGTATATTTCTTACTTAGGAGACATGTACATTGAAAAAAGTGTAACTGGGTAGGAGAAGTGCAGAAACCAAAGGAACAAAGTGGTGGAGATTCATCTGTCATTCTTCTTGGATACCATGAGACAACTAATTCCTAAGTTTGAAATGTCAATATATGTTGTGCCTGTTCATGTCATGTATGTCTTTTGTTTTAATGTTTTAACCAGGATTAAGTCTGACATTCCTAAACTAAAAGCCACAGCAACACTGTAAATGAAACTTCATAACTTTCTTCTGAATAAGATGGGAATGCATGTATTTTTAAAATCATAATAATTGTTATTAAGATTCTTTCTTGAAATGAAAAGCTCCACTTACTCTCTTCCCATGTTCAAAATATAGTTCTTCCTCTTAAGGCAAAGGATCTGGAGGCTCATGTTATTTCTGAGTTTATCCAGAGTCTGCTGTGTGAGAGAGACAAATGCCGTTCTTTTCATGAATTCTGGGATATACTCTGCCCCTTCCCCCCAAAAAAAAACACACACACACTCTTTAAATGAATAAGGTCCCTGGTACATTCAGTAACTTGGGTCTGTACTTCTTATCTTTGGTGAGTTGACATGGTAATAATATCATTAAGCAATTTAAAATTTTTCTATTTGTTTCATCATTATTGTTTTAGTTGCTTGAAGACATGTCACTACAGGACAAACTTCATGTCTTGAATATTTCTTTCATCTCTCAGAAAGGAGATGTCATTCTGAGTCAGAATGACACATGCATTCTCCCTTTGAATCTATAGGGCATTATCTCAATTGGGAGATTTTTTTCAACACATATAGGAGCATTGTGTCCTATTCATTTAATCAATGGTAAGTGACAAATTCCTAGTAGACATTGTTACATGGAAATTTTTGGTTTTACCTTTGGACAATGGAACCGAGAACACTGAACATCACTCTCCAATCCTTGCTTGCTAAATCCAAACCTGCTAAACTTCATCTTTTTCACTTGCTTTTCATTTCTCAGCATAACTATAGCCAATAATTTTAAAAGTTCATATCTTACTTCAGTTCTTTGTGAAAGGTAGTAAAATATAATAAGACAAAATCTCCCACATTATATTTTCCCAACCCTTATGTTAGGACTGTCACACCTTAGGCACATTATATGTTTGTAACTGTATTGAAGACAAAATTTTACAAGTGTTCAATCATTGCATTGTATGAGTGTCATTCTTTAGTTCAGTGTGAAGCTTTATTTTATTTCTTGTTCAATAGTCATTAATTGATTTGTAAGAATGGTATGGAATAATGGAATGTGACTCTTCTGGTGTCACATTCTATATAATTAACTGTTTCAACAAAGGGTAGAATGAGTTACCCTATAATACATAAACAAAATTAAAAACATTTCTAGATTGCACAATAAAATAAATTTCTTTGTATGTATTCTGTGGGACTGTGCATTGATACTACATAGGATAAGTAAACATTCTAAAACTAAGTCAAATCTACACCCTACAAAAGTATAGTTTTAAACTACATTGTACTTGTCAACCCTGAACAGAAATTTCTCTTAGAATTTTGGAGTTGACCAAAATATAGATACTGAAGGTCATCAAATAAATTATATTACTGGAAGTTCTAGGGTTAATTCCAGTAATACTTCAGTGTGTAGTCTAGAAGCAACATTCCATTTATTCATAATGAATGATTTGCTAATAGTAATCTATTTGATTAATAGAAAATACAAATCTAACACTTGGCTTGAATGGTGAAACTGAGAATAGCTAGCACAGAACACTCATCATTATGAAGTGCTTCTTAAAGCAACATGAAGAGAATTTGGGCATAAAGGGAGAAGTGAAATTTCAAAGGGAGTCTATTGCACAGATAGTATTAACCTTAGGATGTGATATACATGTGCAAAGATTTTAGAGGAAGATTTGACTGCAAACTGTCAGATCAGATTGTTCATAAAAATCAGAAGGTGATTCTCGAGGTGAATATAGGTAACTACTTCAGAAAAACATAGACTGAATAAATTTAGTGATATAAAGTTACTAACAAATCATATTAACATTAAGTAAAATCATTATTACATTTCAAAAACCATGTTTAAGTGTTACAGTATATGTATTCTTGTGCCATTAAGATTGGGAATGTGGGATGGAATGGATCATGTGTCCAGAAAAAACAATATGAATTAAATTCTCAGTACCATATAAAATCATAACATGTACAATGTTCCCTTATAGAACATTTTCAATTTTTTCTAGTAAAAACATCAATAATTATACTAATATGAATTATGTATCTGTTTGAGAGCTAATATATTTTTGTATCATACAAATTTTATTGAATAATTTTACCTATCCTTTAATAAGTTTTAAATATTTAGTTATGTGACCGTTGTTCAGAGTAATAGAAATAAATAAGTTAATCCCTATAATATTTTTACACATATACTTTTATTTAAAGGGTCATGAATAAAATAAATGTGAGTTTTTCTAATATAAAATTAACTTATGCCTCTATAATCATTGCTTTCTAGAAGATCAAGTTTTACAATTCAGTAGCATTTCATTAAATAGATGAAGTATATAATTTGTTGTCATTCAGTTGGGAAATTCCAATTAAGACCCAAGGACTGTATTGAAAAATCTGTTCTAGCCTCAGTAAGGACTGTAGCTGAATTAAAAAAAAATATGAGAGCAAGAGAGAGAGAGAGAGAGAGAGAGAGAGAGAGAGAGAGAGAGAGAGGGAGAGGATGAAGAATAATTGGAAGAGGAATTGCATAGAAAAACAGAAAGAGGAGAAAGAGAAAGAAGGTCAGGAAGGAGGAAATACAAGAACACACATATATGTGTCACATGTGAAGATCAGAAGGCATTTTTTTACAGAAATCTTTTTAATGAATACATGAACACTATTGTCCCCACTTCCTTCCATCACCCCCTCCTTCCAATCTCTCCCTCCCTTCATCAATCCATCCCACTCCCTCCCATCCTCCTTCCTGTCCATTGTTATGGAACCCTGGGTTCCCTCTGGCTTTTCTACTCTTGAAGGATTTAGGCCTTTGTGGCGAGTTGCCCCTATTTAGGTCACTCCACTGACTGGAGCATTTCTCTTCACTCATGCAGCACTGAAGTGGGAATTTGTGACAGTTGGTTCTTTAATTCTCCCACTCGGGCTTCAGGATGTAATGTAGATTCCCCTGGTCTGTGCACTTGGACTTATACACATTGATCCAACTTTCTAGTTCTCAGTTAATATCCTTAATTTTATTTCTATTTGTTCATTTGAAATATTTATTTTGCATTTACATTGCACAATTTTATTCACCTTATATATTTAATTGTGCTTTTGACAATGACTTTTATTTCTGTTTGTTCATTTGAAATATGTATTTTGTATTTACCTTACACAATTTTATTCATCAGAAATACTTCGCTTTGTTTTTATCTGTTATATACTTGGAAAATATATTGGTAGAAAAAAAGTTTATCAAAATTTAATAATGTGATCTTAAGATAATACTTTTTTCCTAGTGTACTTCAAAAGGTATATATTCTTACATGAAATAAATCTACTCATCTTGATTCTATACCTCTGCATGTTATATATTGCAGTAATGTTTAATTTCTTAAGGTAGAATTAACATTTTTAGTAAAAATTTATCCATAAGGGATGAGTTGTAGAAGTTCCACTATAAAATAAAAGAATTAAAAATGTATTGTTTAGTTTGTGATGCCTTTACTTGCATTATTTTAAAAGAAGTTTTCTAATTTTAGACAATATTATATAGCATAACAATTGAATCTAATAATTACTTTAAAATATTTATGGTCATGTAATTTAAAATTATTGAATAAGTCATGAAAATGGTTTTGCGCATTAAAAGTCCTTTTGGGCCTATAGATTTTAGAGTGGATGCATGCTCTTATTCCTCTATGAGGAAATTTCAAGTTTAGGAGCTATGGAAATTGCTCAGTAGTTAAGACATTTGCCTTGCAACCAAAGGACTATGTTCAGATCCCAAAGTGAACTCATAATCACACCCACACATACACACAATGTACACCAAAAATGAAATGCTACTGAATTGTAAAATTTGATCTTCTAGAAAGCAATGATTATAGAGGCATAAGTTAATTCTATATTAGAAAAATTCACATATGGACTGCATAAGTATCACATTTATTTTATTCATGACCCTTTAAATAAAAGTATATGGGGGCTGGAGGGGTTAAGCCTCTGCCTTGCAGGCAGAAGGTCCTGAGTTCGGATCCTTGACCCCATGTATAGATACTGGGCAGAAGCTGGGGCCATCTGCGTTTCTGGTCCTGGTAGGGCAAAGCCTGTGAATCCCGGGGGCAGAGTAAACTAAGAGGTAGAGGCAGTCCATGGTGGTTCCTGAGTTCGCCCGTGGTTTTACACACACACACACACACACACACACGCATGATTGAATAAATAATAAAAAAATTAAATAAAAGTATATGTGTAAAAATATTATAGGGATTAACTTATTATTGATTATTTCTATTACTCTGGACAAAAGTCACATGACTATTTAAAACTTATTAAGAGATAGGTAAAATTATTCAATAAAAGTTGAATATACAAAAATATTAGCTCTCAAAGAGATACATAATTCATATTAATATAAACACATACACATACACACATGCATGCAAAAAATTAAAATTAAAAAAGGAAAAGAAATTCAAATTAGTCTTGCATTTTCATTAGAAGCTATCACCAATAATCTTGTGTTTTTAGAATATTTGTAAACAAGGAGTTCATTAATATGTTTTTAACAAGTATTAACTAAATGATATTTAAAATTTTTTATATATATTTATTCAATTGTGCATGTGTGCGTGTAGAACCACAGGTGAATCCGGGAACCACCATGGACGCCTCCATTTCCTCCATGTTTACTCTGCCCAGAAATTCCTCCATGTTTACTCTGCCCAGGACCAGAAATGCAGGCCACCCCTGCTTCCACCTGGCATCTATACGTGGGGTCTAGAATCGGAACTCAGGACCTTCTGCCTGCAAGGCAGAGGCCTAACCCCTGAGCCACCTCTCCAGCCCCACTAATTGATATTTTTATAACATTTTTATTATTATTTCTGCTCATACAAACTTAATAGGTACACCGGTTCCTTCCCTCCCACTTTCTCCCTCCTACCTCTCTGCTCCCACTCCCCTTACCCCTCCCTCCCCATGCCCCAGTGCCCCCCTCCCAATCCCCGGAAAATCCTCCTCTGGGCCCTCCTCTCTGATGACGTACAAAGATCCAGTGGCTTTTCCCTGAACCCTCCTTTCCTGTGTTCCCCTTAAGTATAGGAACACTACTACAACTGTCAATTCCTTGCCTCCAAGGATCTTGGTACTTTAGCAAATGCTAGACTTTATGGGGAAAATAGCGTGTGGGACATTGCGCAGGTCATGCAAAGTCCAATTATGATTACTTGGGCCCTAACTTGTGTGGAGTATCGCGCATATCATTGCTCCTCCCATCTTTGTGCTCTTACAATCTTACCGACCCCTCTTCCGCAAATTTCCCTGAGCTTCAGGATGGGGAGAGATTAGGCTGGCCTAGTTCTAGGTGGTTGATATGGAGTCTCTGAAGTTCTGAATTATGGTTTGTTCATTTTCTTTTGCAGTTTTGTTGCTCCTGCAATGCCCTTCACTCCATCCTGATGGGTATTGTATTTCACCTCCTGGCCAGAGATAAAAAGTTGTTAAACTAGAGTCTTGTTATAAGAGTATATTCAAAGGTAGATGGAATAAAAGTAGGAAACCACAGTGAGGGAGGGGCCCATCACCCATTTGCAAAATGGTTACTTTTTATCTGCCAGACTATATGCCCTCCCCTTCTGGTGAGATTATACCCTCTCAGTTGTAAATGATCAGGGAGGAAAGTCTGTGAACTTAACCAGATGACTCATTATGTACTTGCAGTCCTTGATGGAGGCCTATTTTCTCTGCTATAACATGGTCCCCTCTCTCCTTGTTTCTGATGTGGCCCTCCTACCCCATCTCTCCTGTTCATAATCCTTGCAATGACTGTAGGTATTATAGAGATTTATCCTTGAGTGTCTCTAGATGGGCTGGGTGGGTTTGGTACTAGGAGCCACCTATTAGGGAGTACATATGGCCCTTAATTTTCTGGCCCTGGGATACTTCACTTAATATAATTGTTTCTAATAACATCTATTTCCCAGCAAATTCCAGTAATTCATCATTTTTGATGGCTGAGTAGTACTCCATTGCATAGATGTACCAGGGTTTCCTTATCCACTCGTCAACTTTTGGACATTTGGGTTGATTCCATGTCTTTGCTATTATAAACAGTGCTGCTATGAACATGGTCGTGCTTCTGCTATCGAGGTGAATTTTTGCTATATGTGGGGTTATTCCCAAAAGTGGAATAGCAGGGTCATATGGCATTTCCATCTTTAATTTCTTTAAGAAACTCCAGACGGCTCGCCAGAGTGGTCGTATGAGCCTGCATTCCCACCAGCAATGTAGGAGAGTTCCCCTCTCTCCACATCCTCTCCAGCATTTGTTGTTGTTTGTATTGTGGATTTTTGCCATCCTGACCAGGGTGAGATGATATCTCAGGGAAGTTTTGATTTGCATTTCTCTGATGGCTAAGGAAGTGGAGAATTTTTTAAGATATTTGTTAGACATTTTAATTTCATCTCTGGTAAAGTTTCTTTTTTAATTGGGCCATTAGTTTCCTTGGTGTTTAGTTTTCTAAGTTCTTTGTGCACTCTGGATAATAGGGCTCTATCAGATATATGGGTAGTGAAGATTTTCTCCCATTCTGTGGTTTGCCTTTGAGCAATCTCTTTATCTTTGTTACAATCTCTTTATCTGAACAGAAGCTCTTTAATTTCACAAGATCCCAACTGTTGAGAGTTGGTAGCAGTGACTGTGCCATTGGATGTCTGTTTAGGAACCGTTGGCCTAGCCCAATCACCTCGAGGGAGTTCCCTATCCTTTCAACTATGGTTTTTATAGTTTCTGGCCTTATATCAAGGTCTTTGATCCATTTGGAATTAAGTCTTATACATGGTGACAAGTATAGGTCCAGCTTTAATCTTCTGCATGTGGAGATCCAGTTTTGCCAGCACCATTTGTTGAAGATACTATTCTTTTTCCATTGGATTTTTTGGGCCCCTTTGTCAAAGATCAAATGGCTGTAATTTTGTAGGCTTATATCTGGGTCTTCAATCCTTATCCATTGATCTGTGTGGCTATTTTGGAGCCAGTACCAGGCTGTTTTTATAACTATGGATTTGTAGTATACACTAAGGTTTGGTATGATGATACCTCCAGCAGTGTTTTTGTTACTCAGGATTGTCTTTGCTATCCTGGGTCTTTTGTGCCTCCATATGAACTTTGAGATTGTTTGGTCAAATTCTTTGAAGAATTGCTTTGGGATATTGATTGGTATAGCATTGAATCTGTATATTGCCTTTGGTAGGATGGTCATTTTTACAATGTTGATTCTGCCAATCCAGAAACACGGGAGATCTTTCCACCTTCTGGTGTCTTCTGCAATTTCTTTCTTTAGGGTTTTAAAGTTTTCATTGTAAAGGTCTTTTACCTCCTTAGTTAGGTTTATACCAAGGTATTTCATTTTTTTAGGGGCTATAGTAAATGGGATTGAATCTCTCAGGGCTTTTTCACTTCTTTCATTCTGGGCATATAGGAAGGCCACTGATTTTTGTACATATATTTTTGTATCCTGCCACCCTGCTGAACTTCTGTATTAGTTCCAGGAGCTTCCTGGTGGAGTTTTTGGGATCGCTCAGGTATAGGATCATATCATCTGCAAATAGAGATAACTTGACTTCTTCCTTGCCGATTTGAATCCCTTTTATGTCCCTTTCTTGTCTTATGGCTTTAGCTAAGACTTCAAGTACAATATTGAAAAGAAGTGGTGACAGTGGACAGCCTTGTCTAGTTCCTGATTGAAGTGAGAATGCTTCAAGTTTTTCCCCAATGAGTATAATCCTTGCTTTTGGTTTGTTGTATACAGCTTTTATTGTATGGATAAAGGTTCCTTCCATTCCAACCTTCTCTAGGGTTTTGATCATAAAGGGCTGTTGGATCTTGTCAAAAGCTTTTACTGCATCTATCGAGAGTATCATGTGGTCTTGAACGTTGGACTGGTTTATATGGTGAATTACATTTATTGATTGCGTATGTTGAACCAACCTTATGTGCCTGGGATAAAGCCTACTTGATCCCCTTGAATGATCTTTTTGATATGTTTTTGAATCCGATTTGCTAGGACTTTGTTGAGAATGTTTGCATCTGTGTTCATCAGAGGCATTGGCCTATAGTTTTCTTTTTTAAGTGTATTTTTATTAGGTTTTGGGATTAAGACAATATTAGTTTCATAGAAGGAATTGGTAGTGTTCCTTCCTTTACTATTTGGTGGAACAGTTTAATGAGTATTGGTGTTATTACCTCCTTAAATGTCTGGTAGAACTCTGTGCTGAATCCATCTGGTCCAGGACATTTTTTGGCGAGAAGATTTGAGATTACTTCCTCAATTTCCTCATACGTTTTAGGACTATTTAAGTAATTCACAACTTCCCTGATTCAATTTAGGTAAGTTGTGTTTACTTAGGAATTCATCCATCTCTTTTGTGTTATCAAATTTCACAGAGTATAAGTTTTTGAAATATGATGTTATAATTCTCTGGATTTCTTGGATATCAGTAGTGATAACTCCATTTTCATTTCTAATTTTGTTAATTTGGGTTTTCTCTCTCTTGCTTTTGGTTAATTTAGCTAGGGGTGTATCAATCTTATTGATTTTTTCAAAAAACAAACTTTTTGACTGGTTGATTTTCTTTATCGTTTTCCTAATCTCAATTTCAGATATTTCTCCCCTTATTTTGCTAATCTCCTCCCTTCTAATGCTTTTGGGATCAGATTGCTCTAGTGTCTCTAAAGCTTTTAGCTGCACTGTTAATTTATTTATTTCTGATGTTTCCATTTTTTTGATGTAGGCATTAAGAGCTATGAACTTACCTCTTAGAACAGCTTTCATTGTATCCCAGAGATTTTGGTAAGTTGTATTTTCATACTAATTGATATTTTAAGTGACGTTAGAATCATCATGCTGAGCCATTGAAAGACTTCTTCAGTTATATGCTGATTTATGGTGTTACTAAAAAGATATACATATTTTATAACTTTTGACTATAATCTCTGCTTCAGTGTGTATTTATAGTTTAATACAAAGCTAATAAAAATGAAATATTTCTCCAATTTTGTTTAATTTTCTGAAGACTTGTAGCAGTGATAATCATAGTTATGTGTTTTAAGCAAATATAGAATTAGCAAATACATTTGTGTAGAAGTTTCTAATCAGTGTTTCAGGATATTCATGAATACATCAGAGATTGGATTTGTATTGATAACTTTTATTGTTTTTTTTGCTTAAAAATGAATTATAGAGTACTAAGATGAAAGTTATAATTTATTATTATGAATCTATCAAGTATTGAGTAAGCAAGCAGATATCTATTGACCTAATCCTAATCCAATAAATGGATATAGGCACATCAATTTCCTCTCCCATGTTAGTTCATTATATAATGAATGAAATGAAGTACAAACCTAGTAACATCATTTTACTTTTAAGTAGTATCAATAATTTTTGAGTTATGTCTCATTTTTGACATAATGTAACCATGAAATCTTTGAATGACTACTTGCTTCTAACCAAGTGTTTCACTTAAATAACTTGGTTGCTGAAATCCTGAAGAAAACAAAGTCTTTGTAAATGCTTAATAAATAAAATGTTTTTGACTCAACATCCTGACCCATATGCTCTTCTGTTGTTTTTACATAAATACTTGGAATGTATATTCAACATGTTTTTATTGCAAGCCAACACAGATAATTTATCTTATAATTATCTTAATGTATGGTTTATGGAAATCTTGGAAATCTACTGGACTTGAACAACATACTAAATTCTGTGTATGACATCTAACTAAATTTTGTTTTTTCTTATAGAATAATTTTCAGTATTAGTGGAAAGGTAAAAATATATAAATTAACATATAAATGCTAATGTTTGTTACTGTAGGACCTATCATTTTGCTTGAAGTTATATACCTGAATATTGTATAGTTTCATTTTTCTGTGACTTTAATAAATAGTAGTTCTTTTGTTTGATAATAACTTATAAAGTCATAGACCTTAATAAATTTCATTTTCCACATTTTATTTGTATTTTATCATGAATGAAAAATTATAATTATTTCACAAATTATGAAGCATCAAAACTTAACTTTATATTTTTAATTAGTTTTATGAAAACTTACACATTCCAGTCATGGCTTTAGGTACTTTTGCTTAAATAATTGAGAAATAATTCAATAATTCAGAATTTTGCTTAAATAATTTAAAGAAACTAAAGGGCTTATATATTGTTATTGTGAAGTATTTCATATTTTTACTAAGAGATATCATGTTTCATATTTTTATTAAGAGAATATAAGTTTATCCATCAGTGAGCTGTTTGCTCCCTGGTACATACTCAAACATTATCTAGTCCAATCTCTGTCTGTGGGAGACAGAGGAACTAGGCAGTAAGGAGAATGTGAGAGAAGGGAAAGGACACAGAATGGGGTGGGTAATGGGTAATGAAAACATACAAACTCATTGCTAATATAATTAAGCAATAAAGTTAACAAAAATATTCTATAATTGCATAATTGGGGAATCTCATTATTTTATCAGTGATAAGGACAAATTATATTGGCAAGCCTTCAATCTGAAAATCTGGAAGTCTTAGATCCAGATCACATAGAACTGAAAATCAAAGAAAATTTTAGGGGTGTCTATGTGACTAAAGTCTAAGTGACTATTGCTGGATTGATTGAAAGAGGCAGGGAATATGAATAAGCCATGGGAATACGAAATACATTTAGGCAATGAGAAGAAAGGAGTAGATTTTAAGAACTGACCACTGGAAATGAAAATCATGGATCCAAAATCTTACATAGAAGTCATCCTCCTGAAGAGCAGAACAAAGTAACTGTGACCTGATTATATAGCAACATCACATACTGAGAAAGGTCTTAAAGCAAAAAAAAAAAAGTAAAGATTGGCCCCACAATTCAGCTTATATAGTTTAAATAGTGCTGTAGAAATTATTAGAAAAAAATAACTTAATTGGAAGATACCTATTTAACTATATAGCATTTATTCATACATTTACATGTATCATATCTCTGTATATAAACATATAAACATCGTCTATGTATATAGTTACATATTATCTAATCATGCATGTATATTTTTAGATAACCTTTCATTTACCAAGCATCTAACATATTTCTATTTCATCTGTCTTATCTGTATATTAAATCTTACATATTATGTATGAAATCTACCTTATTACTATCATGCATCTCTCACCTCTTAGGTAACATATACATAAATATATATAGATGCCTGTGATCTATCATCTGTAATCTATTTTCATCTATAATTAATTATCTATCATGTATCTGTCTATCTGTCTGTCTATATATGTGCATATATATGTATATCATGTGTCTAACTACTTCCCTATTTACATAGGCATACTTACATATACCACAGACTGTATGACAAAAGCAAAAAGCAAATTGGTACAAATTCCACAAGAGAGCATAAAGTATATAAGAAATATTAATACTATATTTATCACTATAATCCTATTATTTCAAGCACTAGTTAGTAATCAATTACCAAATACAAATCCTTTTAAGAATGAACCAACCATTCTTCTATCCAAAGTCTGTAGATGTTTATAAATCTTGACTATAAGATACAAGGACATCGAGCAGGATTTATTGTTAAGCTACTTAACATTTAAAAAATTCTAGAAACAACTAAGAATTCTGTTACAATTCTTTGCAGTATATAGTAAAATTTAATGAAAAGAAAAATGCATAAAAACAACATTGCATATATTTGGTGAAAATTTTAATCTTAAAATTTTGAAATTAGTAAGAAGATAATATTTTTCATAGATGTTTCAACTAATGAGGGATATATTAATATCAGTACATGTTTTAGACATGAAAGAGTTTCTATAACAGATCACTCAGAGAAAGCTGAGAGAGAGGATAATAGCAAAAAGGATCTGTTTACATATTTTTGCAGAACTTTTTTGCTGATATTATATAAGGTTATATTTGGGACAAATCTTTTTCTGATTTCTGAGAATATATTAATTGGATGTATATTTTAACAACATTTTGTCTTATTTTCTATGTGTGTATGATATGTTTACATGTGTATTTGCATGTGAGTGGGCACATGTATTTATGCTGATGAGTGGTCATATGAAGGCAGTTGCCCTGCAGGTTTGAGGTTGATAATGGAAATCATCCTTTATCTATTCCACCTTGTCTTTTAACTTTGGTTGCTAGTCAAACCCAGTGAATGATAATAGTGGTATTCTAATTAGTCATCTTTCTCTTTGAATTCACAATCTCTGCCTTCCAGGGCTGGAAATTACAGATTGGCCCAGTATAGTCAGGAATTTTATACGGGATCTTTGGATCCAAATTGTGCTCCGTTGATTCTGAGGCAAACATTTTTTTTTCATTCTGCCATCTCTTCTTATGCCAAATTTCATACCCTCTATCAGCATCCAGATCATTAACTCTTATTTAGAAAATTTATTTTCTTAGAAAATTACATCACTATAAAGATTATTTCAAACATAGTTAAGATGGATTTATAATATTTAGTACTACCTGACATTTGTCTGGAAGGCGACCAAACTGGTGGCTGTGAAAATCTCTGGTTCTAACCCTCACATAGAGTCAGATGAGTTGTAGATGCTCCTACCCAGAATGACTTATTCAACTATTTTTGCCTTCTGAACTTCTGTATGTGATTTTGACATCTTAAATACATGTCATACACACACACACACGCACGCACACACACACACACACACACACACACACACACACACATATATAATATACTTATATATCACTTAAATGTAACTTCTGGGAAGTGGAAAAGTGGCTAAAACATCAATAAATAGGATTGGGGAGGTGGCACAGGTTTAAGACTTTGCCTAGCAAGCAAATTAGCCTTATTTTAGATCTGCAGATCCAGTGTAAAAATGTTTGAAGGAAATGGTTGTGGCCTGTAACTATGACCCTAGAAAATAGACCTCAGGAAACCCCACATCAAAGGAAAAAGGAGATAGGGCAGTCTAAGATGATACCTTATGTTGCCCTTAGGCCTCCACAGGCACACACATGTAAGTGCCACCTGGTATACAGAAATACACACACATAAAGAAAAAAAGAGCCTGCCAGTCTCATATTATAGCAGCACAAGCATTTATTGTTCAGCATACACAGCTCTTATTAATGTATATGAATATGTATATACACATACATGTACCTATATATGCATATATTTGAACACATATGTCCAAATGAACTCACTCTAGTCCTGAGCCACCTATGAATTAGAACACAGGAAACAGTAACATCTTCTTAACCTGCACCTAGTTGACCATTCCCATTAATGTCTCTTATATAATCATTTTATATCAATGAACAAATCTTCAGATTGTAATTCACCATGGGCACATATTCCCATTACAGATTTAGGTCCCTTCATTGAGTAGCTTCTTTATTCTCTATCTTAGAAAAATCTTATGTTTTGATTATATTTAGCTATATGCTTGTGTGGATATATATATCCATTTATATGGAGATACACAATAGATTAATGTATTTACATGCTAAACTTTTCTCTGTCAACTAATTGACATTGTACTTTATAAATTTTCAATGGTTAATATTATGAAATATTACATACTGAATAAATGTCTTCCTATATCAGATGTGTATACAGATATATACAAAATACATATATACGTATATACACATACATGTACATAAATATGCATATATTCATACACACATGTCAAAATGAGCTCATTCTAGTCCTGAGCCACCTATTAATTAGAACACAGGAAAGAGTATGTTCACATTATTTTTTCATTAAAAGAATTTGTTTCCAATTATTAGACTTTAAAGTTATTGCCATAGATAATTTTATACATTCTTAAAATATGATCATTCAATTCACATACTGGGCATTATGATAGCCAGTGACTAGAAACACTATGTCATAGTTAGGCACAGATGTCAACTTGATAGTTAAGGGTTTAAGCTCTGGGCACATTTTGTAGAGAACTAGTGAATGAGTTTAAGCCCAGAGCAAATCTGCAGGAGATTGTTTAGCTGATGGGGAAGGCCCAACTCATGGTGGGTGGGGTTAATTGAGAAAGTTGGCCAGACATGCTGGTCTGGCAAGTAAGAATCGTCCCTCTCTTAGCTGTTATGTAGAGATGGCGTGGCCAGTTCCCTCAGCCCTAGTGTTGGTGTGAGTTTTCCTGTCAAGCTGGCCTAATAACTAAAACTAGACGATTTAGAGAAAATAAATCCCTTGTTCTCTTAAGTCATTTGATGGTGATTTATCAGCAACCATGCAGACTAACTGCTACACATATGACCAGAAATGACATTCACTTAGTAGCAAAACTTTCTTTTATCATGAGTATATTATATTCTTTTTAATTATAATGATTAATGACTTCACAGACTCATGTGTTTTACCCAGTATTTCCGTAGATATATTTCCAGGAATAGTTGAAAGGGGAATAGTTTCTGTCATTTCCCTTTCTGCCTCTGGCTTCATCAATTTGCAATTTGTGTGGATTACCTTGCCTTTCCCCCTAGATCAGTATAGCTTGAATATCAATGAAGTCCAGGAGCATTCTCTTTCAAGTGCAGGATCTCTGGGCTAATCTTTACATGAAAGAGTCAGGTTTCAGAAGGGAAGATTTGCTCCCAAATCAAATGCATTTTAGGAGATTTATCATGACACCCTCTTACCATTTCTTTACAGGAAACCTGTGTGGTCTACACTAATCTAATGAGTTAACTTTTCTTTGATATTTAATTTAAGCACAGCATTATCTTGTAATTCTATGTTTTTAGTGGAAGCAAACCTTTAAGGAATGATCCCCTTACATTACTGCTTTAGGTCATAGATCAGACTCAAAGCAGGCACTGTCCATGTCTATATTTGCTTTACTTATGTAATTATTGTAAGATAACAACAAAAGTGCTGTTAAGGATGCAGCAGGTTCAAGGTTGAGAAGGAAAGAACACTCTTTAAATAAAATTCTCACTAAAATGAAGGATGTGTGATATATGAAAGTCCTCCTTTTCAAACTTAGCTGTCTATATTTAATAAAGGATATAAAATATCTATGAAAAGAATAAGAATCTATCCTAGATAGGAAGTAACCATTTTGCAAATGGGTGATTGACCTCTTTCTCACTGTGGTCTCCTACCTTTATTACATCTACCTTTGAATATACTCTTTTTTTAAACATTTTTTATTATTATTTCTGCTCATACAAACTTAATAGGTACACCACTTCCCTCCCTCCCTTCTCCTCCCCCCGAAGCCCCTGCTCCCCCTCCCCTCACCCTTCCCTCCTCATCTCCCAGTGCCTCCCCCCCAATCCCCAGAGAGTCCTTTAATGTGCATGCCGGACTCTCCTCTGGGCTCTCCTCTCCAATGACATATAAGGACCCAGTTGTATTTCCCTGAACGCTTTCCTGTGCTCTCCTTAAGCATAGGAACACTACTGTGGCTGTCATTCCTTTGTCTCCAAGGATCTTGGTGCCTTTAGCAGATACTAGACTTTGTGAGGTCAATAGTGCGTCAGACATTGCGCGGGGCATGCAAAGTCCAATTATGATTGCTTCGGCCCTAACTTGTGTGGAGTATCTTGCAAATCATTGCTCCTCCCATCCTTTTGCTCTTACAATCTTACCGCCCCCTCTTCCGCAAATTTCCCTGAGCTTCAGGATGGGGAGAGATTAGTCTGGCCTAGTTCTAGATGGTTGATATAGAGTCTCTGAAGTTCTGGATTGTGGTTTGTTGATTTTCTTGATGGGCATTGTATGTCACCCCCTGGCCAGAGACAAAAAGCTGTTAAACTGGAGTCTTGTTACAAGAGCACATTCAAGGGTAGATGTAATAAAAGTAGGAAACAAAAAGTAACCATTTTGCAAATGGGCGATTGACCCCTCCCTCACTGAATATACTCTTTTAACAAGACTCTAATTTAACAGGTTTTTATCTCTGGCCAAGGATGGAGCCAAGGGCATTGCAGGAGCAGCAAAACTGAAAAAAAAAATCAACAAATCATAATTCAGAACACCAGAGAATCTCTACCAACCACCTGGAATCGGGCTAGCCTAATCTCTCCCTATCCTGAAGCTCAGGGAAATTTGCTGAAGAGGGGGCAGTAAGATTGTAAGAGCACAGGATGGGAAGAGTAATGATATGGAAGATACCTCACACAAGTTAGGGCCTAAGCAATCATAATAGGACTTTGCATGACCTGCGCAATGTCCAACACATTACTGACCCCACAAAGTCTAGCATGGACTAAAGGCACTAGGATCCTTGGAGGCTAGCAACTGACAGTCACAGTAGTGTTCCTAAGCTTCAGGGGAACACAGTAAAGGGTTCTGGGAATCTATCCTAAAACATCATAGTTATAGTTAGTAGAAATTAATAACTATTAATGCAATAGATTTTTAAAATATGGCATGTACATGCACGTATATATGAGGTAATTAAATATCAATTAATTGGCTTCTTTCACATGAAGCACATGGATGAAGTACAAATTCTTCTAAAATGCCATGGCAAATCCACAAAGGCATGTGTATGCAGCACTTCAGCTGTGCATTAGTAAAGCAGTATTGTGTACATTAAGATTTTCTTCTGCAGGAGAGTTTTAAAGAAGCCTAAGGAGAGATCACGGGTAAAAAAACACTGGCCATGCAAATCAGGTGACCTGAGTTCAATTTCTGGGAACCCATATAATTGAGGAGAGAGAAAAATGACTCCCCAAGGTTGTCTTCTAACCACCTGATTTGTCCAAGTGAATCACAGCATGCCCACTAGCAATTGAACTAGACACTAATTTATCTATTCTTACTGATGTTCTTCCTTACAGTAAGGTATGGATGCTTATAGAATTCTATACAGTTGATTTTTATTTATTTATTTACTTATTTATTTATCAACAGACACATTATGGCCAAGACTGAATTGAAATCCCATGTAGTTCATACATGACTCAAATTCACAATATGCTTGTTTTTGTCTCCCAACTACTGGGATTACAGGTATACACAATTATATGCTGTTAGTCACACTTTTAATGTTCATAGGCAAAGGAAATATCTGTAACTGACTGGAAATACTAGCAGGTGCTTCAGGAATTAATTTCCCTAATCTCTATTTAACAGGCAAAGAATTGTTTTTCTACTAATCTTGCAATTTGAACAACAGCAATGCCCACCATTATCAACTTAAAAGAAGTCTTCAAGGAATTAAACAATTGAAACTGTTCTGTCCTCAATTTTTGTGTAATCATTACAAAAGATAACCAAATCACAAAGGGAAATTCTAAGACAGATCTCACTGATAAACATAGCTTTAGATTCTCCTTTTTGTTAGTTTATGTTTATACCTTCCAAACATTACATTCAATTTCTCCCATTATACTTATTATTTTTTATTTATTCTACAGTCATACCTTCTTGGCTCACATTTCTGCCTTTTCCTCTTGTTCTTTTATATCTTCACGTATCTAACTGGCTATGGAATGTTCAGAGTCAGTTGTTTTTGCTTTAATTAATTTATCTAAACTTATTTCTTAAGAGAAATGAAGTTAACATTTTTTTTCAAACATAATGTTCCTTTGTCATTTTGTTCCTGTTTTTTTTGCTTTTTCAGGAAGCTAAAGAACAATAACAAATTTTCTTATCTGCACCAGATCACAAAATCATTATTAAATAGCATTCATAACATTGATTTCCCCTTTCAGATTTAATAACTATTCAGCATGTTTTCCAGAAATGTGAGTTTAAAAATAAATCTTAATTATGGTTCCATAATGTTCCTGCTACATTAGAATATTACTGTGTGAAATAGCATCCCATGGCTGATGAGAATAGTCAGGGATTTAAATAGCATTTGTACAGTGAATATGATAAATTAAATCCCACAATTGTATTATTTACTCATTTTTATAGATGAAGGTAATTATAATCGTGTTGCTTAGTAAGGGCTATCATACTATATTATTGTTATACAAAATAGCTGCTTAGCCAAAACTGCAAAGCACCAAAAGCTTAGGCAGAGGGCTGGCCCAGATCCTAGCTCAAAGACAGCAGAAGGAAGTAATAGTGTTGACAGCTAATTTTAGGCTTCCCACCCCCTAAACTGAGCTACAATTTTCATATTTGAGCCACCCACTTTGGGGAATTTTCTTATGTAACTACTAGGAACTAATGCAATTATGTCTTTCTTTAGTGAAGGTATTTAAATTAGACATACAGTAATATTCAAAATAGCCTCATGTTAAGACTTCTGATCATTGTAATTAAGATGAATCATGCTAACTTCATTAGCCAAAGTTTATTGAAAGGAAGGACATTGCATTCTTATATTTTCAAAAATCTGAATCTGAATCAAGTCTTCTAAACATTCAAAAGTTTTTATACAAGTTTTCAAATCTTGATGTGATATTGTTGTGGAGTTGATCTTCTGGCTATATGTATCTACATTCTTGTGTTCATAGTTGAAGATTGAAACCACAACACAATTAGAGGATTAAGGTAGAGTTTATTAGAGGAGAGAAAGGCTGGAACTCATTGACTCCAGACATGGAATACCATGAGGGCACCTTGGAGAACTCATGGACTCCAGGTATGGAATCTATGAGGGGGCAAGGAGGTAGAAAATAACTCACAAATTTCACACATGGAGTGCTATGAGGCAGGCACCAGTGATGGCTGCCAAGATCAAGTATATTTGTACATTTAGGCAACCTCTGAAAAATGGCTTTTCCTCATTGGTTAGCTCATATTGAAGCCCAGCCAAATTTATCTTGTGCCTGACTTGGAGATAGAGTTTATCTGTAATGGAGAACTAATCTCCACATCCTTTCATAAGCAAAGGATTGAGGGAAGTTGACCATTTTATCTCCATAGAAACAGGGGGTGTTCCTCCCAGGTAATCCCAGCAGTGGGGGATGGGTTTCCAAGACCTGCAGAGATGTCCCAGCAAAGCAGTGCTAAATTGCCTCAATATCTTCTCTTTCAGGTATTTACAGTTGAGACTACACCATATATAAAACCACTTTCCTAAATGCGTGGCAGAAACTCTATCTCTATGTTCAAATTTGTATTTGGATATTTATAATTTATAGTAATGAATAAAAAGAGTTTTGTTCCCACAGCATCATGCCTGGTGAATATTATAGTTAGAGTCATTATATAAAATGATTTGCCTTATTTATTTTCTGGACCAAATTTAAACAAAAATTTGATAGAGATCATACATAGCATGAACAATGCTAGATTAATTGGCATGTAAATTATAGTTTTTATGACTTTTAAATTAGTACCACTGAGCATGGTGACATATGTCTATAGAATCTCAGTGCTTGCCAGGAGAGCATGAAGAGCAGGAATTCACCCTTCTCTTCAGCCATTTAGCATGTTCAAGGTTGAGCACAATGAAATATAACCTTTCATCAGGAAAAAGTATTTTCAGGTCTATATTATATTTCCAATCTTAAATTTATCAATATATTTTAACTACTCATTAAATTTATTGGTATTCGATTGCTTAAAAATTATTGCACATTTGAATAACTTTACTTTTTAAAATTTCCTTCCATTAGGCTATCTTTTCTGTTTTAAAGAAAATATAGGGGACTTGGAAATAAGCATTATCTATTTTGGTTGGCTGATTCTTCCTTGATTAGCTAAAGTGATCTTTTGAGTTGTCATATACAAGTAATGAACTGGTGGGAAGCTAGCTGACTGACATCTAAAAAAAATGATTTTCTTCCACATAGTTTGTCTGTTAGGATCATGAAACTGCAGAATAAAATTCATCTTAGAATACAACAGCGAGTTTCTTCTTTTATTACTGTTATTTTCAATTACATTAGTTATACCTAACTTATTTTTGGAACTTCTAAGTGTTAAGAGAGTAAAGATAAACCTGATGGTGAGAAGTTCCTCTTTATTTTGTGAGTCTTAGACACATGCAAATGCTTCTGTCTTAGTGAAAAAAAAAAAAAAAACACTCAATTCCTATTACTTGTCCTTGTACTTTAAGATCCAAATGTTGGTGGAGCAAGATATATGTATGGCTGATTAGCCATATTTATCTTTAGTGTTCTATCTTTGTAATGTTTAAGTGTTTTAATTTTTCAAGTCAGTTGCTTGGATATTTTAAGCTAAGGTAATGATCAAAACCATCTGAGTTTCAGTGAAACACTGGACATAAATGATATCATCTTAAACTCAGTAAACAGCTGCCATTTGAATCTTCTTCCAATAATGTTTAACATACATTTTATGTAATCTATTTACTTTTCTATAATAAATGGAGTTTGCTCCTAAATACATGTATGTATTAGAAAATACATGCAAAGGACAGTGCTAACAAAAGATTTTCATCGAAGTATACAGAGGACTCTTAAAATTCAACAATGTATAGCAAGTCATTTTTTGAATAAGCACATAATTTGAATGTTTCCAAGTATCAAAGATAATATAGACATGACTTGAAGACATTCAGCAATAAAAGCCATTTAGTAATTAGGGAAATACTAAGTCACCATTCATCTACTCTTATAAAATTATATCTAAAATTGTCTGCGTGTGAGACTTCTGTGAGAGAACGTGTGTGATGTGTATAGAGTTCAGAGAATATGTTTGTGAAACTGATTCCTCCATCAACCTTTATGTGCATGTAATGAACTTTACACAGCAAGAACTATTACCCTCAGGGCCACTTTTCTAGCCTTTACCCTCCTTTTTACAGGATGACTAAAATTTAGTTTTTAGTCATGCTAATTGTTGGTGAATGTGTTAAATGATGGATATTCTCTGTTCATTGTTAGTGATAATAAAAAGTGGTACAGACACATTGGAATGAAGCTTTCCATTTTCTTAAAAAGTGAAATACCTGTTTGCAAACATGGTGTCCTAAGTTTGATTTCCAAAAGCTAACCCATATGGCGTGTCTCTCTCTCTTGCTCTCTCTCCACTCTCTGTCTTACAAACAAATATAATTTTTAAAAAGAATATTACTTATAAAACATCAATTTAAATGTTTGCTACTTACTTAATGCATCTAAAAATGCATGCCTATATAAAAACTACTCCAAAACTACTCCGAATACCATTGAGACCTTTTTTTGATATTTACCTAAACCTACAACAATCAAATGTTTTTTATAAGATCAATGAAAATAATATTGCAGAAGGTGATCCTAAATAAAATCAGGTGCATAAAGAGTATGCCGCTACAACAAAACTATTTTGATTATAATATCAATGGAGATTAGCAAGTACTAAGTACATTTTAAGTGTTTCCAATGAAGGCCAAACCAATAAGCCAAAACTTTATCAGAACTGCAGCCAAGATTGATTTACCTGTCACATTTTAAATAAGCATTTGCTAACACATTTGCTAATTGCTTAAACATTTCTATTTTGGTGATTTCACTTTCCGCAGATCTCTCAGGCTTTGTGTGAGCTGTGACATCGTTGTCACAATGTTGACATTCTGGCACCATAGCAGATGGCAACAGTTAGTGGAGCACCAGCTTCTAATATTTAATTCAGTGAAAAGCCAGAGTGAAGGTTCACAAAAATGAATTTAACTTTTGCTTAAAAAAATAGTGTTACTTATTTTAACTCCTGTAAGAAAAAAATTATGTGGTTGGGGAAAACAGTTATTTAAATTATGAAGATTTCCCATTGATATTTTCAAAAGCTGCTATGGCTAAGATCTAAACCTATTTGTTAATCTAAGTGACAAAAGCTAACTTGGAAAAAACATGGGTTGATCTGAAGGGGACATTTGATTCTGGCTGCATTTTACCTTAAATGGACATTTATTAATAAGGTACAGTGTTACGGAAAAAATTATAACAACATTTTTGTTCTTTTTATATATATATTTTTTAAAGTGTTGGAAATAATACTTATGTTTTTTTATTTTATTTTTTATTTTTATTTTTTAAATTTATTTATTCAATTATGCGTGTGTGTGTGTGCACACGTGCATGTGTGTGTATGTGTGTGTGTATGTGTAGAACCATGGGCAAATTATGGGAACCACCATGGACCGCCTCCACCTCCTCGGTTTACTCTGCCCTGGGATTCACAAGCTCTGCCCTACCAGGAACAGAAACGCAGACCGTCCTGGCTTCCGCCTGGCGGTGGGGTCTAGGATCTGAACTCAGGACCTTCCGCCTGCAAAGCAGAGGCTTAACCCCTGAGCCAACTCTCCAGCCCCAACATTTTTGTTCTTAAAGCAAAGCTTTATTTTATGTTTTACTTCAGGAATACTGATTTTTAAATTTTTGAAAAGACTGAGAGCACCTTACCCAGATATACTAAGATTTTTTTCACAAAATAAAATCTATGTAAAATGATAAAAAGATAAAAAGTAGATTTATCCATGTTAGGATATAATCTTGAACACAATATCCTGAAATTACTTATTTAGAGAGGAAATGTGAAAATGGACAAAAACCAAAAAATTGAAGTTTTATGCATGAATTTAATAAAAGATAATGTGATAAGTTTTGAGCTGTATGAATTTATATCAGAGTAAGAGATTAAAATGAAGCTTAGAGATGGCTACAAAGCCATAATATATATTTACAGTATAGTGTTTTATAAATTTTAGCTAAAAACATTCCAGTTTTTTTTAGTGAGGGGTTGAAAAAAGCATACAGAGAAATTTTGAAGTAACAGTAGATATTATACATGAAAGTGAAAATGTGAATAAATTATTATCTAAGAATAGTCTAACAGAGGAGGTAAATAGCCTTCATAAGTAAAATTTGAAGATGAGGAAAACATAAAATTAATAAACAATTAATAAACAAATGGAAATTCTTTCAATGGAAAGAAGTTCATATTTCTGGATTGGTAGTATTAATATTGTCAAAATGAACACACTATAGAATTAAGCAGAAATGAGATGAGAAATGAACTTAAACACTAAATATGCAATGTATTTGGAATCACTTTATAAAGGAAATTTAAGACAAAAATTGCAATTGAGAAAGACAGATAGATAGATAGATAGATAGATAGATAGATAGATAGATAGATAGATAGAATTACATGTAGGAAGTAAATTTGTTTTCAAGTAAGGCAAGAGGGAAAAAATGTTCCTTCAGTGAGGCCTATTATTAGAAAAAGAAAAGGAAAGAAAAGAAAAAAAAATCGTTTTTGAACAGATAATCTCAGGACTATAGTAAATTTCATATAAGCACTGTAGAAATGATATAAATCATATAAGAATTGAAAGGTGATGACAGAGAACACTACATTTGACACATTAAATTTAGTATACTTATATAAAGTCATCAAAGACTGATGTTTAGTAATTTGGGTTTTTTTTTTTTTTGTCCTTTCTGAGATCATACATGTACACATGCATATACTCTCAAATTTTACTACTATAGAGCTGGAAGATGACTCAGGGGTTAAGAATTTGTCTCACAAGCAGAAGGTCCTGCTTTTGGATCCCAAGTCCTACATATAAAACACCAGGTGGCCTGCACTTCCAACCCTGGTGGGCAGAGCCTAGGAAATCCCAGAGCAAGGCAAGGTAGAGCAATCCAGGATGATTCCAGAAGTCACCACTGGTCTTCCACAGGGACACACAGGGCCTTCAGATATAAACACGCATACACACACACACACACACTTACATAAAATAAATATAATAAAAAATTTACTACTGTAAAATCACTTTATTATGCTATTTATTTTATTATACTGGGTTATAAAAGCTAATTTTTCTATAAGAATGACCAGATTCTGCCCAACTCTATTTCCTTTCACCTCCCACCCCTTCTTATCCCATTCTCTGTGTTCCCCTGGATATTTTTATTTCAACTTATATGTACAATTTAAGATCCATAAGTGAGAAAAAGCATGTGACATTCATTTATCTAAAATGGACTTAATATGTTTCTTTCCATTTGCAGCTATTTTTTCTATAAGTTACATAACTTCAATTTTCTTTATGGAGGAAAAGATTACTTTGTATACATTAATCACTTTTACTTTATCCAGTCCTTTCTTGCAAAGTACTTAGGTTAGCTTCATAATTTAGCTATGGTTAGAAGGGCTGCAATATTCATTGTAGCATAAAAATGCCTATGATATATGGAGTCTTTTAGTTAACTACCTGGGATCAGAAAAGCTAGATTACAAGGTAGATGCAGTTTTAGTTTTTGAGGAATTTTTATAGCAATTTCCATAGTACTGGGATTATGTTATATATTCCTACCAGCAATTCCCTTTTGGCACATTCCCATCTTAATTTTGCATTCACTTCTTGATGACCATCAATCTGACAGAAGTGAGACAGAATCTCAATACAATTTTGAGTTGAATTTCTCTGATGACTAGTAATTTGGTGCACCTTTTCTTATGTTTAATGTTCAATGGTGTGTCTTTTATTAACATCTCTGATTATTTTGATAGCCCATTTATTAAGTGAGATCTTGATTTGTCGCTATTATTTTTGAACTGTTTGTACATTCTAGACATCAATATCTGTGAGATATTTAGTTAGAATTTCTCCCATGTATGTAGGTGTCCTTTCACTCAGTTGTTCCCTTTGCTGTTTAGAAACTTTTTAATCTAATAAAGTGCATTTTGTTGTTTTTGATATTTACCATAGGATTATCTGTTGGTATGAAAGAACACCCAAAGTCAAGCAATATAAAGGGAAAAAAGGGAGATTTATTCAGTTTATAGTTACAGAGGAGAGATACAGTCTTACATGGCAGGTGTGAAATGGCTGGTGACTGAAGCTGGAGAGATGCTAAGTCACATCTATCTGGGATGCTGAGACCTGTTAGACTGCCAACTACAACAAAAGACCACCTCAGGAAGTAGGGTGGGACTAATCCACCTTGAGGTCCACTCTCTATGACTGTCTTACCCATGCAAAGCTCCATTTCCCTATAAAATCAAAAGACAAGTTACATACTTCCAACATACAATGGCACAGAATAAACATTTCCATTCCAAAAGGGGACTGGGTTATATCCATGAAACCTCGGTGCATAACAAGACTGAAAACCAAATCCTGCAGTTTCATGTCAAACAGATGAGTCTTTAATTGAAATTATCTCAGTTCCAAAAGGCTTGAGTTCCATCCTTTCAATGCAGTTGCCCATAGAATACATCACTTTCTTGGATTGCCTCCTCCTAGGGTATACAGCTCTCAGATGCCTGCACATTGACTCTGACAACTCCAATATCTTCACTTCTCAATTGCAAGTCACGCTTTAACTGCACAGCACAAACTGCTCTTCTTGGGCTTCCAAACTGTAGTATTTCTGCCACATGTTGCCCAGCTTCTGCCATTTTCTGAAACATTTGAGTAGGGATCCAGAAGATCCTCTTTCTTGTATCTTTGAATGTATGCCTTATATGCCTTGAAGCCAGCACCACATGGGCAATTGTGAGGGCCTCAATCTAGGTGACCTCAATAATCTGGCAAGCTTAGACAAAGATGTTTTGATGGAGGAAGTCAGGAGGGCATAGCTCAGGATGTTTTAAAGAAATTTCGCTACATACAGCCTGTGTGCTGGCTTGACCTTTAAGATGATTGGTTGCCTGTTTCCCCACCCTGGAATTCCCCTTACTGTTTCTGCCTTTATAAGATGGTTGTGGACGTGCAATAGACTAGATTCCCTTTCGTGTCTGATTGTCCTCTGGAAAGTGGGCTGGGAGCGGGCAGACAGCACACTCGCCTTTCCGGGATCCCCCTTGTGGAGGACCCGTGGGACCCGCCTGTAGGACAGAGCTGCAATCCTCACTCCCCGGGGACCCCCACAGGCAGCGTTGTCAAGATTTGCTACAGCCTTGGATTGGAGACTGACTTGACTCACAGCTGATTCAGCTTCTCGGTGTTACTATAGGGAAAACCTTTCTCTCCTAGGCAGTTATTTCAGAGGAGAACTAGACCCTTCCTTTGGAACTCCACCCTTTAGCTCATTCCTCCCAAAAGTATTTGTATTCTTATGGGTGGGATCATTCTCTAAGGATCTTTCTCTTAGGGTAAGGCTTATCCTATAATCCAAATCGAGAGCAGGTTTTGATTCATTAATGGAGATACTCTCTTTAACAATAGCTAACACTTTACTATTTGCCTTCTTCATAGACTTGCCTTCACATTTTTCTTCAAACTTCATAGTTACTTCATTCTGCCTGATTCCTTGCTCTTTTTCATAACTCTGAATGAGAGCGCTGAAAAGTAGCCATGCCATACTATCAAGATTGTCTCGTCTTGAAAGTTCTGCCAACCACTCAAATTTAACTTCAGGCAAGCTCTAAAGATAAAGGCAAAACTTCACTAAACTCTCTGCTAACACATAGTTCTATTTATCACTCAGCTGGTTCCAAACACAGTCTCCATTACTCTCTGGACCATCACAAGATGAGCTTCCATTAGTTGTGTCTCTCACAACATTGCTCTCTTCCAAGTTGGCCCATTTGGCCAGGTTGCCATGACACAAAGACTTTCCCAGCACAAAGTTCAAAAGTTTTCCTCATTTCTCCCAACAAATAATTCCAAAGGCACATTAGCCACATGATAGTATTGACAGTACTGCTGTTACCAAATTCTCTCAGCATCCCACAATTTCAATTTTTGGTCCAGATTCTCTTAGACTCACACAGCAATACCTCACTTCTCTGGTACCAATTTCTGTACTGGTTACTCTTATCTGTTTCTGTGACACCCAAAAATCAAGTAATTTAAAGGGAGAAAGGGGAGATTTATCAGGTTTCAATTCTAGAATGGATACATGGTTTTTTGTGGTGGAAGCAGCATGGCTGTCAGATGAAGCTGAAGACGTAAGACACTTCCATCCAGAAGATTAAGAGCTACTAGACTGTCAAATGCAAGAGAACCTCCCTCCAGAAAGTAGAGTGGGACTAATCCACCTCAAGGCCCAACCCTTGTCACTATATCATGATCTTCATAAGACTATGGAGAATACATTTTAAACCATAACAACAGAGAATATCTAAAGAGTTGCCTAATTGAATTTTGTCAGACTGAGACTGTAAAAAGCCAATATGCAGAACTGGTCCTTGCCCTCTGCCCTCATTGTAGATGTGGTGTGGCCAGTTCTCTTGGTTTAAGTAGGCATGATTTTCCTACCATGATGAACTATAATCTAGTATTGTGAGTGTGAATAAAATTCCCTTCTCAATAGTTTGAATCATGAGGCTGGAGAGGTGGCTCAGGGGTTAAGCCTCTTCCTTGCAGGCGGAAGGTCCTGAGTTCGGATCCTAGACCCCACATATAGACACCGCGCTGAAGCGGGGGCGGCCTGTGTTTCCGGTCCTAGTAGGGCAGAGCCTGTGAATCCTGGGGCAGAGTAAACAAGGAGGAGGTGGAGGTGTCCATGATGGTTCCCGAATTCGTCCGTGGTTCTACACATACATACACGCATACACGCACACACATACATACACGCACACACACACACACACACGTGCACAATTGAATAAATAATTAAAAAAATAGTTTGAATCATGTGTTCGTTAAAGTATTAGAATATGAAATTACATTTTATTAATTTTCCTCCATATGTTTTAATGAAGTTTCAGATTTTACAATAAAGACTTTAATCTATTTGGAGCTAATTTTCATACAGGGCAAAAGGTAGAGATATAGTTCATGATTTCATATGTATATGGATGATCAGGTTTACCTTCTCCATTTGTTAAAAAAAATCAGTCTTAATACCAGTGAATATTTTTGACATCTTTGTTGAAAAAATTATATATACTTTTTTTATTTATATCAGAGAGTTCTGTTGTGTTCAAATGATCAGATTCTGTTTGTGTCACTGTGGTGTAATCCAACTGTAACACTTCTGTGCATACTCTATAAATGAATCCCAGTCAGAATAGCACAAGGACACTGCACATTCACTTCTATCTTCACTATCCACAACTTCAAGTCTATGAAACTGATTTAAATGCCTGTTAATAGATAAAGAAATGTGAGATACATACATAATGGAATTTCATTCAGTGTACAAGAAAAATTAATATCATTATGGATGGATCATTATGTTAAAAGAACTAAACCAGACTCAGATTCAAAATGACAAATAATATACACTTTCTCTTTCCCCCTCCTCTCACAAACATACATATGTTCATATTTTCATGAAAATTGTACTATTTAATATATATATATATAAAACATTATTTTAGTCTCTCATTCCTGTTTATGGGATAAATTTATGATAATGTCATCAAACAATAACAATTCTTCACCAGAGAAACAAGGGATTTCTATTTTTGATGTTATACTATATTATTGCAGGAGATTTATCATCAGAGTCTGAAGGAACTGACCACACCATATCCACAGAAGTAACTGAGAAGAAAGGGAACACTTTCTAACTTGATATTCTACCTAAGCCATTGTTGTTTCTCTACATTGTTGCTCTTAACAGTCATGACAAGGGAACAAAGGGTCTTATTTTCTCTTATGATAGTCCAAATATATTTTCTTGTTCAGCTTGGCAGGAGAGTCCACAACACCAGGAGTCGAGGAAACTGGTCATGTAATATTCACATGATCATAGAGAGAGTGATAATTCTCACTTGTCGGACCAGCATGCCCAAACAGTTTATACAGGAGAATACCAACTTACTCAACCAGCTCATTCCATCCTATTCAACTGCCCAGGGAATAGTCTTGGCCATACAGGCTGGACCTTCCCCACCAAGTATACAATCTCTTGCAGATTTGCTTTGGAATTTACCTAATAGTAATTCTCTCCAGATGTGCTCAGAGCTCAAACCCTCAACTCCCCCCAAGTTGACACCTGTATTTAAATATGACACTTCAAACCTTATCACCCTGACAAACCATATATCACTTTTGAAGTTGAAGTTCAATCCATATCCCCTCAGGTGTTACTTGTCTTATAATATAAATACATTTAATTTTCCTGATTCTAAATGTCAAAAATTAAATTTTAAACTGTTGATTGTAAAATGTCAATTATTAAAAGTTGCTATTAAAATGTTGAAACTGAAAGTCTCTTTTCAAGAAGAAAATCTCTTAGCCCTAAGGTCCTGTCAAATCAAATCAAGTTAAATACTTCTGTGCAGAATAGACTTTAAAATGGAAGTATTAGATCAGAGCAAGATCTTTTTTTTTTAATTTATTTTCCGCTCATACAAACGTAATAGGTACCCCTGTCCCCTCCCTCCTCCACCCCTCCCTGGACCTTCCTGCTTCCTCCCCCCTTTTCCCCTTCCTTTCCCCCCTCCCTCTCTTTCTCCCAGTGCCCCCTCCCCCATCTCTGAAGCATCCTTTAATGTGTATGTCAAACTTTCCTCTTCCTCTCTCTGATGAGGTGTAAGGACTCAGTGGCATTTCCTAGAACTCTTTCTTGTGTTCCCCTTAAGTATGGAACACTATTGTGACTGTTAATTCCTTGCTTCTAAGGATCCTAGTGCCTTTAGTCCATGCTAGATTTTGAGAGGTCAATGACAAGTTAATCATTACGCAGATCATGCAGACTCCTATTATAATTAGAGCAAGATCTTAATTCTGAACATCCCTCCTATAGCTCGAAGTCACATAGGCAGTGTTTCTCTTAACCTGGTTGAATCTCCACTCATACCCATCCTCAGCATGAATTCCATAGTTCTGGAATCTCCAACAATTTCCCTCTGCAGCTAAAAACTTTACTTTTCTTTGCTGAAATTCTAAACCTTCCACTTGGTGACTTGCTGTTTTCCGTCAGTGCCTCAATCTTGATTCAAAACCAGTATTACCTGGGGATTGCTGCAAAGTTCTGCAGTGAGATTGAATCATAGCTTGGCGTGATGTAATGACAACTGCTCCAGCTTTTCATGCTGATCCTGGAGAAGCCCTTTTCTAGGCAGTCAAAATGTTGGAAGGTCAAGAAATGACTTCATCTTAGGCTTTTGGTGCTGTCCTGATTTGAATATAAGTTGTCCTCTGCATGCTCACGTGTTTGACTCCTTTGTTGCTGATTGGGCAGGTCTTGGCATCTTTAGGAGGTTGAGCCTTGCTAGAGGACAGCACCTTACAGAGAGTAGGCCTTAAGGTTGGTCGGTCACACCCTGCTTTTAGGAGAATTCTAATCTTAATTTGTCCTTTGTGTTCTCTCAGCCTCCATGATGGATGTGACTTAGACCTCCTCTAGTCAGTCATGTCTTTCCACCATAATGTAATAAATCTCCTCCTAAGTTGCTTGAGTTTAAGTTCTTTCTCATAGCAACAGAGAGAAAAACCAGTTCAGATCTCTGAAGAATTTGGATGCCATTCATTTCTTTCATTGTCCCCAGCAAAGCACTAGGTTTTCCTTCTATTGTCTGCCTTTTCCAAATTCAGAACAAGGCTACCAACATAGGTCTCCTCTATCAAATAAGCCAGATTATCTTTAAATTCAACTTTACTAAATCCTTATTCTCTTCATCACAAACTTGACAAAAACAATCTACAACTCTATAGAATTGCATTGGTAATTCACAATCTCATTATCCTCAAAGACCTCTATATGCCTCCACAAAAAAAAAAAAAAAAAAACATTCAAACTTGTATTAGTCAGGATTCACTAGAGTCATAGAATCAACAGAATTTATTAATTTATGGAATTTGTTAAGTTGGATTATGAGATATGGCCAAGGTAGTTTTGTCTCACATGCAGAGTCTACATTAAGCCATACAGAAAAGATGAAGAAAGGAGACTGTGTGGAACATGGGAATCAGCACAATGAATAGAAGGGAATACAGTCCAAAAAAACTAAAATACAGTGATGTACCCATGAATAATTTCAGTGAAACCTATTTTGTATGCTAACTGGAAAACGATCCACAGAAAGGAACCAGAAATTTTTCTTTTCTGAATGTTCATAGTTCTGTGTTAATACAATTTTAAATGTAGTACCTACCTCTTTGATATTTTACCACAAGTATTTAACTAATGCTTCATAACATAATTTCTTGACTTATTCTTTTGAAGTGTGTAAGGAAATGTGATACATAAAATTTTTCTCTGTCACCATGGATCTTTTAGGAAACTCTTCCTGCCAGCGGCTCTATGGAACATGAGGTGACAGCTTGAGTCTGTCACACTATCTGATATTCAGGGAGGAAGATAACTTCTAAGAATGACAAAATGCAGGGCTCAAAATGTGATAAGCCACTTTACACTGTGTCTTCATGACAGACTGTGACTAGAACTTTTATGTCACTTTCTGACATTCTTAGAAGTACAATTGCTGGATATGCTAATAGATGAATTCAGATGAAAGTGACTTTTCTTTTTTAAGGGAACACCAGGGATACTTGACACATGCAAAAATATAGAGTGTTATAATACAATTGGATTTCCTCAAAATGACAACTTAGTATAATTCCTGGAAATAATAGAGATAAGTACATTTCATTATTTGGAATATATTGAGGACCAGAAAATAAACGTATTAAAATTTTTCAAGAGAATCATAAATTACTGGTATTTTCTGTGGTCTTTAATAAGCTACTTCATTTATCTCAAAATACACTAGATGACTGACCATGTGTTGTTGAATTGACTTTTAAAATTGAGCATTCACAAATGTGAACATGAATGATTAATTGATCACTTGGATTAAGTTCTAACATGTGGATACTAAGTTATCAGATGAAGGCACAACTTTGCTTCCATTCATCTATATGTCTTTCTTTTGTCTTTTTAAATTTACTTTCTCCTGTATAGAATACAAAGTCTGACTTACCTTCTACAGCAGATGCTTAAGTGAGCTATTAAGGGAGCATCAGATCAGCAAACATAGGAAAAAGGATCAGTAAGGACTGTGAAAGACTCTTTTTGTGAGCCATTATGGGCCCTATAAGAAGTTTTATTCTTCTTCCAGAATGTTGCAAAAATAAAATGGAATGTGTTTAATTTCCTGGATGTCCCCTGTTTCTTCTGAGAATAGAGGATATGCTAAGGTATACATTATTGGCCATGTTTTAAATTGTGAACGATTGTGACATTGCCTTGACATGTAAAACTAGACAATATTTTCAAAAATAAGTTAATAAGTTGTTGCTTGTTTAGAAAAAAAATCAGTCCCTTTTGAGTCTGTAGATGGTATGTGGTATGCCATATTTTGTTCATATGAAAATATCTGAAACCTACCAAAAACAAAGGAATTATGATACTCAACCCAAAAGATACATGGATGTCGGTTATTGCAGTTTGCCTGTATGGTCGCTAATAAATGACCATCAAATGGCTTAAGGGAACTAGGGGTTTATTTCCATATTATCATATCCAGTTAGAGTTCTCAGTCCAGTTTGATGAGAGAGCACACACCAACACCAGGGCCTAAGGAACTGGCCACACCATCTCTATGTAATGGCTGCGAGAGGGATGATCCTCACTTATCAGACCAGCATGTCTAGCCAGGTGTACAAAAGAATGCCGACTCTCTCAACCAGCTATCTTTATTTTATTCCAGGGCCTAATCCCACCCACCATGGGCTTGGCCTTCCCCATCAGCTAGACAATCTCCTTCAGGTTTGCTCTGGGCTTAACTCAACTACTAATTCTCCACAGAGGTGCCCAGAGCTCAAAGCTTCAACTGTCAAGTTGACACCTGTGCCTAACTAAGAAATGAGTGAACACAGAGCTGGCCATCCCTCAATGAGACTGCTGGGACCATATTATTTATTCATATCTCCTTTCTCAACACATTGGCTTTAGATTCCAGGCTTGGACCTTAGTTCCAAGGTGAGTGTGTGTCACGGTTTCAGGCATTCAGTGCTCCTATTATACAAGGTAGTGTAAAATGTCAGGGAAGAGGAGAAAAGCTGTTTTATCCTCATGACACTTTTGATTAGGAAAACTCCTTGTGCAGAAGATCTCTCCTGGGCGTCCTCTGTTGCCCTTTGACAACCAGTTCAAAGAGAATCTTGTGTGCAAGGCTGTCACTGTGCAGTCTTCAGTAACCATTGGAGCTGTCTGCTGTGACCTTAGCAAAGGAAAGCTTCTGTGACCAAGAACTGTGGACAGTGGCTCCCAAGAAGATGTTTAAAGATGTTCTCTAGTATAAAAAAAAATCTTTGTTATCTTATTTCTCACTATGAAATGTTAGGCTAAGTGGCCAATGTAATGGAAATTACAGCTAAGCTTTTTTTAAGTTGTCCAATTCTTAACAATAGCAGATGTCAGATGATTGTGAGTATGTCAGTATACTTGATCGAAAAGCAATATTTGTCAGACCCACAGGAAACAACAAAATGACTGGCATAGCCTGTGGGTCTGGGTCACTAGAGTTGCTTAAGGGTCGTTGGAGCCCCTTCTATGTTCTGAGTGGTGATAAATGTTTATCTGGTGTTCTTTGATACCTTGCCTTTTGATAGGGTGTTGGGTTTCTGTTTCTTGACTTTTCAGTGTTCTTTTCAGATAAACACTACCCCCTGAGAGGTGTAGGAACACTTATGACTCTGGGAAGCTCAAAGCAATAATAGCCAGATGAGATATGATTTAATATGACTTATCTTGCAAGAATATTTCTGACATCACATTTTTTGCATGTTTGGCGTTCTATTTGTCCTTAATAATAAAACTTAACAAGACATTGTTTTTGCATTCAAATCAGTTCAATTGTCAGAAAAAAATAAATGTTATGAAAGGATACATACAAATGACTAAACTATTCTTAACTATTCTTCATGGAGGTGTGACATTGGTTCCAATGTTAATGATAACATTATCATGTTCTGAGGAAGATCTCAAGTTCATTCTTCTTATTATATTTAGTTACCATGCATGTCATGTTCTATTTGCAAGTGAAAAATAGTGCATATATTAAACTTATAAAATAATAAGATATATAAAAATATTTCTTTCAGGCTTCTAGACTACACATTGTTCGCAACTATGTGAAAGGAAAGCCTACACAAAAAAATAAAAGACTACAAAATGTTTGTCCGAGAGACTAGCAAGACTTAAGGTCACATACTAGCAATGGTTCAGCATCTTAGATTTTTTTATTTTTTAAATTAATTACTTTTATTATAGGTACCCTGCCCTCTCCCTCCCTCCCAGTTCCCCCTTCCCAGTCCCCACTTGTACTCCCCCCATTTCCCCTTCCTTTTATCCCCCTCCCTCCTTCCCTTCTCCCAGTGCCTCCCTCTTCCTCCCTCCCATCCCCTGGAGCATCCTTTTGTGTGAATGCTAAAAATCACTCTGAGTCTTCCACCCAGTGAGAGTTCAGGACTCAATGGCATAGATCAGAGCCTCCTCTTGGGCTCCCTATTAGTATGGGAACTCTTTATGACTGTTAATCCCTTGCCTCTAAAGATCCTACTATCTGGAGTTTTCTCTCCTGTGATCCATGCTAGACTTTGGGGGGTCATTGACAGGTCAGCTATTGTGCAGGTCATTTTGCAAGACATCTTAAGGAGATGTCCCTAGGATACCTACATGACAGAGATCAGCAAAGGGAAAACATTGCATCATAGGTTAAGTTCTCTAGTTATGCAGTATAAGCAATCATATAAAAAACACCATGATGCGAGAGGTTGCTCTTTTTAACACCAAGGTTACTGGGAAGTCATAAATTGGTTAAGCACATCATTTTATAACTATAGGTCACAGAATCATAATTTGCCCTGTAACTTATACTATAATTAAAAAAATCAAGTTAGCTGTTTAAATGTAGTATGCCAAAATTCATTTTTATGTAAAAATAGGATTCTAATAATAGGCTAAAACTTTTAAAAGGTTATTCTGACTGTTTTGTGAGAAATCAAGTCTAAGGGTACCAAACAGGAAACAAAACCAGGTAGGTATTTGGTAGCATTAGCAGCATATAATGACGTCAGCTGAGCCCACACAGAAAAAGTCAACAGAAGCCTATGATGAAGAGCTTGTTTTGAAAAGAGTCTCACAAATGTTTGTCTCTTGGGTTCTGAAGAGACTAAGAAAAGAAGCCATGACTAGGTTAACTCTGAGATTTGAGGAAAAAGGGAACCATATCTACTCTTGCTCAATATAGGAAGAACCAATTTTACTACCTTTTAGAAAGAGGAAGTCATGGCTTAAATGGATGATGCCTATAAGATATTTATTAATCATCTAAAAGAGTATCAGATAATATGCAAACCAAACACTATATTTTCCTGGAATATAAAGATTATTTGTTTTTCTCACCTTGGTTGATATATCTTAATTTTTGTTTATTCAAGAAAAAAAGAGTTATCTAATTTTAGATGGTTCTGGAGCCATTTGGAGATTCGTTTTTCCAAACATTAATGAAAGAATGTTGAGGCATTAAAGGAATGGAAAAGAAGAGCATGCAGATAGAAGAGCGAAGCAAGTCCACAGACTGCACAAGAATGGACAGTGACTGCAAGGAGTCGAATTGTTGGTTTGTCATGTTTATCAGACAATAATTATGATACATCTGTTAGCTGAACGTATTACTGTGATAACCAGGATGAGAACCAATTATGTTCATGTTAAATAGCAGAAGGAGGGGTCCAACCTCTAAAATATGTGTCCCTAATTGTTCATAGTATGTCACAAACACTTGCCTGTGTAATGCATCTGACACATTATTACAGAGATCTAAAAGTTAAAGTTTCACCTGAGAGGTAGGAGAAAAGTAGAAGAAATGTTTACATTTTCTGACAGATCTCTTATCCCTGACCTTATGCTTGATACCTGTATGGACCTTTACAGACATGGACTTCACAATTTCTCTTCCTGAAATTCTCTCTCTCAAACATGTTAGAGACTCTGTTTTCCTATTAAAATATATTCTCCTAAAAGATAATTTCATCATCCTTTCAAAAGTCCAATGATTCTGCTTTACCCCAAATTATTTTTTCATAGAAGCATTATAGCTTCTCCTTCGATTTTCTGTGGCTTTAACTTCTCCTTAGATTTTCTGAGTGTCCAACAAATGGGATCTTATGAAATTAAAGAGCTTCTGTTCAGATAAAGAGATTGTAACTTGAGCACAAAGGCAACCCACAGAATGGGAGAAAAGCTTCACTAACCATATATCTGATAGAGCTCTATTATCCAGAGTGCACAAAGAACTTAGAAAACTAAACACCAAGGAAACAAATGGCCCAATTAAAAAATGGGCCTTGGAACTTAAAAGAAACTTTACTAAGGACGAAATTAAAATGTCTAACAAATATCTAAAAAATGCTCCATATCCTTACCCATCAGGGAAATGCAAATCAAAACCTCCCTGAGATATCATCTCACCCTGGTCAGGATGGCAAATATCCACAATACAAACAACACCAAATGCTGGAGAGGATGTGGAGAGAGAGGAACTCTCCTACACTGCTGGTGGGAATGCAAGCTCATACAGCCACTCTGGCGAACCGTCTGGCCACACAAATGTTTGTGTGTACCCAGGACTCCTTTGGGGTGACTGTGTTGGTGGGGAAGTCAGGTTTCTGTTGTACTATATGTGGCTCTTCAGTGGGTGAAGTTGATATGTAGAAGTTGATATGTAGAAGTTGACATGTTTTCAGAGAAATTTTCAGAAGTTTTGATGAAAGAGGAGGGAAAGGAAGGGGGTTGGCAGGAAGTGTTTGGGACAACGGTATAAACCCATTTTGTTTGTTAATAAAAATATATTTAAAATGCAAAGAATAAAAAAAGAAATGGAACTGAAAGAAAGCAGAATCGCTATATTTGCCAAAATTAACAGAAATGATCTATAAAGCAGGAAGATAAATTCTTAGAGCCTCTGTATGACTTAGGTGGCAATGAAAACATACTTGATTCAAAATTGTGAAATCTGAATTTTAATGGGACAATATATATTTATGCACTCACAGAAAAATAAAGTATGTAAATTAATGATATTTGTAGATAGAAAAAATTAACATGGACAAAATTAGAAGTGAACAGAACAGTAAGAAAGAACAGTTGAAATTGGAAGTTACAGTACAGAGGTTCTAAAGAGAGCCTATGATGAGAGACATTTGCGGAAAGACTGGAAGGTATTCATTAATGAATCTCACTGTGACAATGGAGAAAACTGGCCAGGGAGTAGGAATAGAAAGTGCAATCACTGTAAAACAATTATAGTGACAACTGTGTTTGGAAAAAGACAAATGAGAGGCATTTAGTGAGTGCAATGTCTATAGAAGAATAAAAGAATTAATTTTTTTATGACTAAGCATTTGGATGACTAGAATGACTTTGACTTTCACGCAGAATTAGATAAAGACATTTGTATATTTTGAACAGAGAATGCCAGACTCTCCTCTGTATTTCCAATAGAAGAAAGCACAAAAGCAATAGAAACAGAGAGATAATTTAAACAGTAAACTATCCTCAAGCCACCCTTGATACGTAGGAGTAAAGAAACAGGTAAAATAAAATCTCCTTATTAACACACACACACACTCTCTCTCTCTCACACACACACATACACACACACTCAACACATGCAGGCAGATGAAATCTCAGATTTTCACTGAGTCAAAGATTAGAAAGAATAAAAAAGACTCAGAAAATGCTCCAGGTTTCCGTTTCATCATTGTTCCAGCTCTTTAAACTTAGAGAACATTGAACATGATTTCTTGAAATGTAAGTAAAAGTGCCTACATTTTCTCTCTACCATCTTCTGTTTTCTTTAAGGTAGTATAAATGTTGTACAACAAAATTTTCATTTTTGCTTGCTTTATAAATTTATTCACTAAACATAATTTTTGTATATTACATTTAAATGAATATTGTATAGCACTAAATTACATAGTTGAATATAAAAGGAATTTCATTTCTCTTTGATGTAAACTCTATGTAAAATTTTCATTTCAAATAATGGGATTTATCCACAGGACACATAAAAATAGAAGCTATTAGATTTATCAGAATGTATTTATAGCACAACTTCCCTGTGGCTATTAATTTTGTTGGTCAACCAATTGGTAAATGTGCCTCAAATCATTTGAATTAATTTTCACTTGAAATTATTCATAAGTCAATGTAAAAGTATCTTCAGGTGCAATTCTATAATATCTATTGTTATACAGATTGCTTATGCACAAATATTTTCATTATTGCATTTTTTTCTTCAATTTATAGTAAGTTTTCACTTTCCCTGAATGCTTATTCATTTATTACTACAAGCCTTCCATTTTTGGTGTATATTTTTTAATTCATTTTTTTATTTTTCTAGTTTTGCGAACCTAATGAGTGACTGTCCCTGGCCTCCCTCTTTGCCCCTCCCTCTCCCACTCTCCCCTTCCTTCACCAATTCATCACTCCCTCCCACTCTCCTGCCTGTCTGCTTGTGTGGGTCCCAGGGTCCCTTCAGATTGTGTGCTCTACTGTGGCCTCTGTGGCAGATTAAGTGGCCCTTCCTTAGTTAGAACAATGAAGAGCACTTGCCTTCACCTGTCTAGCCCTAGCCCCTAAGGTTCCCCTTGCATGTAATTGTTTACTATGGCGTATTTATAGTTAGTATTGAGGCTTCTGATCCTGTATATTGCCAGTTTTCTCACATCTACTGTTGTTTTGGTTGATTTACATTTCTGGGGTGTGTTCCCTATCATTGTCTGGGAGGGGGGATTAGGAGCTTGTTAGCAGGCAGTTGATTACTTACCATCCATACTGAGTGTATCTTGGCCATGGGGAAATTTATAATGATCTAGTTTTATTTAAACTTGGGTACAGCAACTGTTTTACATAACATGTGAATTTAGGATTTTTTCCAGAGCAGTAAATAATTGAATATAATGAAAAATGAATTCCTGTTACTCTCTGTCATGAAGTTTAGATCCATGATTACTATGATTTTCCTGGTGACATGCAATCCAGAACTTTACTTTGTATTGGGTCTGGACTCTAACCCATGTAATGATACCAACTACTCTTAGAGTAGGTATTCCTAATCTACATAAAATTCCTCATAGGACTGCAGAGATTTATTTCCATGGTAATCATAAATTCCATCAAATTTACAAAACAATTAATCATCACAAGTTCAAACCTTAACCCGACATAATTTTCTTTTTTTTTCTTTTTTTTTTTTTTCCGACATAATTTTCTATGTCCTGTCTTTACAGACTCAGGATCACCTCAGGTTAAAAGAATCCATTGCAATTTGTGAAGTCCCCAATGACATTTCCAACAGTGTTTAAAAAATTCAAAGTTCAAGTTTCATCTGAAACTCAGGAAAATGTGTTAACTGTGAGTCATTACATAATCAAAAGTGATTAACATATTTCTGATACAAAACAATACAAAACAAACATTGATATGCAAATGGGGAAAAATTGAAACATAGTAAGGAACTATCCTGACCAAAAGCAACTCTGAAACCCAGAATATCAAACTAATTATGCAATTCAATTGCCAGATCTGAGACTGGTAATAAAATTTATTGAGTTGTAAATGGTTGCCCCCTTTGTTCCACTTCTGTTCTCTGCAGCACGTATAGTCTCTCCTGAGGCTCATCTCCTTACATGCAACTTTCTTCACAGATAACCCATGATTGAGGCATTGCCAACATCCTGATATCCTCATTACCACAGTAACTTCTCAGTGACTCCTTACAGAGACTCTTATTCTGCCACACATTTCTGTATACCAATGGCTCTGAAACTACAGTGCCACACGTTTCTGTGTAACACCAATGATTCTCTGGAACCTCTGTCCCTTTAACTCTTGCATCTTTCATGCATGGAACACTAGCATGAGAAGTTCTTTAAAAAGATGTAGAAGGATTCTTGTCCTGATGGGTCACAGTTGCATAAACTGTGTGATGATCTTGGGAAAACTCCTCCCTAGGCAGCTACTTTGAAAGAGCAGGCAATGTCTTCTGCAGCAGCCTCAGGTTAGTATTTTTCTCTAGAATGAATTTACATTTTCACAAGAAGTCTTTCGCGGATTGGGTCCTGATTTCTTGTTGTCCCTGTGCCAACTACCAGCTTTCTCTTTCATGGTCATGACCTCTCAACAATTATAGATGTTTGGTCATCTGTGCTCTTCAAGTCTAAAACTCTAAACTTGGCTCAAACACCTGTCCGCAACCAACTGCATGTTTCCCTTATCTTTCTTATTCATTTGTTGCTGTTTGTCTCTTAATTTAGACCTCTGTAGACAGTCACAATAATATCCTGAGTCTCATTTCTTCTTGAAATCTCTTTCATGAAGCAAATTAATTCATTAGTTTCAAATTACATCTCAATAAAGTTTTTAGGACATGAAAAGAATGTAATTAACACCTCCACATTAGAGATAAAAGAACAAATGGACTGCTTGGTCATGTGCTTGATAATTCCACTTAGGCTATGCATGCTTCTGCAGAAGTAAACATCTGTCTTGTGATGTCATGATTTCCTTAGTGTCTACTTTTTGCACAGAGGTCTGCACTTGCCATACCCCACAGTCAGGAAGTAGAGAGCAATGAAGGCTTACACTCATTTCACTTCCTTCTTTTTATTCAGTGCATGATGCTAAAGCCATGTAATTATATTGCCCACACGTGGAGTGGAATTCCCCAAACCATTTAATTTGATCTTGATAATCCCTCACAAATATATTCAAAGATTTGCTTCCAGAATGATCCTCAAGCCCATCAGGTTGCTAATCAAGATTAATGAGCTAATAGAGTATTGTTATCTACCTTGCTAATAACCTTTCAAAGACACAGTCCACAGATTGTTAGGAATGACGATCCTGGGATATAACTTTTTTTTTCCTACTTTGACTTTAAATATACTTAAATATTTCAAAAAAGAAAGCATAAAGATGCTGATGTTATTTCATAAAAATACTCTTTAAAAAGTTTTGTTTCTTATTTCTGAGCTGGATAATTAATCATTTTTATCATGAATTTGTGTTTATACTTTTAATGTCCATAGCATATAATTCATCAGTGAAATCACCTCAAACATATTAAAAGATATTCTGAATGAGGCTCTTGACTTTAGAGAAAAAAGATAGGAATTGAATAGACCCAAGTTAATATAATGCTTGAATGTTAAAATATTGTTATTATAAGAATAAATCAAAAACAAAAATAATTCCCTTACTAAAGTATAGTGTTTTGAAACTGTGCTATTATTACAGTTACAATTATAACTCTGGGGTTCTAATTACAAGCAAATTAGCTTAGTGAGATTTCAATACCAAAACACCTTCACTAAAATGTTCTTCTAATGCTAATTTTTGTAATCTTATTTGAGAGCATTAAATAAATACAGGTTAAACACCAAATCTTGTAGCTTCATGCCTGGCCCTGGGACTTGTAATGAGATAATTCCAGTTCCAAAGGGATTAGGTAGCCCTGCCATTCTTGCAGAGATGTCTATAAATACATAGCCTTATGCTGGCTTTGGAAGGTGTCCCATGGTTCTGTCATCTCCACCCATCCTCCAGACTCTATCACAACTCAGGCTTCACTATCACAGCTTTACAAATGGCCATTCAGGACCTGATTGCAGTATCTTCAACCTGTCAACATTTTCTGGCCTGAGAAACATCCTGACACAAAAGAAGAAGATTCCATGAGTCCCTCAATATTATATATTTAATGCCTACAAAATCAGTAGTGACAGAGGTTTAGGAATATCTGTGCTCTTTTTCTCCATAAAACAAAGAATTATTAAGTAGGAAAACAGTTGTGAATATTTACATTTATTAAAAAAATAGACTCGAGACTCTGGATATCTAAGAAACTATTCTGGGGAAGCATGCTTAGAGACTGAACAAGTGAAATACGGTAGTGTATCAACCCGAGCCTTTGACATTAAAAGAAGCATATTTAAATTTTAGAAGTTTTGGACATAAACCAAAGGAGAGCAAAAAAGAGAAGACTTTGCTCGTTGAGAGATCAAACTCTCTTATAAGAATCATATCAGAGGTTCTTGCCTCCCTGTCTAGGTCCTGATGAGAGAGAAAAATGGGAGGGGAGCTGACAGATAGCTATTGAGAACAAGTCTGATTCCCCCCATCTTTTTAGCCTATCTCTGTTAAACCAAATACACATGAAAATAGGAATCCTGTCCAGCGGGGAAGCAGAAGGTGTGAGTTCAGCTGAATCCTGTAGTACAAAGAACAAAGGGGAACCACACTGCCTACTTTTGCTGCTGGTTCAGGATGGAAGCACAGGTGCATCAGCTAATGGGAGCTCAGCCTGATGAAACACTTCCTTGGCAGCTGCTTTCTTGGAATAAGGAACTTCTTTGGGATGCAGAGTTTAAGCTCTCTCCTTTCAAGTGATTTTTGTATCTTACAAGCTGGAGCTTCAGGTAATTGTGATTTTGCATTCAGCATAGAGTGCTCAGTGCTGGGTTTACCTCTAATGACACTAATATATTTACCACTCAGCTGCTTTGTTGTAGGTCTCGCCACTGATTTTCTCTTTAAGTTCGCTCAAACACCATTCTTAGTAAAACTGTATATTTTCATTTACCTTTTCTGTCTATATTTTGTTCTTCTTTGTAGAGCAGAAGGAGAGCAATGAACAATTACCATGACATAATCCATTCCTACTTTGAAGTTTCAGTCAGCAAACATGGTTTTGAATTCAGTCTCATTTGAGCTTTTGGGTCATAGGCAGATTTCAGACAGTTCTTTGCCAAAATATAAGCAGAATGACTTTTAACCCAATTTGCCTTTGAAGCCTAATGAATCTTACATCCATAATATTCATTTTTCTCTACACCATAGTCTTCCAAACTCTCATCAAAATATTCCATTAATCTCTGACAAATGTGTGAGGGCTATTCAAGCCCAAACTCCAATTTTTTTCCAACTTCCAACTTTAAAGTAGCTGTAATACCTAAAATCTATATAATCAGGTAGATCATATCAGTAGCCTAGATCTGTATTATGAAATTTATTAAATCAATAGTCCAATATCAATGTGATCAGGTGAGTATTGCTGTGAGAGAACATTCAAAGTCCCAACTTAAGGAAGAGAGAGGGAGATTTATATACCTTAAGGTTCCAGAGAGGAGATACAGTCTTTCATGGAGGAGGCGGCATGGCTGGCTGGCTGAAGCTGGAGACAGGTTACATCACACCCATCTGAGAGGCTGAGAGCTACCAAACTGCTTGCTGCAAAGGCAGACTTCTCCTGGAGATAGGGTGGGACTAATCATCCTGAAGGCCCACCCCTTGTGACCTCCTTCCTCCAACAAGGCTCCACCTCTCAAAGGTCCCATGACCTTCCGAAACACATGAGACTGTGGGAAACAGATTTCAAACCATGACGAGGTGCATCATGCCAGTAGGCCTACTTTTCAGTCTGTCAGTTATTTTTCTCATTGGTGTGGCAAAATACCTGGCCAAAAAGCAAGAAAGGATTTACTTTGGCTCACATTTCCATAGTTATGCAAAGGCAAGGCTGCAAGCAGAGATTAGATGCTTATAGGAGCAGGAGGCTGGCTGGTCACAGTGTGTCCATACTTATAAGCAGAGAGTGAACAGAAAGCTGGCCTTAACTGTAGAACCTCAAGGCCACCCTTGGTGACTCATTTCTTCCAATAAGGTTTCAATTTACAAATGTTCCACAACCTTCTGAAACCATCCTTGGTGAACTACCAAGTCTATATTATGTATTAAAGCAAATGAAACCAAAGAAGAATTTAGTGAAAATTTATGAATGGTTGATATCTAATGCTTTAAACCCTCCATTTTAGTTCATTTTTTTTTCTTTTTAGCAAGAAAAATTCTGGGTATTACAACCTATAAACTTATACTTAACATTTCAATAGCCAAATAAAAATCAAATTTGCCTCCCCTACGTGTTCTATTTCACACCATATTTTCCAGAGGTCTTAAAGTCAAAACTGGGGTTCAATCAGTGCTAATAAGCTGGACTTATTCACCCATTTTCAATAAATCGGCCTAAACAACCTCACATTTCCTAATTCTAGCAAAAATTCTACTAATTCAGTTTAGCACGAATTTTCAGCCATTGATACTTAATCACTTGTAGTATTTGATCAAATTCAGTTACGTAGCCTTCTCCCACATGACCTGTCTGGACTGCCTTCAGCAGGATTCCTTTAGATTTGTATAGCCAAAATATCCCCTTTTGTCTTAGTTTTCAACTTAGTTGCTTTTTGTCTACTGATCCTACCTAGACCCTGGGCTGTAAGTCCTTACTGGTCCTTGCCCTATTCACAATTTTGTATTCAATTCTATAATGAGATCATTTTTTCCCCTGGGTGATCAGTTCCTGAATAAAATTTGCCTTTTCCAAGCTAACTGTGAGCATCTTGTAATATTGAGAACATTGGATTTAAAAGGCAAGACCCTACAATGGTGTGATATTCTAATGTACATAATTCCAGACATTTTTAATTTATTGTAAAACCTCACATTCTTACTTTGTCCAGCTTGCTATGAGAAGCTCCTTTTTAGACATAAAGTCTCTGTCTGTATCAGTCTAGACATGAACACACAAATAATATTAACAATAAAGGCATAATTAAAATGTCAAATGAGTAATATAAAAGTAAGTACTAATTATTTGAATTAGATCTAATTTATTTAGATGTAGAAAACACATATGAGATCATAGCAGCTGAAAAGAGAATTGTTTAATACATGAAAACAGAACATAAATGTAAATGTGGGAATCATAGTAAAATGATGTATTCAGGTGAACCTCAAAGGGCTTATCTAGCTGCTACTGCAGGTTTTATGACAGACATAATCCGATTAGTGCTAATAAGAGTTAAGATGTATTGAATATACTGTTCTAAGTGCTTTGCAGGTGTTAAGGTTTTTTAATCCTTACAAGCACCTTATGTGGTAGAGATTTTTGTTATACCCACTTAAAATCTGATTCTAGATACAGTTTCAAAAATAAAACTCAAATCGTGATGGAAAAAATAAAAGACTAACATTCATAAACCTAGTAGATTTCTGGAAGAAAACTTGCAATATTGAGAACGTTGGATTTAAAAGGCAAAACCCTACAATGGTGTGATATTCTAATGTATATAATTCCAGGCATTTTTTAACTTATTACAAAACCTCACATTCTTAGTTTGTCCAGCTTGATATAAGAAGCTCCTTTTTATACATAAAGTCTCCAATTTTTTTCAATCTCATTCTTTAATTTCATGTGAATTTCCTCCCTGTATGCCTGGAGGCAGCTGCAGCTCCTGCTATTGAAAGCAGAATATTGTAATATCCTCTATAATTTTCATATTTCTTAACAATAGTTTTGTAAATTAACCTCTAAATGTCCTAGGAGAAGAAAGGCTAGTAAGTAGTATAGCCCATTTCCTAAACATTAGGTTTCATTTCCAGGCTAAAAAAAAAATTCTAAATTTCATGCTATATTCATATGAAGTCAATATCTTAAGAAATTAGTGGGTTCATAAGCACAAAGACTTTACTTCAGATTCCCAGATTCCATATAAAAATGCTGCAAGATAAGGTAGCAGCTTGCAATTTCAGCCCTGGAAGGCAGAGCCTGGGACACCTCAGATCAGAGTTATAAAGAGAGCAAGCCAGGATGATTGCTACATTTGGTCTTCCACACACTCATGTGCTCAAGTGTCCTCTTGTACACACAGAGACATGTGTGCAAAGGAAAAGAAAATAAATTAGCAGAGGTGACTCTCAGCTGCTCCAAAGCATCCCATTAAACTCTCAATGAAGTGAAAGAATCCTTGCAGTGAGAAATGTGGCCAATTGAGTCCCACAGTTTGTCAGAATTACTGTGTTAAGCTTCTTACATCCTTCAGTTATGTGTCCCTGACTCCTGAAGAGACTTAAATTTTCCTTGGTGATCACCCCTCTATGGGTGTACGGGCTACTCAGCTACTCAAACTACACTGCACTTGAAAGAGTCTTTCTACACTTGCAAGATTTCAAGGTGATCAGAGGACAGTAAATTTCAATTTTCATGAAAACTTCTCCTACTGACAGCAACCTTCAGCACTATTTTTTTTTAAGTAGTATGCAATAGTTTGAGAGTTGCCTTCTGCTGGCAATGGATGTTATGGGAAGCTACACAGTCTGAATTTCTTGTTCTTATCTTTGTCTGTGTAAACGGATTCTTCCTATGTTTCAGGGTTATATTTCCTCTTTCCCAGTCTATTTATGTTAGCATCATTAATACAGAATGAAGAATTTAACTACTTTAATTATAATCACTTGCTCATAGATTGAGTATGAAATCTCCAGCTATTTTTTTATTTATTTCTTCCATCATACAAAGTTGATAAGTACCCCATTCCCCTCCCTCCCTCCACCCCTCCATGGATCCCCTTGCTTCTTCCCCCTTTTCCCTTTCCTTTCCCCCCTCCCTCCCTTTCTCCCAGTGCTCCCCCCCATTCCTGGAGCATCCTTTAATGAGCATGTCAAACTTCCCTCTGGGTCCTCCTCTCTGATGAGGTATAAGGACTCAGTGGCATTTCCTAGAGCTCTTTTTTGCGTTCCCCTTTAGTATAGGAACACTATTGTGGCTGTTAATCCCTTGCCTCTAAGGATCGTAGTGCCTGTGATCCATGCTAGACTTTGGGGGTTCAATGATATGTTGGTCATTGTGCAGGTCATGCAAAGTCCTATTATGATTACTTCAGCCTTAACTTGTATGGAGCATCTTGCATATTGTTGTTCCTCCCCATCTTTAGGCTCTTACAATCTTATTGCCCCCCCACTTCTGCAAACTTCCCTGAGCTTTAGAATGGGGCAAGGTTAGGCTGGCCTGGTTCCAGGTGGTTGATGTAGACTTTCTGATTTTCCGAATTATAGTTTGTTGGTTTTTTTTTTTTTTCAGTTTTGCTGCTCCTGCACTGCCCTTGGCTTCATCCTGATGGGTATTGGAAATCACCCCCTGGCCAGATATAAAATGCTGTTAAAATAGAATCTTATTATAAGAGTAGATTCAAAGGTAAATGGAATAAAAGTAGGAGACCACTTTGGGGGTGGGTGGGATCAATCTCCCATTTGCAAGATGGTTACATTCTAACTTCCAGACTCTATGCCCTCCCTTTCTGGTGAGATCATACCCCATCAGACTCAAGTGACCAGTAAGGAAAGTCTGTGAGCCCAACCAGATGGCTCATTACTTACTTGCAGTCCTTGATGGTGGCCTATTTTCTCTGCTGTAACATGATCCCCTCTCTCCATGTTTCTGGTGGGGCCCTCCTTCCCCTTCCCTTTCTGCTTATAATCTTTGCAATTACTGTAGGTATTACAAAGACTTATCTTTGAGTGTGTCACTAAGTGGGTTTGGTACTCCACCTGTTAGGGAGTACATACAATGCTTAATTTTCTGTGTCTGGAATACTTCACTCAATATAATTGTTTCTAATTCCATCCATTTCCCAGAAAATTTCGTTAATTCATCATTTTTGATGGCTGAGTAGTATCCCATTGTGTAAATGTACATTTTCCTTATTCACTCGTCTACTGTTGGGTATTTGGGTTGATTCCATGACTTTGCTATTGTGAACTGCTGCTATGAACATGGTTGTGCTTGTGCTGTCGAGGTGAATTTTTGCTGTATGGGGGATGAAATCCCCAGCTATTATGAGCACATGGGACTCTATCATATCCACGAACTACTATAGACAATCCTTATTAAACTCAGATCGCCACACACATACATATAGAAATGAAAATCAGAGGGAGACAGGTTAGGAAAAAGAAGAAATTCAAGAGAAGGAGCTGCATGGGATCAGATAATATGGGGGTGAAAACTTTTGGATCTCTCTCTCTCTCTATATATATATATATATAAAGGTATCAATGAAAAGGATAAAGTTGAAAAAATCCATGAAGGTTCTCAGTTATGAATTTGTTTGTATGAATTTCCCTTTTTGCTGTGTCCTTGCTGTGCACTTTTCTCAGCAGCATGCTGCCCTGTGAACTTTATCCCATTGCTATGTGACACAGGCACACTCTCATATAATATTTTAGGTCAACACATACAGTGTGCCTTATCACCCTGGCTGATCTTTTGATGGATCCTATGACATAGAATGGGAGTCCTGTTTCCTTTTCTTCCAGTCAGATGGATTTCTTAGCTTCTTTGTCATATAGTGAATATCTTTTACATCTTATAAATGTCACAACCAAGCAGCTCAGGGAAAAGGGGAGAATTTATTCTTGCACATGATTGTCCAGTTACAGTTCAGTCCTTATAGTTACAGTCCAGAGATAAGAATATCTCTTCTGAAGAATTAGTTTCCTGGGTCCACTCTCAGCAGACCTAATGTATAGAGTCAGTCAAATTCTAAATCAATGGCATGCCCTCCAGCTGGGATGACTGGTGTATCTATTATAGACATAAAATACAGAACTTACAAAAGATAATGTAACACATCAAGACTGAAAACTATAGCTATACAAGACCCTATATCTCAAGGGATTTTGTTGTTGTTGAAAATAGCAACATTTCAATGATACAAAGAGATAGTAGAAGTCTGAAAGATTGTTCAAAGTAAATTGATGGCCATCATGTGAAAGATACCATATGACTCCCATGAGAGAAAAAAATAAATACCTACAATCTATAATAATTCTACTTTTTCTTTTCTGCAGGTGTTTCCTCTATCTAAAACCGAAGAGAAATGGAGTTTAAGGAAGCTCAGGACACAGGGCAATATGACAGAAAGCAGAAAGTTAGTCCCAAGGACAGTTGGAAAGTATCTTGCAAATATCATTTATACTGTCTCTTTTTTGTTTTCTCTGCTCAAGTGTCAAGTGGATTTTCAAACACAGGAGATTCTAAACTACTATCTGTTCAACTGTGAATTCTGTCAGCCAAGGACCTCATCAACCAACCTGTTACTCAGGCAAGTTATATATATATATAAATAAATATATATAAATATATATATATAAATATATATAAATATATATAAATATATATATATTTAATTCACTCTATCGTATTACTTCAAAAATAGATTGCCTATGACATTCAAATACGATTGCACATAGTCATTTTGAATACTCAACTATTTTCTCCACTACCACTGTTAGCTTCCAGAAAGATCATTTTGGAGAATATGGGAGATGGTATATGCTGCTCTTTTAAAACACTGTTAACCTATCTGTCGTGACTCACCTGGCATGGTTGCCCTCTCATTGTGGCCCATTCTGAGGAATTGAGGCCAAATTCCTGACTTTGCAAACTCAGGGGACTCTCTGCTTCACCCATATCTAGAATGGCTTTTCTGCATTCTGAGAACCCTATTTATTACAGCAGCTCATCAGAGTTCATTACAATTACAAAACAAATGTTCATCAGAAAATCTTTATCGACAGTCTGAGAGCAGCTTGGCCTGTTCAAGGTAAAGAGCAGAACACCAGACTTTCTCAGTTGAGACTCTGAAGCACACAGAGGTGAGGTAGGAAGGTAGATGTCAGCTCTCTCCCAGCATTTGGAGATAAGGGAAAGCATTCCTGTCCTGTGGCCACTGCATCAGTGAGTTCTCAGGATCCTAGAAACAGAACACAGGCACCTCCTTAGAGCCTCTGAGTCAGCAAGGCTTAAAGATGAGTATTAGAGATTTATTGTCCTTAAGGGACATAGGGGTGGGGGGACTACACATATCTTCTTAGTTATGGCATTTTTTGTTTGAAATAAAGCTCTCTGGAGGAAATGCAGAATACAATAAACTTGGCTGCATCTAAACCAGGTTCTCTGCCCAGAGGCATTCCCATTTGCATTAAAAAATAACCTTGAAATAAGCATACTGGGGAATATGCCCACCTGTGCATGCAAGTAATATACCACTCTCCAGTCTTTTACTTCTGGGTAACATTTGTACTCAATGGTGGATGAACCTATGCTGTGGGATATAATAGCAATATAGTCCAATTCAATAGTGAAATAGTTTTCTTAGTCTTGACTCTTGCATTAGTGGATTAAAGATTGAAGACAGGACACAATCAGAATGGTCAAGCAGGAGACACCTCGGGAAAATTAGGAGGAGCAAGAAGTATCTCTGGCTATTCTGGGAGCCAGAGGAGAGGCAAGATAGCTCCAAGTCTTGCTCCAAAGATTCTGGACACTGGGTGCCCCTTTTATAAATTTTGGAGGAACAAAAATGGAAACTTTCTATTGATTTCTCCTCTGACCTTAGATTGGTTGTCCCTGGTGGGGCCAGGTTTGAAAAATCTTGCTGGCTGACTTTGTGGTGGAAACCATTCTTAGTGCAATGCAGACTCCAGGTCAGCTTGCCCAGGGCTGTCTTTTACTTAGGTTTGTGGTCTTACTTAATTTCCTCCAGTCTCCTTCTCTGTTCTCTCTCTGCCTATCAGAATCTACCCCCATCATCTCAGCTTTCAATCTCACACCCGTATGGATTATTTTATATCTAGTGACTCTACAAAACACTCTGTAAGTCAAATATGCTAATATTCATACACACACACATACACACACACACACACACATATATATATACCAACAAATTTTATATTGTAACTTCAAATTTTCTATTAAAACTTCTTATCACATTAAAAAAAATGATTTCAAAAACCCTAGGGAACTGTAGGTTTCATAAGTAGAGTTTTTGATTTTTTTTTCTAGCATGTGTGTGTATGTGTTGCATGTATATGTATGTTTTATGTATGTGTATGTTTGTATGTGTGCTTATATGTGGGCTTATGTGTATGTGTATGTTTGTGTGCATGCATGTATGCGTTTATATGTATGTGTTTTGCATGTGTGAGTTTGTGATTGTGTGTGTGTGCGCGTGTAAGAGGGCATGTAGCATGAATGCCTGCAGAAGCTGAAGAGCGATGTTGGAAATCATCCTGTATTTTCTGTTTTGCTCTGTGGTTTCCCTGAAATGCACAGCATTTTTCCCTGAAATCTGAGAATCCAAACTCAGGTCCTTGTGCTTGCAAGAACTTCTTTTCAATGTCATGTGTTCCACTTACTCCATGCACCTTCCCTTTCATTGAATTTTACCAAACTTGAGTCACATCTCAGGGCTTTTGCCATTCTTTCCACCTACTTAAAGACTCACTAAATACATGCATATCTCTGCTGAACATTCTTAGATCACCATCTTGAATACCCTTCCCCTAACCAGGACATAAAATTTCATGCCTTTATTTCAATAATTTTAAAAGATTATGATACAGATAAAGACTCTGAATAGCAATTTTGGATCACTTATTGTCTTTTTCATTAAGTTACAAAAGACAGTTTCTTAAAATGTTTTATATCTTTATTTTTTAATATGTGAGAAATATTAAATATTCATTATTTGATATACATATACTAAATACTTTTCAATAAATAAAATGCAATCATCTTTCAATAAAGGAAACTTTAACAAAATTGTCATTGTTAAGCAAAATATAGACAACTGTTTCCTTATGTTAAACCATTACCTGCTTCAGCCTGAAGAAGAGAAACTGACATATAGGAGAACTTTATTTGGTTCTGAGATAGCAAAGAAAATGTTCCTATTGTTTAAACAAATTTATAACCCATTATATAAATATAAATGTGAAACAAATCTCCAGTAGGTTTTAAAGTGGCATTCCCCATCTTTGTCAAAAGTTGAGCATTACTAATTTAAGTCCAATCACATCTTTAGAAATAGAAAGTTGTGATAAAACTTGAAGAATTACTACTTTTAAAAAGGACCATACTCATTTACTTTAAGCCAATTTTACTTTAAATCACAACCTTCCAACAAAAATACTCTGTTAGCTATTCTTGATCTGAATACTGGTGCTTGAATTAAATTATGTGCACATTAAAATCATGAGACATTTGCTTTGTAATAAACAAGGCAGTGCCTATACTCATTTGTAGCCTTTTTAAAATAAGCTGTCAAGTGTGCTTTTCTCCCTTCTTCTTAATCACAACGAATATCATCTTTGTGCTAATAATGTACTTTTGGGGGATTCTCCATGAGTGTATCATCTCCCCAAGTGATATCTTTTTCTTGTTGGCATCCATGTAAGATAATACTGCCACCTGGCCTTTCGTCCAAACAGAAACATGGTCCAGTCCAGTACTTTACTCCTTCTCCAAGGGCACCTTTCTAAACAAAATCTTGCCCTTCTAAATGTTACCCATTTTTAATTCACTGTCCACAATTAGCCTCACAAATGTTAGCTCCGCAGACAGAATTGAAACTCTTTCAAAACTTATCTTTAATTTTTGGCATATTTAAAACCATAACACATGAAGGGATTTATACACTATTTGATATAACAGTCTTGATGATATTGTTCTAATCATATTGTTTCCAACAGTAATTTCCCTTGATATTTTAGATGAATTCTCAGGTTTTTTTATTTATCTGAAGTAGAGGGCTTTATCAATTGCTAAAATTTTCAAGAAAGCTAACACAGAGATATTTCTTTTGAATTGCTAGTCCTTATTTCTTGTGGCCAAAAGGATGAAGTCCAGACTCAGATTCTTTTGGTTGTAAGGTAGAGGCTTTAACCACTGAATGATCTCCCCAGCCCCAAAAGAAAAATTTTTTGAATCCTTTACCTTTAGTGCTGTTCAAATAAACTGGTTTGAAACTCCTGTTCATATAATAAACAACTTTCCATATGAACATATTATTCATCAGCATTGTCAATTTCTATTGTTTTATTTTGTAAATAAAATGGACAATATTAGTAACAGAATTGTCAGGTTTTGCTCATTCTTTTAAAATTTGAAGCCCTTTAAAAGAAATGCTGGCAAACTATAGTCTACTATGTGCGAAATATGTAGCTTGGTGTTCCAGAAAATGTCCTGTACTATATTCTTCAAATTGTACATTAAATTATTAAACTCATTGAACTTACTAAAAGTAAATAAATAAATGAAAAAAATAATAAAAAATATTTGTCTTGGACTATGAGATGGCTGAATGGCTGAAATTCTAAAGGACCCGATTTTGGACACCTACATACTATCTTAAACTGAGTATGTGTATATACATCTATTTGCAACTCTAATTTAGGAAAGGGAATATGGGAAAGCAATCAAGAATGTTTTGCAAGAACCTTAGGGCTTCAGAGATACACACAACCACAACCCTCCCACACTGTGTTGCAGTTACTCTGCATGTTGCTGATAAATTCACATGCAAGCAGCTAAGGAAAAAAAGGAATTTATTCTTGCTTATGGTAGCTTGGTCATAGTTTGTTAGTAGCTTGTCAGGACAACCCACATTAATGCCATGGGCCAAGGGATCTGGCTACAGCATGTCAACAACAATGCTGAGCGAGAGAAAAATTTCCTTTGCCAGACAGCATGTCTGTCCAAGTATGCTGAAGAATGCCAACTTACTTAACCAGCTCCATAAATTTATCTACTTTTTCAGGGAGCTAAACCCACCCACCAAGGACTGGGTCTCCCCATCAATCAAACATTCTTTGGAAGACTTGCTAAGGGCCCTTACCAACTGTTAATTCTTCACAACTGTGCCCAGAGCTAAAGCCTTCAAATGTCAGGTTGACAATTATATGTAGCCACTACATACATCCTATCCCACAAATCTGCAGTCATATTTAAATATTCATATATCTTACTTAGTAGACTGATTCTCAAGATTTTGTTTTCTTGGGGCTGGAGAGGTGGCTCAGGGGTAAAGCCTCTGCCTTGCAGGCAGAAGGTCCTGAGTTCGGATCCCAGATCCTACGTATAGATGCCAGGCAGAAGCAGGGGCGGCCTGCACTTCTGGTCCTGGTAGGGCGGAGCCTGTGAATCCCCGGGCAGAAGGAGGTGGAAGTGTCCATGGTGGTTCACGAATTCGTCCGTGGTTCTACATACACACACACACACACACACACACACACACACGCACGCACGCACACGCACATACACACGCACATGTGCACAGTTGAATAAATAATAATTAAAAAAAAGATTTTGTTTTCTTTTTCCAACTATTTAAGCCATTGTTATTTTTAAATGCTAACATTTTTTAAAGTTAAGCCATTCCTCTAAACTTGTGTTAAAGTCTACAGCTATTTCAGTAGTTATTCATTTTCATGGTTCCATGTGACAAAATGAAATGATCTTTAAATGATATTCTAGGGCAAGAATATATTTCTTAGCAAAGTTTTTTCGTTGTTATTTCTTATTGAAAATAACAAAATGGTAAAAATATCTCTGATATCTAGGAAAAATTAACTCTGCATTGTTGAAACTACTGTTGTTTCACAAATAAAAATGCATTGCTAAAATTATTTGTATCTGAGAGCCAATGTACCTGCCATATAAATCATACCTCTTTTATAGCCTCTGTCTTCTATAGTATTTTAGGATGTGCCATATATTTTTATAAATAAGTATCTAAATATGTAAATTTCCCAACTGAATGTATGATTACTTCCTTTGTAGCCAAGGGAGAGTTCCCTCATGATCAAATTCAATCATTTTTCTCTGTTTTGGAATTCTGCCTGAAAAATGCTTATTTTTATTTATGAAAACTCTGCCAGAAGAGCTGCAGGGGCAATTTCATAACACTTATATAAGCATATTTTTCCAATTTAAAATCGAGTTTACAGCTAGAAATAGCAGAACAAATGGAAGACATATCATTATGAATTTGTAACTGCTGTGAACTCCGCTGAATGGCTATGAAAGCAAATAGCAATACTTTGGCAATATTTTTGTTGTGAGATCATTCCAGAAGTGGACAGAAGATGTTATCAGATAAAATCAATGTAAGTCTGGAATATATTGTTCACAAAAATTTCACTTGCTACATTAGCCCTATGACAAGAAATAAAAGGTCTTTGCATACCCTTCTACTGACAAATTCATAGTGTCAGGGGTTAATTGAAAGATATTTACAGGGGTCAGATTCATCTTCATAGAGTAGGCACAAATGAGTTTATAGCTCAAAGTGACACATCATGCTACACATGTAAAATAAAAACCACGAGATCATCTCAATATACATAGTTTATCCACACTATGAGTATGACTATGACTTTTCCAGTAAAAGCTCTTGAAAGACAAGTACTTGGTGGAATGCAATCTGACAAGTACATTATGTGATAGAAATACTGCCAATATAACCAACACAAGATCTTTAACTTTTCTTTCTATTCTAATTTCTCCAATTTCCATAATCGATGGTATGATATCCTATTCAGGAGTGACTGTTAAATAAAACAAAATCAACCCAGACCATAGCACAGAAATGTGTCCTAACCTTACAGGAAACCTGGCATGTGGGTAACATGATGATGATGATGTAAACATATTCTTCTTCGCATTTGGATGCCCTACAGATTCAGGGAAGACAATTATATTAAGTCCCATCTAAACTTGAAGATTGATGATCTAAGATCCCTGCATCTTTTGCTCTGGATATTTTCAGTATTCTATGTTGATCCAACAGTTGTTGGCCAAGAGTGCTACTCCAGATGCAGGGAGAAGACACTGAATGAAAATAATTGAGAGCAGCACATTTCAGAGAATTAATTTGAGACACAGAAGTAGTCAAGTTCACTTCACTATGTGGGACCACTGACCATCATCTCTTTGGGTTGTTTGTTGCAGAGATGGCAAAATAGGAGTAAGATTTGCAAGAAGTTACGGATTAGGAGCCGGGTTGCAGAATTTGCAGTACCCACCAAAATGGGGAGGGGTCAAGTGCACAGTTGCCAACAAGCAATGACACAGATTTCTGCAAGCACAAAGCATTTTTCCACCTCAGGAGCACTGTTAGATGGTTCAGGAGGCTCAGATTAGTCAGAAGTAAATGCATGCACAACAACATTTGAAATAGTAAGGTTCCCTAGAGCAACTGCAACCCACTCATCCTGTGGTTGTTAGGTAAGCAAGACAAAGGGAAGAAAATTCCAAAGAATATGTAACATTGATACAAACCAAATATACATAGTCAAAGCTGTTGTAGAATGAGCAGTAAAACTGTGTGAATATCATTCAACTCTGTCCTTACAATTGATCTTCTTAGAGGACAAAGCTTGTCTGTTTTTATTTTCTTTATTTTCCTTTCCTTTCTGTGTATCCATATATTATTATTATTGTCATATTGCTTTACTTCCTTGTACATTGCTTATGTATGTAGAAACTTTTCGTCAAACAAGATTAACTTAGACTCCTTTACCTCATTCTTTTTCCATTTTGCTTTCATTACTTTTGCCTTACTATCAAAATCCCTGGTCTCCTTTAATTTTATTTTTAAAGTATACTCTTTCTGTGCAGAAAAGACTGACCCCCTTAGATCATTAGTTCCCTAAACTCTCAAACACTGTCAGTATAGATGTGAACCATAGTGTTATAACTGGGTTGTGTGGAATTTTGGATTTTACTTTTTTAGGAACCTCCAAACTGATCTTCAACGTGGCTGCTTGAGTTTACAATCCCACTACCAACATATTAAAGTCCCCCTCTCTTCCCGTCCACACCAGAACATGTGTTTTTAGATCGTTGTGCTCATACAGGAAGATCTTCACCTCCTGATGATTTCTTCTTGTCTGAGATTAAGAAATACTAAAATCCAAAACAACACTCCTAGGAATATTCCCAAAGAACACTGCATCCTGCAACACAGTTGCTTGTATACCTTGTTTGTTTACATAACAATAAAGGATGGAACCAACCTAGCTGTCCAACAGTTGATGAATGGTTAATGAAAGTGTGGTACACACATGCAGTGGAATATTATTCAGCTTTCAGGAAAAATGAACTAATAAAATTTGCCAGCATATGGACAAAACTGGAAGAAAACATACTGCGTGAACTATCCCATACACAGAAAGACAGATGCTGTATGTGCTGATTTATAAGAGGATCCTAGCATTAAACCTTCAGTTTGATGTAATCAAGAAAAAACTCTTATAATACCCACAAAAGCAAAGGAAAGCAAAGGGGGGGGAGCATTAAAGAAGACCATAAATGAACAGAAACAAAAGAACAGGGGTAAATAGTTTAAAAATGTTTTTATGTAAGAAAAGTCTTGGGCTGGAGAGGTGGCTCAGGGGTTAAGCCTCTGCCTTGCAGGCGGAAGGTCCTGAGTTCGGATCCCAGATCCCACGTAGAGACGCTGGGCGGAACCGGGGGCGGCCTGCGCTTCTGGTCCTGGTAGGGCGAAGCCTGTGAATCCCGGGGCAGGAGGAGGTGGAGGCGTCCATGGTGGTTCGCGAATTCGTCCGTGGTTCTACACACACACACACACACACACACATACAGACACACACGCACACATACAGACACACACGCACACACACACACGCACATGCACACAGTTGAATAAATAATAGTAATAATAAAAAATTTTAAAAAAAAAGAAAAGTCTTAAAGAAGAGGAAGGGATAGGAATAAGACCTGCAAGTAACCAACCACCTGTTTATTAGTCCCTCCCCTGTCAATGACAGGGAGCTCAGCAAAGCAAACCATGTAAACAACAATGGATGAGAAGAAAACTGACAGTAGAGGGGATCAGATGCCTCAATACCATATAGGAAAACTCCATCTAAGAACTTCTCGTTTTATCTTTACATAAGGAAAGTATAACATCTGAACAAGATGCAGCCTAGTGAGATGGAAGAGCAGTGAAATAGACAGCAGCAGCCAACTAGAGTGCAGAGTTCCAGGAACCCTAAAATGCTCAGACAAAATCAGGCCAACCAAATCTCATCCCATCCTAAAGCTCAGGGATTCTTGTGGAAGAGAGGATGGTTTGTCTGTTAGAGCCTAAAGGTGGACTACTGCAGACCAAGAATTCCCACTCAAAACAGGGCTGCTGCATCCACGAACCCACTGAAATGAAACTTATCCTCACTAGACCAGTATGATGACTGACATATGAACATTCCTCCATAGACCAGCAAGGAACTCAGGAAAAATAATTACATTCAGGGCTAGAGCCAGACAGGTAAAGGGGAGTGTTCACTATAGTCGATCTACCTAAGAAAGGGCCACTTAATCTGTCATAGAGGCCTGAACTCCTATTAGAGTAGACAGCCACCCCTAAAGGAATCCTGGGACTCACACAAGCTTATGAAGAAGGTGGGAGAGAAAGAGGGGAGACATGGAGAAAGAAGAGGAAGGCAAGGGAAGTACTCATTATATTTGTAAAACTAGAAAAGTAAAAAAAAATAATTAAAAAAGCATGAGGATTGAAGTATAAATGCTCAACAGGAAGTAAAAAAACACCCTGAGAAATAAAGACAAATAACTTGGAGAACTGGCTGGCCAGAAAGATAAGTGAGTATATTGGTGAACTGCTGTCTCTTCGAAAGAATCTCTCACAAAAAAATAAGATGGAAAGAAACACAGAAAATATATAGATGTCAACTTTTGACCTCCAGATACACTTCCTCCCAATACACACAAATGTATGTACACAATACAAACAAATATGCCCCAAATTTTAACCTTTTCTTCCTCCTCCTCCATTTGTTCTTTTTCTTTTATTAAATCATTTTTAATCTAGTGTCCTTTCTAATCATTCCTCATTAAAAAAGATTTTTTGTTTCATTAATTTTTTTAACTTTTTATTATTATTATTATTTCCGCTCATGCAAACTTAAGAGATACACCGGTTCCCTCCCTCCCTCCATCTCCCCCTGACTCCCCTGCTTCCCTCTCCCCTCTCTCCTCCCTCCCCATCCCGCAGTGACTCCCACAAAATCCACAGAGCATCCTTTAATGTGCATGCCAAACTCTCCTCTGGATTCTCCTCTCTGATGAGGTGCAAGGACCCAGGGGCATTTCCCTGAACTCTTTCCTCTGTTCCCCTTAAGCATAGGAGCACTACTGTGACTGTCAGTCCCTAGCATCCAAAGATCCTAGGACCTTTAGTCCATGCTAGACTTTGTGGGGTCAACAATGTGTTGGACATAGTGTAGGACATGCAAAGTCCTATTATGATTGCTTCAGCCCTAACTTGTGTGGAGTATCTTGTATATCATTATTCCTCCCATCCTTGTGCTCTTACAATCTTACTGCCCCCTCCTCTGTAAATTTCCCTGAGCTTCAGGATGGGGAGAGATTAGGCTGGCCCAGTTCCAGGTGGTTGATATAGAGACTCTGATGTTCTGAATTATGGTTGTTGATTTTTTTTTTTTTTTTTACTTTTGCTGCTCCTGCAACGCCCTTGGCTCCATCCTGATAGGTATGGATGTCACCCACTGGCCAGAGATAAAAACTTGCAGTCCTTGATGGTGGCCTATTTTCTCTGCTGTAACACAGTCCCCTCTCTCCTTGTTTTTGGTGGGGCTCTCCTTCCCCATCCCTCCTGTTTATAATCTTTACAATTACTGTAGGTATTACAGAGATTTGTCTTTGAGTGTCTCTAAGTAGGTTTGGTACTAGGATCCACCTATTAGGGAGGACATACGGTGGTTAATTTTCCATGTCTGGGATACTTCAATCAATATAATTGTTTCTAATCCCATCCATTTCCTGGCAAATTGCATTAATTCATCATTTATGATGGCTGAGTAATATTCCATTGTATAAATGTATCCCACTTTCCTTATCCACTCTTCAACTGTTGGACACTTGGACTGATTCCATGACTTTGCTATTGTAAACAATGCTGCTATGAACATGGTCGTGCTTGTGCTATCGAGGGGAATTTTTGCTGTATGGGGGGTTATTCCCAAAAGTGGAATAGCAGGGTCATATGGCATTTCAATCTTTAACTTCTTTAAGAATCGCCAGAGAGCTCGCCAGAGTGATTGTATGACCCTGCACTCCCACCAGCAATGAAGGAGAATTCACCTCTCTCCACATCCTCTCCAGCAATTGGTAGTGTTTGTATTGTGGATTTTTGCCATCCTGACAGGGGTGAGATGATATCTCAGGGAAGTTTTGATTTGCATTTCCCTGATGGCTAAGGAAGTGGAGCATTTTTTAAGATATTTGTTAGACATTTTAATATCGTCCTTGGTAAAGTGTTTTTCAAGTTCCAAGGCCCATTTCTTAATTGGCCCATTTGTTTCCTTGGTGTTTAGTTTTCTAAGTTCTTTGTGGGCTCTGGATAATAGAGCTCTATCAGATATGTGGTTAGTGAAGATTTTCTCCCATTCTGTGGGTTACCTTTGTGCTCGAGTTACAATCTCTTTATCTGAACAGAAGCTCTTTAATTTCACAAGATCCCATCTGTTGAGTGTTGGTTGTAGTGAAGGTGCTATTTGATGTCTGTTTAAGAACTGTTGGCCTAGCCCAGTCAGCTCGAGGGAGTTCCCTGCCCTTTCGACTATGGTTTTTATAAATTCTAGCCTTATAACGAGGGCCTTGATCAATTTTGAATTAATTCTTGTACATGGTGACAAGTATGGGTCCAGTTTTAATCTTCTGCATGTGGATATCCAGTTTTGCCAGCACTATTTGTTGAAGATGCTGTTCTTTTTCCATTGGATTTTTTGGGCCCCTTTGACAAAGACCAAATGGCTGTAGTTGTATGGGCTTACATCTGGGTCTTCAACCCTTATCCATTGATCTGTGTGTCTATTTTGGAGCCAATACAAGGCTGTTTTTACAACTATGGATTTGTAGTATAGACTAAGGTTTGGTATGGTGATACCTCTAGCTGTGTTTTTGTTATGAAGGATTGTTTTTGCTATCCTGGGTCTTTTTTGCCTCCATATGAATTTTGATATTGTTTGGTCAACTTCTTTAAAGAATTGCTTTGGGATTTTAAATGGTATAGCATTGAATCTGTATATTGCCTTTGGTAGGATGGTCATTTTTACGATGTTGATTCTGCCAATCCAGGAACATGGGAGGTCTTTCCACCTTCTGGTGTCTTCTGCAATTTCTTTCTTTAGGGTTTTAAAGTTTTCATTGTAAAGGTCTTTTACCTCCTTGGTTAGGTTTATACCAAGGTATTTCATTTTTTTAGGGGCTATAGTAAATGGGATTGAATCTCTCAGGAGTTTTTCACTTCTTTCATTCAGGGCATATAGGAAGGCCTTTGATTTTTGCACATTTCTTTTGTATCCTGCCACCTTGCTGAACTTCTATATTATTTCCAGGAGCTTCCTGGTGGAGTTTTTTGGATCACTCAGGTATAAGATCATGTCTTCTGCAAATAGAGATAACTTGACTTCTTCCTTGCTGTTTTGAATCCCTCTTATGTCCCTTTCTTGTCATGGCTTCAGCTAAGGCTTCAAGTACAATATTGAATAGAAGTGGTGAAAATGGACAGCCTTGACTAGTTTCTAATCAAAGTGGGAATGTTTCAAGATTTTTCCCCATTGAGTATAATACTTGGCTTGTTGTATACAGCTTTTATTATATTGATAAAGGTTCCTTCCATTCCAACCTTCTCTTGGGTTTTGATCATAAAGGGCCCTTGGATCTTGTCAAAAGCTTTTTCTGCATTTATTAAGAGTATTATGTGGTCTTGAACTTTGGACTGGTTTATATGGTGAATTCCATTTATTGATTTGTGTATGTTGAACCAACCTTGTGTGTCTTGGATAAAGCCTACTTGACCCCGTGATTGATCTTTTTGATATATTTTTGGATCCGATTTGCTAAGATTTGTTAAGAATCTTTGCATCTGTGTTCATCAGAGAGATTGGCCTGTAGTTTTCTTTTTTAAGTATATCTTTATTGAGTTTTGGTATTAAGACGATATTAGCTTCATAGAAGGAATTTGGTAGTATTCCTTCCTTTGCTATTTGATGGAACAGTCTAAGGAGTATTGGTATTATTAGCTCCTTAAATATCACTTAGGAATTCATTCATCTCTTTGTGTTGTCAAATTTCAGAGTATAAGTTTTTGAAATATGACATTATAATTCTCTGGATTTCTTGGGTATCAGTAGTGATACCTCCATTTTCATTTCTAATTTTGTAAATTTGGGTTTTCTCTCTCTTGCTTTTGGTTAGTTTAGCTAGGGGTGTATCAATCTTATTGATTTTTTCAAAGAACCAGCTTTTTGACTGGTTGATTTTCTGTATCATTTTCCTAATCTCGATTTCCGGTATTTCTCCCCTTATTTTGCTAATCTCCTCCCTTGTACTGCTTTTGGGATCAGATTGTTCTAGTGTCTCAAACGTTTTAAGCTGCATTTTTTTGGTGTAGGCATTAAGAGCTATGAACTTACCTCTTAGGACAGCTTTCATTGTGTCCCAGAGATTTGGTAAGTTGTATTTTCATTATCGTTCATTTTCAGGAAATCTTGAATTTTCTTTGTAATTTCTTCCTGAATTAATTTCTCCTTCAGCATCATAGTGTTAAGTTTCCAGGAGTTAGTGTATTTCTGTTGTTTTTTGTTTTGTGGATGTCAAGCTTTAGACCATGGTGGTCTGATAGGGTACAGGCTAGAATTTCAACTTTCTTGTAATGTGGAGATTCGTTTTGTGTCCCAATATGTGATCTATTTTGGAGAAAGTTCCGTGTGCCGCTGAGAAAAATGTGTATTCTTTGGTGCGTGGATGAAAAGTTCGATAGAGATCTGTAAGGTTTAAGTTTTTTACTTGTTGACCTATGCCATGTTGAGAGGGCGGTGTTGAAATTCCCTAGAATTATCATTTTGGGATTAATTTCTCACTTTAGACGTAGTAAGGTTTGCTTAATGAATGTGGGGGGGCATATTGGGTGCATATATGTTCAGTATTGTGAAGTCTTCTTGGTGAATTGTACCTGTCACTAAAATGTAGTATCCATCTCTGTCTCTTATGATTTTTTTTGGTTTGAAGTCCACTTTGTCCAATAGGATAATGGCTACTCCTGCCTGTTTTCTGGTTCCATTGGCTTTCAGAATTTTTGACCAGCCTTTTATTTTTAGGATGTGCTTAGCTTTTGTGGTTAGATGGGTTTCCTGCAGGCAGCAGATTGATGGATTGTGATTTTTAATCCTAGTTTGTAATCTGTATCTCTTCATCTGTGAGTTAATTCCATAAACATTTAATGTTATAATGGAGTAACTATTTTTAATTCCAGACATTTATTATGTTTAGTGGCTTTTGTAAGTGTATTGTTTCACTTTTAGGTTTTGGTAGTATTATACTTCCCTTCTGTTTTCCTAGATAGGCCTGTGTTTTTCTTCAAGCTTGAGTATAATTTCTAGCATTTTTTGAAGGCCTGGTTTGGTGGACATGTATCCCTTCAAGTTGTCTTTGTGCTGGAAAATTTTTCTTTCTCCCTCGATCATGATGGATAGTTTTGCATGATGGATATCAGCCTGGGTTGACATTTGTGCTCATTCAATACGTGAAGTACGTCTCTCCAAGCTCTTCTTGCTTTTACTGTTTCCATTGAGAAGTCATTTGTTATTTTAATAGGTTTCCCTTTAAAAGTGACTTGTTTTTTTTTCCCTTGAAGCTCTCAGCACCATTTCTTTATCTTGAATGTGGAGTGTTTCAACTATTATTTGTGGTGCTGAGTTTCTATTTTGGTCATATCTGTTTGGGGTGTGGAATGCCTCTTGTGTATGAATGAGCCTCTCTTTTTTTAAATGAAAGTTTTCCTTGATGTTTGAAAAGTTTCCTCAGGTGTGGTATTTTGGTTTTCTTGTTCTGCTATCCCATGAATACGCATGTTCAGCTTCTTCAGGGTTTCCCATAACTCTTGAATATTTCTCTTGAGTATCTTTTTGGTTTTAACATCCTCTTCCATTGAACTAGTTAATACTCCCACTTTGTCTTCAAGGTCTGAAATTCTATTTTCTGCTTCCTTAGTTCTGCTGATAAGACTCTCTGTTGAGTTCTGGGTTGAAGATAACTTGTCATTTAGTTCAGTTTTAAACTCTGCTTGAGTCTGTTTTAACCGCTCTATGCCTGTTTTTGTTTCTTGAACTGTTTTTCTCAATTCTTCCAAGTGTCTGTTGTGTTCCTCTTCAAAGTGGTTGATGCAGTGATTTAACTCCTCCCAGATTTCCTCTTTCATAGTATTGAACATGGTAATGATCATGTTTTGAAAGTCATTATCCTGGGTCAGGCTTTCTTCGCTATTTTCTGTGGGTTTGTTTTGGTTGGAGTCTATCATTATGGGCTTAATTCCTTCAGTGGGAGATTTGTTTTCTTGGGTTTTGTTTCTCATGGATTTGCACTTTGACTTGGGTATTGTCGTTTTAACTCTTCAGACCTTCTTTCAATTTTTGTGTGTTTTTCACTGAACTGAATTATTTGGCCTGGGGTTTGGGTTTAGGCGTGGGTGGGGGGAGTGGGGACTTACCTAGGTCACTGTGAGTCCCGGCTGGACTGCTTTTGTTCCAGGCGGGTGGAGGAAGGGCTCTTTTATTAATTTATAATCATTAGTTGGAACTTTTTCCTTTTCTTTCATGTTTACCATTCCATCAATTTTTCCCTCCTTTCCTAAATTTTCTTCTTATTTTTATTATTACTTTTGGTATTATTTTCTGGTATTGTTCTATTAGTTTATATTTTAGATCTGCATTCTGATCCTCAGCACAGACATGCAAAGCCAAGTGTGGCAGTGCATGTCTATGATCCCAGCACTGAGTGGGTGGCGATGAGCAGATACTAAGAGCTCATTAGTCATTCTGCTTAGCTGAATCAGTGAGCTTCAGATTCAGAGACAGACTGTCTGAAAAAAGTAAAGTAGAGAAGCAATTGAGAAACATGCCTAATGCCAAATTCTGAACTCTGAACACATGCATTCATTCACAAATATGTATGCACAAACATACATAACTAAACACACACAAATAATAAACATAACAAAAAAGAGGTATAAAATGAAGGCATAGCTAATATATTCAATTGAGGGGCTGGAAAGATACCTCAGGGATTAAATCCTTTGTCATACAAGCAAAAGGACCTGATTTCAGATACCCAGATCCCCTGTAAAAACGCCAGATGGGAATGATGTTGCCTTCCAATTCTCGTCTTGGAATGTGGAACCTGGCAAACCACAGAGCAAAGCAATAAGGAGATAGAACAATCCAGGATGATTTCCAATGTCACCCTGGACCTCCACAGGCACACACACAGACACACACGCAAGTTCCCTCTTACACCCACACACAGACATTCACACAAAAATGAATATATGTACATATGAAAGATAAAGAAACATACCTTCTGATTAAACCATAAGACTTGACATGAAATCTCACAGAATAATACAGGAGTAGTGTTAAATTATATAATTCCTTATCAGTGAAAAAAGAGATCATCTAAAGTTATTTAACAGAAAAATTTTATTACTAAATTGTACAATAAATGCAATAGATTTAATATCTGAAGAATTTCAGACCAATTACTGAAGAAAATACATAATTTTATGAGTCCATGCAAATTTATAAAGATTAAAACATACTTTTGACATACAAGTTATAAACTTAAAAATAATTTTAATAAATCATTGTACATTATTAGGTCATAAGGAAACATAACAAAAATTGATACTAAGAAATTACATATAGCCAATGGTGATTGAACAATATTCCAGAATGATATTCCAGAGAGCTACTGAAAAAAATCAAAGGAAAGGCTCCTGGAAGCAGACAGGCAGGAGGGTGAGAGGGAGTTGCATAGACTGATGGGGGGAGGAGGGAAGGAGGGAAAAACATTTTGTTCATGAAGTGCTAATAATTCTCAGTAGCTTACAGAAATTCATGTTTGGTATTCTGATTAACTGTACACTGTTGGTCAAGTTCTCCTTGTCTCATAGAGCTTTTACTCTCTTTGCTGTGATAAGAGGATTAGTTCATAACTACAATAAGTAGTTAAATCTGAAGGACTAAAAGAAATACTGCAAATCAATGGTTGCTTCGGGGCTCTCAAGAGATACAGTGCCATTCTGAGAGATTGTCTGGGACTGGTAGAAGTCCCAAGAGAGGGAGAATATTCAGTTGGCACATGTAGGCCTATCATGTCCCTGAAGACACCCAGCAAATACCAATGCAAATACCATGCCCAAAGCAATGCAGCAGTAGTCAGGTGATGAGTGAGTAGAAGGATGAAGGAGTAGAAAGGAGGAGTGGGATGACATTGCAGAAGGAAAAGGTAATAGAGGATTAAAAAAATAAAAAAGATCATCTGAAATGAACATGAAACCCTAATTGGACATTTGTAGTTTAATGAGAAATAAATCCCCTTCACACAGGGATACTAACAAGCTGGCTGAGGAATGGAAAGGATACATGGAACCATTTTAAACAGACTTATTTTAAAACAGTGTGTTAACACATTGAGATTGAATTCTTGGATGATACAGAGGATATGTAAACCTGGGCAAAATTTTAAGAGTATCAAGAATTTAGGAAGAGAGAAGATTATTAGAAACAAGTGATTTACTATGTCAGAAAATGATTGCTACTAATGAAAGGTACTTGAAAATGAGCAAAGATTAGCAATGGAATAGTTTCAAAAGGAAGGAATATGAATACAAAGCTCTTCTTCCTGCTGTCCCACCATATGGTCACACCGTATTGGCTCTTTTTCTCCTAGCCATGTAACTTATGACGGCTCTCTCCCTGTTCCCTGTGGCATTAAGCTATCCCCTCTACTCTGACTATCTCCCACTTTAAGGCTATGGCATCCCCCTTACCTCTTTTGGACATGTAATCAAAGAGCTCTTTGCTTTTTCTCTCATTTACCATGAAATCCCTGCCTTTGCCTCTCGAGAAAAGAATGTGAATAAAAATGTAAAATTTATCATTTTATTTGATTTATTATCATTTCCTTTTAGTTTTACATATTAAATTTAGATTTTTAGTAACACTTTATAAAATGGAATGACCAAAGCATTACATTAAATGATATAGGTAAACTAGAATGCACCTTTAGTATATACTTGTAGTTTACTAGAATGTACCTTTAGTATATACTTTTAGTTCTATCTCTTTTCCAAGTTTCCTTGAAGAAAACAAATAAGAGTCTCTTGATAGAACTGTATTTGCGGGCTGGAGAGGTGGCTCAGGGGTTAAGCCTCCGCCTTGCAGGCGGAAGGTCCTGAGTTTGGATCCCAGATCCCAGGCAGAAGCGGGGGGGTGGGGGGGATGGGGGGTGGCCTGCGCTTCTGGTCCTGGTAGGGCGGAGCCTGTGAATCCCGGGGCAGAAGGAGGTGGAGGCGTCCATGGTGGTTCGCGAATTCGTCCGTGGTTCTACACACACACACACACACACACACACACACACACACACAGACACATACGCGCGCACATACACAAGCATATGCACACAGTTGAATAAATAATAATAAAAAAATTTAAAAAAAGAACTGTATTTGCATGCCAAAACAGTACTTCTGCTGCTATGCTAATAGGCAGAAGTAGGAATCTTTGTAACCCATGACCATATCTCAACAAATACACAATATATGTGATTTTTCTTTCCTTAAATTGGCAGCAATATATATCACCAGGGTCCTTTAAAAAGTCACAAAACCACTTAGGCTGACTGTTGTCATTAGGAAAAAAGACAAATAGTCTTGAGTTTAGAATGTTTATAAAAGAAAATCTTCACATTTAGCCCAGAGAAGTTGCCATTTGCCAGGAGGAAAAGAAGACCCATACTCATTAAAATAGTATAAAATACCAATGTTTCATTAAAGCTAAACACAGAGAAGAAGAATCAAAGAAAAAAAGAAAGCCAATGGATATGGAATTTCTCAGAGGTTTTCAAAACAAGTATTGCAAATATGTTTAAAATCAAAAATCAAAACACGCAAAAAAAATGAATCTTCAATTTAAAGTTAAGGAAGAGTATAACAACAACCACTCAAGACAAGGAGGATATCCATTAGGAAAATGAGTACTTAATAGGAAAGATGGCTCAGAGTGTAAAGGGGCTGGCCTCACAGAAGCCCAATGATCTGAGTTTAATCCGTAGAAACCACATACAGAGAATGGAAGTATAGAACAGAGACTATGCAATTATCCTCTGATCTCCACTCACACACTGTGATAAATGTCCCCATACTCACACAATATGAACACACACATAGACATAACTATAATAATGTATTAATTTAAAAAGAAAAAAGATACAAATGACCTACAATATAAAAATTGATATAAGATATAAATGAAAAATATCAAGCTGAAAATAACTTCTCAAATGGAGATTAAAATTGATATCAAATTCTAGGGAAAAAATGAACAGGGATCTTCAAATGGAGATACAGAAATTAGAAGCTTGAAAGGGGAGGAAGAAAAAAAGAAGACAAAGTCTGATTCAGATACCTCTGAGACAAAGAATCCGATTTAAAAGACTAGAACAAGGATTTGAGAAGATAGATCACCAGAGAAGATATTTCAATTTTAACAAGCACATAAACAGACATTCAATACCATTAATCACTGAGAAAATGAAAATGTTTAAAGTATAATGGCTAACATTATGTGGCCACAGATCGAGACACACGTATCTATTCTGGTTATTTGTTCCTAAAAGATAAACGCAAGTTTGAAGATGATGCATGCATAGCTATTGAAGGAATTTAGTAGAAACATCCTGACATTTTGTTTCAGAATTTCTGCATAAACACACCACACTGATGTATGTTATACTTTTTTTAGCATTTTTATATAAGAGAAATAAAAATGAATACTCACTTTAGTTTCCTGTACACCAACCTTCATTAGGGTGCTATTTGTGAGAATCTTAACATTGAATTTCCCAAATATCTTCTAGTTAGTAAAATATAAAGTCCCTTATCTAAATTCTGAAATATTACTAAACAAACAATTCACATATGATATTCTAAAAAGAAATCTTATGATAAGTTAAAAGACAGCTTCCATAAGCAGAAAAGGCATCTCTTCATAAACACATAGCACCTAATTTTTTTTTAAAGAAGGAGTTTGAAGTAGAAAACTTTTGTTCCCTTTTCTTAAAGTTTTACATTTGATTTCATGATTGCCTATTTGTTAGAACATATTGTTTCCTCAGAATTAAAGGATCTTTTTGTTTAAAAATGAAAGCTTCATACCACACCACCTACAGAGACCACTGTGCTCAGAGACTGCAGTTAATGCTGTCAGGGAGAAGTAAAGACCCCATCTTCAGGACTAATATATGATGCATGCGACAGCAAGTGCCCAGGCACATGCTAATGTAGGCAACCCAGATGAAACTTAGTGAGCCAAACATGCAAAAAGTAACTGTACAAAATATTAGGAAGATAAAGGATTTCAACAGAAGAAGCAGGAGGGATGGGTTTAGGAAACACAGAGTGAAAATAACATAAATTCTTGTATCAGTCTATGAGACTGTCAGAGAATAAAATAAATCTATAATTTAATAAAAGACTTTAAATTTTGGAACAAAGAAGAAAAAAGCACATTATAATTGTATGACTTAGGATTCCAGTTGTGTAAGATTCAGCTACCTCTAAGTCACAAATTTAAGTATTTATGAATATTGTTAATATTTTTGTGGACTACAGTTACCCAATTTTGAACCCAAACAGGCAACCTTTAAATCTAATTACACTTGAAAACAAAAATTATTCAGTTACAATTTCAAAATCAACATCTTTCATAAAAGATATTTGCAAAGGTAAGACCTAACTACATAGTGAAAAGTTGATAACTAACAATTATTTCAATGGCTGAGCAAAATAAAATAGGCATAGTTTTCCTTCATTGTTAGAAAAAATATAACTTTAATAATTATATGGGATAAGGAAACATTAGCAATTTTATACTATAATCAAATATTAAAACAATTTTCAAGGGTATATTCTGTAGTTATATGAGAATATGATTTGATATAAAAAGACCCCGAATGCACTAGCTGAAGAGCAATCAATACTTAAGACGTTCATTAAATCCTGCAGTACAAAAAAGGTTCGGGGAACATGGGTAGAGAAGAGGGATGCCTTCCACGGTGTAAAGCCTCTGAGATTCATCACCGATTGCTATTTCCATCCAGTGGAACATGGGAGGATAAAATCAAGGGCATAAAGCTAGTTTATTAGTGAAGTCATCTAAAAAAGAGAATATACCATTCTAGTCAGAATTTGATAACTAGTTTACTGTCAGAAAAATATACTTATCTGAAGGAATCATTACAAAATAAGACATATCTGGCTGGCTAATTAATCTACTTACCTTAACCTTGGATGTTCTATTGCAAAATATAAATAAATAATACAACAATACTAAAATCTGCCAGAAAAATTTCATAGATTTTATTTTAGGAATGTAAGGAAATCAGTAACACATTCATAAAGATCATTATGTGCTCTATTTTTACTAGAAAAGTATTATGCTGACTAACATTATATTGAAGTCATGCACAAGCACATCATAGGTTTCCTTATTATATTATACAAATTGTCTTTTCAGTGACACAATAAATTGTCACTTATATCCTTTTATAGAATTGATTTGTCCTATTTTTATATTTTAATTTTATTTTATATTTTACTTTCTCTTTTTATTTGTCCTATTTTAAATATCAATAAATTCAGGATTTATTGTATTGCCGAAACAAAAGGCAGACAACTTTGTAAAAAGGAAATCTCTGCTAAATTTGCAGTCTTGAAAGTTGTCTGCTAATATCATCAAAGTACACAGATAAGGCAGGAGTGTGTGCAAAAGCAAGCTAGCAATTACATCTCAGCCAGAAGCAGGCAGAAAAAAGGAACAGTTTTGCTCAGTTTTCAAAGATCTTCTGACAAAATCTTAAGGGCCTACATACCACACACCTGAGGATAGCCCTGAATGGAAGGGACATTCTAGAGTAAATTAATCATCCAACCAAATGCTTCATATTTTATAATGTTTCCTTCCTATAATGGTAATAGAATGTTTTCTCAAACAATCCAGTGCCTGTCCACAGTGTGATCATGAGGTCCAATCTGTTAATCCTCAGGGACATTATGGAGACACCTAAACCACAACAGTTTTGTTTTAATTTCACTGAGAAAATATATGAAAAAGGAATTTAATTCTCTTTTGATGTCAGTTACTGAGCCACACATTCTGCCTTGCTTCGTTACAAAACATATAAACTGAGTTCCTTACCACCAAAGGGCAGCAACTTCACTGCCATAATGAATATATACATATATATATATATATATATATATTCCTCAATATGTATGTACTCACTATACAATTTCATTATTGGAGGGATTTGCATATTGGAATTTGCATAGCTAAATTTTAGTTTGATTGTCATCTTGTAAATGCAGAGAATGTGTCATATTTTATTATTGATATTTTAAAAAAGAAAAACACATGAAAATACCTTCATCTTTCTCACATGAGGGAGCTGTGTAGACACTGGGTCTCATGACTGCCCCGTGGCCACCCCCTAGGGTCTAGGACAACAGTTGGCTTCAGAAATCAGATTTAGGCACTTGATCTCATAACCCCCCCCCAGGAATACTTGGTCTCATGGCCCTTAGGTCCTCACTTTTGCAATCTCAATCAATCTCTCCCCTTCTCCCCTGTCAACCACTAGTAAACTCTTGAAGAATTTAACAAAGGTCACAGGAAACATAAGCCAGGGACCAGTGTATCAACGCCTTGCAACTGAGGACCCTAAAACTCCTTCCATTGAACAGAAGGAATCTTCACATCCAAACCTAAGAAATTTTTTTTTACTTTTCTTTTAATCTCAATTGACAACCATCACTGCTTCAGACTTCTATACAGCACACCCAAATCCCCATATAACATTGACCACATAATAAAGGATCCCTACCAGAATAACCCCTTGGATATTATTCAAGAATTCAATACACGAAGCAAGGATTTTCAAAGCACGATTTTTACTATGATAAAAACAATGGGAGAGGAAATTCAAAAGGAATTAAATAACTGCAGAAGCCAATATGAACAGGAGTAACACAGGGACCTAGATGAAATGAATAAGACAGATGAAGAAACAAAACTAGGCATGGGACAGTTGGGAAGAAAATCTATCTTCCAAAATTCAATAGAAAGTCTTATCAGCAGAACCAATGAAGCAGAAAATAGAATATCACAGCTAAAAGACAAGATGGCAAAACAAATTGGTTCACTCATAGAGGTTGAAAAAGCCAAAACCAATATTTGAGAGGAATATTCAGGAGTCATGGGACTCCTTCAAGAAGTTAAACCTGCTCATTCATGGAATATCAGAAGAAGAAACCCATAAAGCCACACTGGAAGAGTTTTTTCACACTATCATGAATGAAAAATTTCTATATCTAAGGAAAGAGATCCCCATAAAAGCACAAGATGTATATCGCAGACTAATCAGATATGACTGAGAAAGAATATCACCATAGCAAATTATTGTCAAAACACTATAGATATATGACAAAGTGATTGTAGTGAGAGCAACAAGAGAAAAATACCAAGTTACATTTAAAGGTAAGACTGTTAAAATAACAGCTGATTTTTCAATGGAAAAAGTCATGACATGACTGATATTCCCATCAAAACCATCAGGGCAAGAAAGCTGATGGTGAATGAAGGCTTACATGAAGATCAAATCAGGCCTACAAAAGATTCTAGAAAAGATATTCAAGCTTAAAGAAAAGGACAAATATATCCATAAGGACAGAAGGGAAAAAAAATACCAACACGACTTCTTAAAAAAGAAATACAAACATAAAAACCACAAAACACAGAAAATGACAGGAATCAACAGGCATTTCTCAATTATGATCCTAAATATCAATGGAAATATGTCTTCAATCAGAAGACATAGACTACAAACATGAATTAAACATCACAACTCATCAATCTGCTGCCTTTGGGAACACATCTCACCATGAAAGACAGGCGCATTGTCAGAGCAAAAGGCTGGTCGAATGTGCTTCAGGTGGAATCCTGGGGTCATCAAAGGACAGGAGAAGAGGAGGAAGCACACTGGGCCGGTGAAGAGAAGGGAAGGAGGTTGGGAAGGTATGAGAGAGAGAGAGAAGGGAGGGAGGAATGGAGGGGAGCAAGGAAGGCAGAGAGCAGGAAAAATAAAAATAATTAAAAAAGAAAATATCTGTGTCCCTCAGCCTGCGCCGCCGCAGACACTCTGGTCGTCTCCGCCTCTCTCTCTCCACCACCTTCCTGCTGCGCCCTGCCAGGTAGACCGCCAAGGCGAACGTGGTCGACATGAAGCTGTAGGACATCCTGGGCGACCCCCCCTCCCGCGACAGCAAGGACGAGCTGAAGAAGGCCTACAGAAAGTCAGCCAGGGAATACCATCCCGATAAGAATCCAAATGCTGGAGACAAATTTAAAGAAATTAGCTTTGCATATGAAGTATTATCAAATCCAGAGAGGCGGGAGTTATATGGCAGGTATGGAGAACAAGGTCTTCGGGAAGGTAGCGGCGGAGGTGGTGGCATGGATGATATTTTCTCACACATTTTTGGTGGAGGATTGTTTGGCTTCATGGGCAATCAAAGTAGAAGTCAAAATGACAGAAGAAGAGGAGAGGACATGATGCGAAGACATGATGCATCCACTGAAGTGAATATCTTTAAAAAAAACCACTTTTTTTCAGGTGGTGATAATTGAAAAGCTAATTATAGATGTTCTGTCCTTTATTTGAAAAAAAAATTACTGTTTATTAGGTAACTAAATGAATTTGATAATTGGATATTTGTATTTTGCTCAAGTTTTTTGAAAGCATGGAGAGGAAACTGGAAATACAGCTCAGGTGGTGCAGTGCTTTATCTAGCACACAAAATCCTGGGTTTGATCCCCTGCACTGTGTAAAACAGCCATGGTGGTATATAGGTGTAATCCTAGCGGGCAAAAAGGATCATAAGATCAAATTCATTCTCAGCCACATTCTTAGTTTGAGATTAGCCTGGGACATGTGACCTTGGTGGGGGAAAAAAATTCTTAAAAGTTGTTGTTTACTGAATACAAAACTTTTTATACACTGAGGCTCCTTATTATATGGCTTAAAATTTCAAATGTAAAGATTAGTTTCAAGAATTTAAATCAAAGTTTAACATGTTCACCTAGATTAATAAAATCCCTTATTACTTGAAAATAGAAAAGAAAATATCTTCAGATAGTAATGCCATGACCAATAATTTCAATATGTTTAAATACTCATGAATTTATTAATAAACCAAATAATTACTTTATATCTGTATTTATTTATATAGACTATGTATATACAATAATGCTTTTAATTCCATCTAAAATAACTCCGAGTTTTAATATACTAATTTTTGCCCAGAAACTTTTACGAATAATTGAAATGCAAGATTAAGAGCTGTTTATTTATGCCATATAAGTGAAGAAATAATTTAATTTTTATTTTTGTAAATCATATAATAAAGGTTCTGGGTAGTTTGACATTTAACTTAATGTTGTTCAACCTTTTACCAGTTCTCTGTTTTATCAAAAACGAGATACCTACATAATAATTTCTTTGAAAATATAGAGCATAACTTTGAATTTTGATCAAATGTATATCCCATAATCTTTTCTTGATAAAAGGATATTTCTCAACATTAAAAAGTCCATGACTAGTTTCTGGCTCTGAAGAAACCAAATCAAACACATATACAAGTTAAATTAAGCAAGATTTCTAGAGAAATGTCTTAAATCTGGCTATTTCCTTTGTTTATGTTCTCTCTGTATAGGACACTTACATTTGTCTTTGTTAGATTTTTATCCTCTTGCAGCACTACATATCTATTTTTTAAATATATACTCTATGCATTATTGAATATTAAACATACATTTGAAGAAAGCACAGATTATGTAAAAGTTTGCTGAAATAATCCAGGAAAGTTGAAAAATATAAAAACAAATTAGCAAATTTTATTTTTATTTTTCTAGTTTTACAAACATATTAAGTACGCATTCCTGCTTCCTCCATCCACCTTCCTTCCATTCATTTCCCTTCCCTTCATCAATCCATTCCACTCCCTAGCACCCTCCTATCTGTCTGCTTCTATGGATCCCAGCGTTCCCTCTGGTTTGTCTTAAAAAAGAAGGAAATAGACCAATATGGAAAAGCAGCCAATGAACTTATAGGTAGGAAGAAAGCACACCAAACTGCTCTGCAAATAGCTGACATTATACCCATAAATTTGAAGAACAGTTAACACTCAGCCTAGAAATTTTTTACCACAGAAGTAAAGGATCTCAACGTGCTGACAGGCTGCAGCCTAGGGCAGTAGAAGAGCAGTGAAAGTGAAGAGCAATAATGCAGTGTACCAGCGAACTAGCAAGCTTCACACAGAATCAGGCAAAACTAATTTCTCTCCATCCTAAAGTTTTAGGAACCTTGCCAAGCAGAGGAAAATGTTCACATTTGGACAAAATATTCCATTAAAAGCAGGACTACTGCATCTTAGGAACTCTCTGCACTAAGACTTGTCCAGACATGTGTAATGACTGACATACCAACATGTCCCATAGAATTTAGCAGAATTCAAGAGGGATAAGAACATACAGTGGAAATCTTGGAGACTACAGTTGGATGAGTGAAGGGAAATGCTCCTATCATTGGGGTGGCTTGAAGAGAAGCAACTTTGTGTGCCAAAAGAGACTTGAATCTCCACAGGAGTGCCATATTTTTTAAATGTTGTAAGTAAGCAGACATTGCAAAGTCATAAACTCTACATGAAAATACAGGTAAACACCATTTTCATTGAAAGATGTATAAGTCTTGAAGGTGAATGATAGTGATAACTACCCTTGTCCTCATGTAAATGTGTCTTGGTGATTTACTTTATGTACATCCTATTTTATTGATTTAATTTCCTATTTAATTTTAATTTCCTATTTAAATAGGAAATTTGGATGCTGGCTCTAAAATAAGACAAAAAAATCATTCTTAAGTGAAAAAAATCTTATTTGATAAAAATACAACCTCTGCAATTAATCATTGTTCATTATGTGAGAAAATTGAAATTTCCAAGTAAACAAAGCACTTCATCAATGTGAATGCATCATTAATGTAACTAGAATATCATCCAGGCAGATTACTGGTTTGGAAGAACACTGGGCTTTCAATTTTGACATTTGAAAGAAAAGTTTATTTTACTAAGTCATTTGAGTTCTTTGAGCCTTAGTGTTTTAATATGTAAAATAAGAATGAAATATCTAGTTCCAGGAGTCATACTAAAGTCTCAGGCCTCTACATCTACTTAGTCAGATAAACTGGTTAATCTGAATTACTATATCAGCTTCTTTGATATTTTACTCTCTGTGCCAACAGAAAATAGCATCGTTTTGAGTTTAGAGAGTCAAAGTTTAGCAGGAAAAAAACTTAATTCAAGGCTCGGATTAGAGTGAACTCAATGATATTTTAATGACAGTTTATAAAGTGGAGTAGATATCTTGTTAAAATTAAAGTTCATAAGAACACATAACTTTTTCAAGCTTCCTATTGAGGATGACCTGATTTTATCAAATTGGGTGACCTTTCATTAAGTACTGAGTTAGTTGAATGAAATACAACAAACAATTTACCATACTTTCCCTATCACTTCCCAACTTAAAGGCAGCAACATTATCTTATGAAAAAATATAACAAAAATATAGCTACAGAGGAATTCATTTCTCCAGACTTAGACAAATGAATAAGGCTGAGACTGGCATGACTCCATGTGACTGTATTATTACTAACTCATGTAATGCTAATTGTAAGCACTGTAAGTGTGTAAGCAAAATGTTGGTCTTTTTCAATAAGGACAATTTCCTTGGTAAGGTGAAGGTGAGCTCAATTTAATTTTCCCAGTCTCATTTAATTTTTATATTTTGTCCTTTGGGATATTATTTCTCTATCTCTCTGTCTGTCTTTCTCTCTCTCTCTGTCTTTCTCAACACACACATGTTTGGTAGTCTATTGGTGTATAGGTGAGGGTTTACAATTAATTTATGTCTTAGGAATAACATTAAACATTTTTACTTCTATATTAATCATCACAATAGACAATGGATGTTGCAACTCATGGGTGTGAACTGTGGAAAAAACAGACAAAATAAGAGGAATGTTAGTCAGGTGACCACAGGTTATAATTACTTGACCCCTTAAATTTGGTGAGTCATAGCCGTATTTAAGAATCTCCTATAACTGAACCTGGATCTGGAACCGTCCACACTCAGGTTAAATTTGATGTAAGCAAACCACCCTTTTTCAGATTGTCTCCTGTTTGGCAAATACACTCTCCTCGCTCTTGCTTCATCCTTTGAATTTATGATTTACAAATTATTTTTTGCTTGAGTAATTTTTTCCCAAAAATATTTAACGAGAAAAGTCAGTAGATTAAATGAGTTGTAGTTGATCCTTAGTTCCTCTCACAATCTGCTCCCCTGTTCTCAGGGAGTACAGCAAGGAGCTTCCAGTTTGCTTTCACACACACCTGAGACTCTCTTTACTTCTCGCTCCAAAGAGATGTTTACTGCTTGGTCCTGTCATACTGATCTGACAAGGTCTAAAGATTTAAGTTCAGTCTCAAATCTAGTAACTATTTGCTCCCATGTATTATCTTAATATAAAAAATTTAATGTTCAAAGATAACATCATGCATTGAACGTAAGTTGTTCCCCACAGGCTCCTGGATTTGAATTTTTAATTGATAATGTTTGGGAAGGTTGTGATATCTTTTGGAGGTGAAACCTTGTTGGAGGAAGGAAGAGCACATGGAGCAGACCTTGAGGTTAGGTAGCTCCGCCCGGTTGCCATGATGATAGACATGATTTAAACAGCCTCCAGCTTTTGACTCCACCATGCCTTTCCTGCCTTAATGGACTGTGTCTTCCTCTGGAACTACAAGCCAAATAAATCTCCCTTTCTACTATTAAATTGCTTGAATCTGAGTGTCATTTTACAGAAGTAGAAAGAGTAACCACAACAGATAATATCACTTAGACAGCTATCATAATATCCTTTTTTACCTATAAGAGATGATTCAGATTCCACTTAGAAGTGCATTTTCTTCATCTTAAAACCTTGACAAAATATCCAGGAATTGGGACTGACTATACAACCAACAGCTAATTTAAGTAAGGCTGAATTTCATCATGCAAATAAATAGTCATTCCTTAATTGGTGTGCTTATTCAACTTAGTATTCATACAATGTACTTTCATATTTTCATAATATTAAATAAAGCTCATATACATCAAGTGAAAAAGTAAAGAAACTTCAACCAGATAATAAATTTGTTGAAAAGACTGATAAATGACATTTTTAATCATATATTTTTATTTAACTAGGACTTTCAGATAATAAGAATTCATATCAAACTCATATTAGGTCTCAGTCTTGAAATGTGGGCTACATAATGAGCAGGAAGAGCAAAATAGTGTAGATAACATCTGGAGAAAGTTAAACAAGTTTTAAAATGTAATAGTCATTTACTTCCTGTTATATCTTAACTGGACTGAAAAATACTTTAAAATAAAATGCCTTCTTTTCTGAAGAAACATGGTTAGCATGGAGTCTGATCTTTTCTGATTTTCTAGTCTTTAATATTTTGTGGTATTTTTGGATTCTTCCATACATGTCCCTGATTGCTTGCAGCACATGTTTTAGTACATCTGTATTTTGGAGATTCAGAAGGAATGTGTAAATGAATCGTTTTCTGAGATAATCACAGGTTGTGTACTTGCATTACTTGTGTGAATACCATTAAAAATTTAACCATTATTAGTGAATATTTTAGATTTTATGCTTTAAGGTGTAGTAAAGTTCTATTCCATAGACAATTCCACAGTAAAAAGGAGGAAGTAAAATCATTTATTTTTGATGAAATTGAATGACTTCATAGGTTAATGTGCTTTCATTCTAAAGGTAAATGCTATCATTTTGGTCAATTAACTTTTTGTCCTTTGTTCAAAGTACAGCAATGATAAGAAGCTACTTTATACAATGTGAGAATTTCTTTGAAGCTGTAATTACTGCACAGAGAATTTTGGATTTACTGCACTTTACCTGTGTTGAAGAGGCAATGTGATATCTGATAGGAGTTGAATCTCCCTTAATGGGTTTTATCTGGTGTCCACCACCTTTATAAAGGAACAGAGCAAAGGTCTTATTATTTATCTAATCTGAGCAACTGTACTGAAATAGGAAAACTTGTTGAATGCTCATTTACAAATGCTTTGATTGTCAATACAGAAACTAAAGAAAGTCTAGGTTGTTACCTTTTCCAGTGTTTATTTTCTTTTCCCCACAAGCTCTGTATGCTACTTGTAAATCTTTATGTAGCTTTATATGTTGCATATCTTACGGCTTCTTTAGATTCCAATCAGGAGCATGCTTGCTTTAGAATTATAATGAAGCCGTGGTCACTCTGGAGTGAGCCAATGAAGCAGTAATCTTTAGTTGATTTTTGGACATCTTGTGTATTAAACTTTTTCTTTTCCAAATTGATTTGTTTATATGCCAAATTTATAAGACTTTATACAAGATTTTCGGTCTTTCCTTGTTTACCCTAATGTCCTGCCTAAAGTTAAAATTGAATAAAAAATTACTGAGCACATGATATCAAATTAATGTAAAAACTCAGGAAGGATATTTGGTGCAGATAAGGAAAGACCAAATTGGAAAGCGTATTTTAGCATTGTAACAGTTCATCTGCATTGCAGCTGATAAAAATCACCATCAAATGGCTTAAGTGAACAATGGGTTTATTTTTCTCTTACGATTCCTGGTTATGGTTGTTTCTCCATCTTAGCAGGAGAGCTCACATCAATACCAGAGACTAGGGAACTGACCACACTATATCCATATAACAGCTGAGAGAGAGAGAGAGAGACAATCATTATTTGCCACACCAGCATGCCTGGCCAAGTGTACACAAGATGCCAGTTTTCTCTTGCAGCTTCCTGTATTTTATTCACCTGTCTAAGGCATAGTCCCACTCAACATGGAATGGGTCTGCCTCACCATCAACTAGACAATCTCCTGCAGGTTCACTCTGGGCTTAAGTCAACTGCCAATTATCTACAAAAGTGCACAGAATGTGACCCCCTCAACCATCAAGTTGATACTTGTACCTAACTATGACACTCTACCCCTTGTCAGCTTGACACAACAACATATCACTTTTGATTTATAACCTTCATTCCTTTGACTCACAGGTGTTAAATTTATCTTAAAATATAAATACATTTAACTTTATTAATTCTAAATCTCAAAAGTTCTCATAGAAAAATTTAAAATGTTCTCACATTAAACTTCAGTTCCAACATTTTTAAAGTTCAAAGTTTCTTAAATTTTGAAAGTTCAAAGTTTCTTAACCTTAAGAATCTATTAAATAAAAATAAATTAAATACTTTAATACAGATAAAACATCAAAACAGAAGCATCATGAAAACTAAAAAACATTAAATTAAGACCAAAGTCTAGCAAATCAAATACTGCATCCTTTATTTCAATGTTCATCTTCTACTGTTCATTATGTAGTCATGGTGGCTCAAAGATTCTAGGCATTCCTACTCCCTCTTTGCAGCTCAAAGTTGTACAAGCAGAATTTCCCTGGACCGGGTTGAATTTCCACTTGAAGCTATCCTCAGCATATATCCCACAGCTCTGGCATCTCCAACAATTGCCTGTTTGTTCTGCAGCTTTAAGCTTCACCTTCCCTTCTAGTAACTCTATGCCTGCCACTTGGTGCCAAGCTTCTTCTACTCCCTATGAACTCCAAAACCAGTATCAACTGTGTGATGCAATAAACACTATAGCAAGGTTGAAACATAACTTGGTCCACTTGAACCACAGCTGTACCAACTTCTTTGCAAGCCGACTCTAGAAAAAACACTTTCGAAATAGCCAAAACTTCAAAAGGGCAAGAAATGACTTCATCTCAGGCTTTTGGCCCCTGAAGAAATCCAGGTTTTCAAACCACAGAATGTCCATGCAGTGAGATATTTGGTAGAGCAAACAGTTACAAATGTAGGAAACTGAGCTTGTTTTTGTCATATTACAGAATCTCTCACTGTCTGTCTTTCTTTCCAAGAAATGAGGTCATGCCCTCCTGAATCTCCCTGTTGGTAGAGGGAGTTGGCAACATGTTCTCTGAATTTAGAGCTCTTACAGTGCTGACAGCAGAGTTCTCCTCTATCAAACAATCCCTCCCATCGTCTCTAAAGTCAACTCTGTCAAAGTCCTTGCTCCCTTCATCATAATCTGAGCATAAACAATACACCACTTTCTCAGCATTGCTATTATCTAAATGGCTCGTTAAACTTGGTAGAATAGTATTTGCAATCCTCAGACTCAAAATCATCACACATTTCAGACTTTGTCCAACAAAACCATTCAAAATTGACAAAATCCACATAGACAGATTTATCAGCAATACTCTACTTCTCTGGTACCAAATTCTGTTGCAGTTTGCCTGCATTGCTGCTGATAAAATAACCGATGGCTTAATTGAACAAGGGGTCTATTTTCTCTTATAGTTCCTGGTTACAGTTGTTTTTCCATCTTAGCCCCATCAACTAGACAATTTCATGCAGGTTTACTTTGGGCTTAACTCAACTACCAATTATCTGCAAATGTGCCGAGATCAACCTCTCAACCATCAAGTTGACATCTGTACATAACTATGACACTCATGTTAAAATAAAAGTGAAGAGCTTCTACATTTTTTGAATCACAATTAAATATCATAGAAGCCATATTCTAGAACTCTCATCTTTGCAAAAGATAGCAATTTATTTCAAAATAAAAAAGAGCTTCCAAATACAATGAGACATCAGGGGAAATACACTTTTAGAATACTAAGAACTTCCGTGGTAGTATATGTTAAAAAATATTTCAGTGAATTCAGTTACGAGGCTTTGATGACGATTATATGTTGATCATTAAATGAAAGAAGAGATATTTGGTAGAGCAAACAGTTACAAATGTAGGAAACTGAGCTTGTTTTTGTCATATTACAGAATCTCTCACTGTCTGTCTTTCTTTTCAAGAAATGAGGTCACGCCCTCCTGAATCTCCCTGTTGGTAGAGGGAGTTGGCAACATGTTCTCTGAATTTAGAGTTCTTACAGAGTTCATTTTTCTCCCTCCCACTTACACCTGGGAGCCCTGACCCATGGATGGAGCTTTGAATCTCATAATTAGTCTTTATCAACGTCCTCCTGTATTTTGGCAGATAAGGCAGATAAGTGTTTGTCTACTTGCCAAAAACATGAATATTAGAAACTGCTTTAGTTCTACATGATTGAAGGATTTGAAAGGAAGGCTTCTTTCCTTTTCCTTCAAAGTCATATTGCTGCCTGTCACTTGTGATGCCATATCTTTCATGACATTCTTGGAACTGATTGACCTGTGTTTCTTTCAGGAGCCCATTGTGCTACTTATGAAATGATGCTATTACTCTTCTAATATATGAATTTTGAAGGGAATTGAAGATGCTCTTACCTCAAGACTCCCTCTGAATGACACATGTTGTCTATTGCTCCTAAAAAAGCCCCTCTGAAGACCCTAATTCTTTCTCTCCCTTTTCAGAATTCCATTGACTAATAAATCATTCCATGGGATAATGTCATGTCACATCCTTTTTATGAAACTTCAGCCATTTCTAATAGACATTCCATATATGTCGTAACAAAAAATAATGGTATACAATATAAATAAGTAAATATGGACCAGACTCTGAAAGCTCTAATGCCCATCACCTGAAATAAAACAAGTCAGAGACAGAATTGTGGAGTAGGTTTTCTCAAGTCCAGAATTAAGATAATAAAATTGATACTATTAATACATGGCTTCTCTTCTAATAAGGTTGATACTGCTAAGACATGGCTTCTCTTCTAATAAGTTCATATATCCTTAATTTTTAAGCTGTTCTGCTCCACACTATCAATTCATTTCACTTTTAAGGAAACTGGACAAGCATTTGTCTATGGTTGTTTTATACAACATCACTGTACCTGTTATTATTCTTTATTGTTGTGAGATACCACTCAAATTCAAACAACTTAATGGAAGAAAGGGAAATCTATCCAGCCTACAGTTCTAGAAGGGAAATGTAGTCCTTCATGGCAGAAAAGGCATGCCTGGCTGACAGATGCTGGAGATGAGCTAAGTCACAACTTTCATGGAGACTGAAAGCTGCTGTGTGCAGTCAAGAACAGACTCACTCAAGAGGGGTGGGGCAAGTAACCTTAAACCCTTGTGACCGCCTTCCTCCAGAAACACTCCATCTCCCAAAGTTGTCATGACCATGCCACAGAAACTAAAGATTCAAACATATGAGCTTGTCTCAAAGACTCAAAAGCTTTCCCAGTGCAAAGTTCTACATATTTCTCCCAACAAACACTTCTAAAGGCACACTAGCCACATCTCAGCATTACTTATACTGATGGGTACCAAATTCTCTCAGTTTTACAAATATCAACCTCCTTTTCTGGTACTGGATTCTCTCAGTCTCACACAGCCTCACCTACTTCTCTGGTACCAATGTCTGTACCCATCACTCTCTGTGACACCAATTAATGGCAAGCATCTTAATGGGAGAAAGAGAGAATTTATTAAGTTTAGGGTTCCAGAATGGAAGTACAGTCCTTCATGGCAGAAATGACAGAAATCCTTCATGCAGACTTAGAGGTGCTTCATGAATAGTATTTGCAATCCTCAGACTCAAAATCATCACACATTTCAGACTTTGTCCAACAAAACCATTCAAAATTGACAAAATCCACATAGACAGATTTATCAGCAATACTCTACTTCTCTGGTACCAAATTCTGTTGCAGACCTCTGAAAACAACTAAAATTGTTCAAACCTGGGAAGGGCAACTCACATTTCAAGCCGTGGCAATCAGAGTGAAAAATTGAGTTTTTGAATGAAAGATTTCTCCATTCTCAGATATATAAAATTTTGGTTCCCTTTTAAGGGAGATGGATAAAGACACCTGACTCGATTAGGCAGCCTGCTCATATTACTTTTGTGTACATAGTTGAATAGCTTTAAGTGTATACGTGTTCCTATGGCCATGATAAGTGTATTTGTAACAATTCTAAATTTCTCTTAAGGATGGATTTAGTAGTATATGATGTCTGAGAAACAATAGACATTTTACTTGGTTGTCAGCTGATTACAGGAAAGTACTCAATTCTCAGTTTTTCATCAGAATCGTACTGCTTATAGCCTAAGGATTAAAAAAGTTTATACATAGAGAAGACTGTCAAAACCAGGTGGCCATGGACCAGTATCACATATCTATACTGTCATCCATCACTTTATCCTAAAGTCACAGGGCTTCCTGGTTCTTTTCTGGATGTCATCATCCTAACTAATGCTAGCTCAGTAGTTGGTCTCTCATCTTTACTTGTACCATATGCATATATTGATTGACCACTTGGCTAATATCAGTCCTTTCCTTTGTCTCTAATGGGGAAAAATACCCTAGGTTACAAACCTCTTTTTGGTTTAATGTTTATTGCCCAGGATATTTTCTTTTTGTGTGTTGCAATTTATTTGGTGTGTGTGTATGTGTGTGTGTGTGTGTGTGTGTGTGTGTGTATGTGTGTGTGTCTGTGTGTATAGAACCATGGCTGAATTAGGGAACCACCATGGACCGCCTCCACCTCCTCCTTGTTTACTCTGCCCCAGGATTCACAGCTCCGCCCTACCAGGAAGAGAAGTGCAGGCCGCCCCGCTTCCGCCTGATGTCTATACGTGGGGTCTAGGATCCGAACTCGGGACCTTCCACCTGCCAGGCAGAGGCTTAACCCCTGAGCCACCTCTCCAGCCCCCACAAACCTCTTTTTGAAACTGAAGTAGATTCCAGGCCAAAATTTACCAAATAGTTATGCAATTAATTAATTAATATTAAAATTACCTAGGATTTTTGAAAATTCATTCATGAAAAATCAAGAGATCAGATGACAAAGTAAGAGAATTCTCTCTCCTACCACATGAGGCTCTGAAAATCAGACCCATTTTACCAGGTTTGCATGCAGTTCCTTTTATTCACTCAGTCATCTCCCTGGTTCCAAAGAATGAGCTCTGAGGAGTGAAAAAGAGAGCTACTGTGTTTGAAACAGGTTATGGAAAAAAGAAGATGCATGAAATAGGAAGAAATGCTTTTGTTGTGAGATTGGCTTTTTGACTTTTTTTGGATGAGCAAATAAACTCTAGCTTTGACTTCCTCACATTTCAGGTCTGTGCTACATACTGAAGAAAACAAGCAGCTTAGAGTAGACTCAAAGGTCATCTGTTTAGTGACCAGAAAATTCACTTATAGCGGAAACTGCATGTGCCATTGACTTTGACCTGTTTCTCTTTGAATGAGGCACTTGGCCATGGCCCTGAGGAACTCAAGCCAAAGCAGAGTATTTAGGGTATGACCACCATCATGAAAGCTCAGGCACTATTCGTATTCACAATTTCCTGTGTTGCACATATTTCCAATGGTTTTGTCTACACTCTTCTTTTTTACCAGATTGAAAAAGAAATATGTGAAGGATATAGTTCTTTGAAAAAATTCAAATTAAGAGAAAAAACAATACTGTCAGATGAAATCTCTCCTATACCTACATAAGCGTTTCAGGTTATGAAATCAAGCTTTTATAATCTCATGACAAGGAGACAGATGCAAACAGCATTAATTTTCAAGTATTAAATTTCATGTTTTTTTAACATCTTTCTTGGAAATCACAATATCCTTCTAAATAGTAATTAAATCTGAATGCATGTTTAACTGGTCTTTCAGTATCATAACCACCAGCAACTTTGTCTAATGAGAAATAGAAGGGGCTGAATAAAGGTGTCCCATGTTGCTTTTACGATAAACTTTTGTCAACTGGGTGGCAGACTAACACCCAGTTATGTAAGAAACAATGTAAACTTCACAGGGCGAGTTTATTTACACTGGCAAATACACATATTGGTCTGGTCTACCCTCTCCTACTTTCCTGACCATCCCTTGGACAACATAAGCCTGGTCATGAATTTTCTTTTAACAAGTTTGAAAAATAATAGCTAGCTACCTTCTGCTTTTTCAAATGGGAATGAATACACATTTATTGTGAAACCAAAATATGAACTATTTTAAAATTATTCTTTATGGTTTCAGGCATGGAAGATGGAGATACAGTGAAGCAGGGAGCATCCCTTCATCCCTGGAACAGAGTGAAGAGCCATGAGAAACATTCTATTGGAACATGTAAGAGTGAGTTGAAGATCACTTCAAATTCCCAATGCAAAATATGCATGGTGTTTTAAGGGAAGAAGTGGAAAGCAAGGGGCTTTCTGCTCAGGAGAAGAGATGACTCGAGATTCTTTTTTTTTTTTAAAGTTTTTTATTATTATTTATTCAATTGTGCACATGTATGTGTGTGTGTGCGTGTATGTGTGTATGTGTGTGTAGAACCAGGGACGAATTCAGGAACCGCCATGGACAGCCTCCTCCTTGTTTACTCTGCCCCGGGACTCACAGGCTCCGCCCTACCAGGACCAGAAACGCAGGCCGCCCTTGCTTCTATCCGGCGTCTATACGTGGGGTGTAGGATCCTAACTCAGGACCTTCCGCCTGCAAGGCAGAGGCTTAACCCCTGAGCCACCTCTCCAGCCCCCGACTCGAGATTCTTATGTGTGACCACTTGATCATGTGGGTGTTATAGAGGTAAGACATCCTATAGGCTGTCTGCATCATGCTTCAGCTATAGCAAAAGTATTCATTCTCCTTACAAGGACCCATTGTAACCAAACAACTTAAGACCACCCCTTCCCACTATGACTGGATCTCTGTGAAACAAAGTGAACCCTTCTTTCCTTGTAATACATTTATCAGGTATTTTGAAATACCTGATAATATAGGTAATTATTAATATAGCTAATTATGACTCTACTAAGTTGGAGAAACAATGTAAAGTGAGCTAAGAAAGTTCAACATTTATGAAGAGGGGACAAAAGATCTGAAACAGTTGTGAAGTGGATAATGAGACTTAAACAGAACTTTTAAAGCAGTAATAACAGATTATTAATAATAACAGTATGAAATAATAACAGATGCAGGCATGTACCACTACAGAGGAGGCTGAAACAAAAATGTCTATGGCAAATATGTCACTGTCCTTAAAATAGAGCTGAGTGCACTGAGTCCACAGTATTATTATGCAGAAAATATTGAATAAGTTGCTACTAAAATGAGCTGAGTATATTATGAGTCAAAAATGAATATGTATTTACTGAATTGCTAAAAGTAATATGGGAATATAATTATTCCATAGACAGTTCACTATCTGCTATAATGTTATATTAATTTACTTTGAGGTCCATAAACAATTATGCAATCGTACTGTTTTATAAGATACATTATTTTAAAATATGCATTTAACGAATATGATTGATGATCAAAACTCAGCCACTGTGTAAGTGTAATACCAGTATGTTGTGATTTACCACAGGACATTTGGCTTGCATAGCAAGGAATAATTAGTCTCAGTACTGGGGTTTCTACCTTACTTTCTATTCCCTCAGAATACATAAAAGTCTTTCTAGACTGAGAATACTTTTTAATATTCTCTGAAATAAAAATGCAACCACAAATAAAACATTTAATTTAGCTGAGTGAAGGAGAACACCCCCTATCAGTGAAGTGGCCAGAAGGGTCCTTTTATGTTACACACAGGCTGAAACCCCACAAAAGTAGACAGGCCAGAGGGAGCACCAGGGTCCATAGAAGAAGACTGGCAGGTGTCATGGATTGAAATGTGTCCCCCACAGTCTCATGTGTTTGGCAAGGTCATGGCACCTTGAGGGGTGAAGCCTTGCTGGAGGAAGGCAGTTGCAAGGGGTGGGCCTTGAGGTGGATTAGTCCCACCCTACCTCCAGGAGAAGTCTGCCTTTGCAGCAAGCAGTCTGCAGCTCTCAGCTTCCACTGTCTGTGGTTACTTAGCCTCCTCTAGTTTTGGCCAGCCAGCCATGCTGCCTTTGCTTTGAGAGACTGTACCTTCCCTCTGGAACCGTAAGCTGAATAAACCTCCCTTTCTCCCTTAAAATGATTGATTTTGAGTGTTCTCTCACAGCAATAGTTAAGAGTAACTGCTACAGCAGGAGAGTGGGAGGGAATGGGATGGGCAGATAAAAGAAGGGGAAGGAGAATGGGAAGGATTGGGTAGGAACTAGTCATGGTTAAGTACTCAATATGCTTCTAAAACTAGGGAAAACTTTTTAACATCTTTAAAAAATAAAGAAGTTTAAGTAATATAGTAAGATCATTTTTCTAAATTATTTTTTACTTCATAACTGAATTTTTAAAAACACTGAAGAAATACACAAATCAGTGTATATATCTGTGTGCAGCTGACTTATTAATTGGATGATGACTTGTCTTTTATTGATTTGTATTTAATGCTATCATTTCATTATTGTAATTGATGTCAGCTTGTAGTAATATTTTCAGATTTATTTTTGCTTTATAGAGCTTAATATTACATATAATTATAGTTTATGAAATTATTTCTGCTCTAATTAGTAACTAAATTGTTCTTTATATTTTCTTTAAGATATTCCTTCAAAAACTAACCTGTAACAAGTATGAAATTGTACAGATTTCCATGACCATAAATGATGAGTTAAAGTTAAATATTTTAAAATGTCAATACATGATTCAATTTGACAGGTCTTTCAGAATCTTATATGTCAATATTATGTGAATATAGAAAAGAGACTTCTTTATCAAAATTGGTGCAATCCTGCTCTACTTCAAACACTAATCAATTTGAACATAGTTTGCCCTGATCTTTCCCCTTATTTGAAAAGTTAGGCTAAAGAACAACTTGTGCACTTATGTATAGTGTGTTTTCATGGTGCATTCTCCACATTAAACAATAAACTTTCTTAGTAACATATGAATGTATTTTATCATTATTCTCATTTATATTTTTCTCACAATTAAAAAATATTTTCTGCCAATTCTACACACACGCACACACACATACGTATATACATGTGCACACACGCACAATTGAATAAATAAAAAAATTTAAACTGAAATTATTAACAATCTAGTATTTCCTCAGCGATATTACCTTGAAATATTAAGGAAAATGAGTTTACCTGCAATAAGATGGTAATCATTAATGTGTTTAAATATATTTGCATAGCAAACTCATTTAGCTAATAGAGTAGAACTAAATTCATATAATAAATTTACATGTTTTATTGCCAATTAATTTGAGCATACATGTCATCAAATTCATTAAAAATTAGCAGATGGATACAATTATCCATGATCATGAAAGCACATTGCTAAGAATGTTATGCATTGCTAATTATAGGAATAGAAATCTTAATTACTCTCATCAGAATAATTTGTATGCTTGTTACATATAGTTTTTCATAAAAATAGTAGAAAATATGATCCTCTTAGGACTCTTGGTATCTGAATGGGAATTACCTTTATTAGCATTATTTATATTCACAAATAACTGCATGAATCTTAATTCAGCCAGATTAGTAAAAGGATTTTTATTATGAAACAACTTGTGTTCAGACATCTGAAGTTAATGTTCCTAGCAACATTTACCTTGAACAATAGGCTGTGTAGCCATTCCAAATCTGCTCTGCCTTTTTCCCCTCAACCAGAGCCAGCTAATGTGTCAGTAACAGGTAGTTGAATGCAATCCTTGCATGTACCACAGTACATAACGTGACTGATTTCTTACTTTATCTTCGAGACCTTTTCATTAAAAACCATAAAGTCATATTAGTTTCATTATTGTTTTTCTATATTAAAAACACCTGATTTAGATCTTTCAAATATTTCTCATCATTTTTCATAGTTTCTAACTGAATCACAATGTGAACTCAGAAAGTTTTCAATAAATTCATTACTTTGTATGTATATATTCAGATAAATGTAAAATGTATACTAAAAATTTAATATCAATTAGCATTTTAATATGGGAAAATAAAACTATTGTTTTCATAGATTTGCAATATTCAAGAACAAATGATGATAAATGTATATAATGTACATGTGATATTTCATGTGGTGGCAAATAGATATAAGAAAATCTAGTAAAGGGGCTGGAGAGGTGCCTCAGGGGTTAAGCCTCTGCCTTGCAGGCGGAAGGTCCTGAGTTCAGATCCTAGACCCCACGTATAGATGCCAGGCGGAAGCGGAGCGGACTGAGTTTCTGGTCCTGGTAGGGTAGAGCCTGTGAATTCGGGTGCAGAGTAAACAAGGAGGAGGTGGAGGCAGTCCATGGTGGTTCCCAAATTCGCCTGTGGGATCCACACACACACACACACACACACACACACACACACACACACACACAATTGGATAAATAAAAAAAATTTAAAAAAAGAAAATCTAGTAAAAAGGCATTGAGCAGCGGATATGGCACTGTTTTAATTGGGAGAGTCAGCAAAGTGACTTTCTTTGATAGAGTTTTTTTTTTGAGAATATATGAAGAAAATGATATTTTTAGATTTTATACAGATACTTCTAAACTTAAAACCAATATCATTTGTTGTTGTCTTGAAAATGTAAAATAGAAAAGATTAGTACCAGTGTGGTACCAACCACAGGTAAAATTGGGTTCCCATAAATAAATGGGAATATAAAGGCAGATTAATATGTTTAGAATGAATAATGTTGCTGGAAGCCAGTGTTTTGGTAGTAGGTGAGTATTTTGTATTTGGTGACTTGAGAATAAGTGGATTGTTGACGGATCATCCTTAACTTGTACACCCTTTCCAATTACCAGGAAACTGAGGAAGAGGGGACAGAAATATTGTAAGAATAGGAGTGTATGAAGGAGTGCTGTAAAATGCTAATTTCTGCAAGTGATACAACTATCACAATCTGACCACTCTATCTCTGTGGCTATCTGCAAGAAGTCTGCATAAATACTGTCATGGAGTGACTCAGGAACAGGAGGTCCAGATGCAAATACCTATGAAAAAGCCAATTTATTACTCTAGCTACAGGACCCCAGCTCTCTGGTCAAAAATTATGAGCCAGAAGTCATGAAAGATGGAGTACACATATTTTATACACATCTTGTTTAAACAGAAGAGAGAAAAGAAAGAAAAAAATGGAAAAAAATGGAGCCCAGTCTTATCAATGATCTACCTACCTAAGGTATGTGACTCTCTCCCAGATGGCTATATGAGAAGCAGAAACAGATACTGAGGCAATCAGAAGCCAGAAAAACTGAAGTTTGTCGAGGGCAGAAGCCTTGGACTTTTATCCTTTTTGAGTTTTCTCACAGCAACTTCTTATCTCAATCTCAGTGAAAGACAGGCTAAGACAGGCTTTCTATATTATAGGCTTTTATTAATATTTTATCCTATTTCAATACATGTCCACAAGACGTGAACATTATTTGCTTGTCTCCTCTTCCAGCAACAGAGTTATAAGATATTTGTAAAATCACGCCTGGCTTTTACTTAGGTCTGGAGATCCACACTCAGGTACTAAGGATTATAACTTAGACACACAATTGTTAACAATGAAGTGTGTCCCCAGTTTGAATTGCTATTTAAAAGGAAACTTCATTTAAAATAATATAAATGCATATGATATGCTTATTCCTTTATAAACTTTCTGAAGTTCCAGTAGAAATCAATAGACTTTGGAAATGAACAGGCAAAGAAAGCTTAGTATTTTTCTCATAAATGGAAACTTTCATGTTTCCCATGTTGTTTAATTTATCCAGACCCAGCTAAAGTTCTAAGTGAGTAAAAAACTTTTGGGAAAATGCCTAAGAATATTTTAACATCTTTTGCAATTTGGCAACTGGTGAAAATTATGAGAAAAGAGACAGACATGTTCTCTCTTCCTAATAATGTAAAATATTAGCTCTGGCCATACTTATATTGCTCATGGGTATGTGCTTAATTTAGTTGAATTGAGCTGAAACAGGCACAGAATATAAAGTAACCAAAAATGTTTCTATAAAGAAGGGAAAGCTGGAAGTTAAGGGGTATAAAAATGCCACAGAGTTTATTATATCATGTAATTAAGTTATCAACGAATATGTGCTGTCTTTAATTTTGGGAAATGTACATGTTGAAATATCCTTACTTTTGTGTCAATCTGGCTGAGCAACAGTGAGTAGGCATTTGAACAAACATTTCAGTTATATTCTTGACTGTGTTTGAGAACGAGATTAGCAATTAAATTGGTATAATTTGAGTAGAGCAAATTATTCTTCATTATGTGGGCAGATCTTGGCTTATTAGTTGCAAACATCAACATAACCAAAGCTTACCCCTCTGCACAGCCATCTTCTGGGTTTCTAGGTAACTCTTATCATACAGCTTTCTTCTTTAGTAAGCATCCAGGACCATGAGTACCAATGAATTCTCTGGACACGTAGATGAATACACACACACACACACAGATGCACACACACACCTGCACCGCATACACGTACACATCTACACACATAGGTGCACACGCACACACATATACTTATATGTACACAAACACACACATGCACACATGCATGCACACCAGTGGTTCTGGTTTTATGGGAAATTCTATTTTTGATTGGCTTAATGGATCAAGCACACACACACACACACACACAAACACACACACACACACACACATTGCACATCTTGATAGCAGTTTTGTTTCTCTGGGGAAATTTTAAAAAATGTTTCCATGGACCAAACACATTTAAAAACAAATGGAGAAACACACAGACACAATCACATACACAGACAGACAGACAGACACACACACACACACACACACACACACACACACACACACACGCAAGCAGACAGAAGCATGTTAGTATAGATATTCTGATGATGGATGATTATTGTTCTCTCAGGCGCTTTTTTCTTTCTTTCTTTTTTTAACCTGATCCTATAGACCAACCACAGGTTCTCAGGCTTGCAGAACAAGTGCTACAATACAGAGCTAAATCCTCAACCCACCTGAAGAACTCTTCACTGATATAATGCTTGTACATTTTACATGCACATGGGAAATGATAGTGAAAAATACATATGAAATAAGATATTATAAAGGCATAAAATGATAGTTATACAAGCAAAAGATAATGAAAAATAAATAAGATATGCCTTTCCCTGCCTACCCACCCAGCACGTGCGCAGTCCAGCAAGGACACACTGCGCCCCAGGTAAACACCCCCTGCATACCCCCAAGCCCCAGGTAACCCACTTGACCCAGCTCCTCCCAACAGCCAGTCAGAGCAGGTGCTACTCCAAGCCAGGGAGGACACCTGGCTTCACTCCAGGTCCCCAGGTTAATTGCGCCCACCACCAGCACCTTGCCCTTTTCCTGCCCGCTCGGGACATGCACAATCCAGCAAGGACACACTGTGACACAGTCCAGGGAGGACACACTGCTCATAAGAATTCAACAGAGTCCAAAGAACACCTAAGCAAAGCTCTAAGGGACAAAGGCCACACATCTGAAATCCTCTAAATTCATCCTATCACATGGGAGAGGTTCTCCACATCCAGCCCAAAGATAAGTAAACCTCCTTTTAACCATCCTGTTCCTTTCAATTATAAGTTACTGTAGAGTAACTTTTCCATATAGCCATCCCCAAAACATATACAACTTCAGGGGCTATACCACTCACCCTCACATATCACCAAGGTACTAAATTGTAAAAGTGCACTACCATACAAATATTCACCCTCGTTCACCCCCTGTATTGTCTAATAGCCTCATCTAGAAAATAAAAATAACAACAAGCGTAATGAACACCATGTTAAACACTAGTACTAACTGCCTGAGAGTAGTGATACCAACTAATACAGTTCAGTCAAAACATGCAGAAATTGAAAGACAGTTTTAAGAGATAAAAGGACAATAGTGCAAATCAAAGTGCAAATCCATGAGAAACAAAACCCAAGAAAACAAATCTTCCACCGAAAGAATTAACCCCATGATGATAGACTCCAACCTGAACAAATCCTCAGAAAGTTGCCAAGAAAGCCTAATCCAAGATAACGAATTTCAAAGCGTGATCATTATCATGATCAATACCATGAAAGATGAAATCCGGGAGGAGTTAAATAACTACATCAAACACTTTGAAGAGGAACACAACAGACACTTGGAGGAGTTGAGAAAAACAGTTCAAGAAACAAAAAAAGGCATAGAGCAGTTAAACAGACTCAGGCAGACTTTAAAACTGAATTAAAAGACAAATTATCCTCAACCCAGAACTGAACAGAGAGTCTTATCAGCAAAACAAACAAAGCAGAAAATAGAATTTCAGATCTTGAAGACAAAGTGGGAGTTTTAACCAGCTCAGTGGAAGAGGATGTTAAAGCTAAAAAGATACTTGTGAGAAATATTCAAGAGTTATGGGACACCCTGAACAAGCCTAACATGCGTATTCATGGGACACCAGAGCAAGAATCCAAGGATATCACACCTGAGTTAATTTTTCAAACTATCATAAATGAAAAATATCCTCCTCAAAAAAAGAGAAGCACATCCATATACAAGAGGCATTCCACACACCAAACAGATATGACCAAAATAGAAACTCCACATTCAAGACAAAGATATGGTGCTGGAAGCTTCAAGGGGAAAAAAAAAATCATTTTTAAAGGTAAACCTACTAAAATAACAAATGACTTCTCAATGGAAACAGTAAAAGTAAGAAGAGTTTAGAGAGGTGTACTTCAAGTATTGAATGAGCAAAAATGTCAACCCAGGCTGATTTACCCCGCAAAACAATCTGTCATGATTGAGGGGGAAATAAAAGTTTTCCAGCAAAAAGACAACTTGAAGGGTTACATGTCTACCAAATCAGGCCTTCAAAAAAACTAGAAAAGATATTCAAGTTTGAAGATAAGAACAAGCACATCCAGGAGGACAGAAGGGAAGTATAATACCACCAAAACCTAAAAGCCAAATTATATACTTACGAAAGCCACTAAACATAAAAAGTGTCCGGAATTAAAAGTAATTTCTCCATTATAACATTAAATGTCAATGGAATTAACTCACCAATCAAGACATACAGATTACAAACTTGGATTAAAAACCACAACCCATCAATCTGCTACTTTCAGGAAACTCATTTCACCACAAAAGACAGGCACATCCTAAAAATAAAAGGCTAGTCAAAAATTCTGCAAGCTAATGGAACCAGGATAGCCATTTTGCTATCGGAAAAAGTGGACGTCAAATTAAAAAAAATCACAGATGGATACTACATTTTAGTCACAGGTACAATTCACCAGGAAGACTTCACAATACTGAACATACATGCATGGGCCCTTCCACATTCATTACGCAAACCCTACAGTGTCTAAAGCGAGAAATCAACCCCGAACAATAATTCTTGGGGATTTCAACACTGCCCTCTCAACATGGTATAGATCAACAGGTCAAAATCTTGACAGAGACACATTGGAACTTAGTCAAACTCTTACTGAAATGAACCTTACAGATCTCTATCGAACTTTTCATCCATGTACCAAAGAATTCACATTTTTCTCAGAAGCACACAGAATGTTCTCCAAAATAGATGACACAAAAATATTAATTCCATTGAGCCACAAAAATAAATCTCCACATATACAAGAAAGTTGAAATTCTAGCCTATACCCACAGTCTAAAACTTGACATCCAGAACACAACAAACAACAGAAAGTACACTAACTTCTGGAAACTCAACACTATGATGCTGAATGAGAATTGGATTCAAGAAGAAATTACAAAGGAAATTCAAGACTTCCTGGAAGCAAATGATAATGAAAATACATCTTATCAAAATCTTTGGGACACAATGAAAGCTTTCCAAAGAGGTAAGTTCATAGCTCTTAATGCCTACATAAAAAAATAGAAATATCACAAATAAATAACTAAACAATGCAGCTTAAAGCTTTGGAGACACTAGAGCAATTGGATCCCAAAAGCAGTAGAAGAGAGGAGATATGCAAAATCAGGGGAGAAATATCAGAAATTGAGATAAGGAAAACCATACAGAGAATCAACCAGTCAAAAAGCTGGTTCTTTGAAAAAAAAAAAAAAGATTGATACACCCCTAGCTAAATTAACCAAAAGCAAGAGAGAGAAAACCCAAATTAACAAAATTAGAAATGAACATGGAGTTATCACTACTGATACCCAAGAAATTCAGAATATTATAACATCATATTTCAGAAACATCGTATTTGACAACACAAAACAAATGGATGAATTCCTAAGTAAGCACAACTTACCTAAATTGAATCAGGAAGTTTTGAATTACTTAAATAGTCCTATAACATATGAGGAAATTGATGAAGTAATCTCAAATCTTCACACCAAAAAATGTCCTGACCAGATGGATTCAGAACAGAGTTCTACCAGACATTTAAGGAGCTAGTAACACCAATACTCCTTAAACTGTTCCATCAAATAGCAAAGGAAGAAACACTACCAAATTCTTTCTATAAAGCTAAAATCATCTTAATCCCAAAATCTAATAAAGATACACTTAAAAAAGAAAACTATAGGCCATTCTCTTTAATGAACACAGATGCAAAGATTCTCAGCAATATCTTAGCCAATTGGATTAAAAAACATATCAAAAATATCATTCATGGGGGTAAAGTAGGCTTTATCCCAGGCATACAAAGTTGGTTCAACATAAGCAAATTAATAAATAAAATTCACCATGTAAACCAGTCCAAAATCCAAAACCACATGATACTCACGATAGATGCAGAAAAAGCTTTTGACAAGATCCAACAGCCTTTTATGATCAAAACTCTAGAGATGATTGGAATGGGAGGAACCTTTATCAATATAATAAAACCTGTATACAACAAGCCTACAGCAAGGATTATTATACTCAATGGGAAAAACTTGAAGCATTTCCGCTTTGATCAGGAACTAGACAAGGTTGTCCACTGTCACCACTTTTTTTCAATATTGTACTTGAAGTCTTAGCTGAAGCCATAAGACAAGAAAGGGACATAAAAGGGATTCAAATCGGCAAGGAAGAACTCAAGCTATCCCTATTTGCAAATGACATGATCTCATACCTGAGTGATCCAAAAAACTCCACCAGGAAACTCCTGGAACTAATATAGAAGTTCAGCAGGGTGGCAGGATACAAAATAAATGTACAAAAAAGTGGCCTTCCTATATGCCCAGAAGGAAAGAAGCTTTAGCCCTGAGAGAAACAATCCCATTTACTATAGCCCCTAAAAAAATGCAATAACGTGGTATAAACCTAACTAAGGAAGTAAGTAACCTTTACAATGAAAACTTTAAAACCCTAAAGAAAGAAATTACAGAGTACACTAGAAGTTGGAAAAACCTCCCTTGTTCCTGGATTAGCAGAATCAATATCATAAAAATGGCTATCCTACCAAAGGCAATGTACAGATTTAATGCCATACCAATTAAAATTCCAAAACAATTCTTTAAAGAAGTTGACCAAACAATCTCAAAGTTCATATGGAGGCACAAAAAACTCAGGATAGCAAAAACAATCCTGAGTAACAAAAACACTGCTGGAGGTATCACCATACCAAACCTTAGTTTATACTACAAATCCATAGTTATAAACACAGCTTGGTACTGGTTCCAAAATAGACGCACAGGATAAGAGCGGAAGTCCCACATATAAGCCCACATAATTACAGCCATTTGACCTTTGACAAAGGGGCCCAAAAAATCCAATGGAAAAAGACCAGCATCTTCAACAAATAGTGCTGGCAAAACTGGATATCCACATGCAGAAGATTAAAACTGCACCCGTGCTTGTCACTATGTACAAGAATTAATTCCAAATGGATCAAGGACCTCAATATAAGGCCAGAGACTCTAAAAACCTTAGTTGAAAGGGTAGGGAACTCCCTGGAGCTGATTGGACTAGGCCAACAGTTCCTAAACGGAAATTTTATAGCACAGTCACTACAACCAACACTCAACACATGGCAACTTAGGAAATTAAAGAGCTTCTGTTCAGATAAAGAGATTGTAACTCTAGCACAAAGGCAATCCACAGAATGGGGAAATCTTCACTATCCACATATCTGATAGAGCTCTATTATCCAGAGTGCACAAACAACTTCGAAAACTAACCACCAATGAAACAAATGGCTCAATTAAAAATTGGGCTTTGGAACCTAAAAGAAACTTTACCAGGGAAGAAATTGTAATGTCTACTAAATACCTTTAAAAATTCTCTGCATCCTTAGCCATTAGGGAAATGCAAATCAAAACCTCCTTGAAATATCATCTCACCCCAGTCAGGATGGCAAAATTCCATAATACAAATAACATCAAATGCTTGAGGAGATGTGGAGACAAGGGAACTCTCCTACATTGCTGGTGGGAATGCAGGCTTATAGAACTACTCTGGCAAACTGTCTGGTGATCTTAAAAAAGTTAAAGATTGCCATATGACCCTGCTATTCCACTTTTGGGAATAATCCCCCATAAGGCAAAATTCACCTTGATAACCCAAGCAGGACCATGTTCATAGCAGCACTGTTCACAATAGCAAAGTAATGGAATCAACCCAAATGACCAACAGCTGACAAGTGGATAAAGAAAATATGGTACATTTATACAATGGAATACTACTCAGCCATCAAAAATGATGAATTAATGAAATTTGATGGGAAATGGATGGAACTAGAAAAAATTATACTGAGTGAAGTATCCCAGACACAGAAAATTAAGCGCCATATGTACTCCCTAATGGGTGGATCCTAGTACAAAGTCCACTTAGTGACACACTCAAAGATAAATCACTGTAATACCTACAGTAATTGCAAGGATTATAAACAGGAGGGAAGGGGAAGGAGGGCACACCAGAAACAAAGAAAGAGGGGACCATGTTATAGCAGAGAAAATAGGCCACCATCAAGGACTGCAAGTAAATAATGAGACATCTGGTGAAGTTCAGACTTTCTTTCTGGGTTACTTGCAATTGATGGGGTTTGATCTCAATTGATGGGGCATAGAATCTGGTAGGTAGAAGGTAATCATCCTGCAAGTGGGAGACTGACCCCCCCTCACCACGGTCTCCTACTTTAATTCCATCTACTTTTGAATCTACTCATAAATAGACACTATTTTAACAGCTTTTTATGTCAGGCTAGGAGGTGACATCCAATACCCATCAGGATGGAGCCAAGGGTGGTGCAAGAAGAGCAAAACTGGAAGAAGCAGAAAAAAAGAATAACCATAATTCAGAACATCAGAGACCCTACATTAATCACCAGGAACCAGGTCAGCCTAATCTTTCCCCATCCCAAAGCTCAGAGAAATTTGCAGAACAGGGGTTGGTAAGATTGTAAGAGCCTAAAGATGGGGAGGAGTAATGATAAACAAGATACTCCACACACTTTAGGGCTGAAGTAATCATAATAGGTCTTTGCATTACCTGCACAATGACTAATATGTCATTGACCCCCCCCCAAAGTCTAGCATGCATCACAGGTTCTAAGATGCTTAGAAGCAAGGGATTAACAGCCACAATAGTGTTCCTTTACTAAAGGGGAACACAAAAAAGAGCTCTAGGCATTGCTACTGAGTCCTTACACCTCATCAGAGAAGAGAACCCAGAGGGAAGTTTGACATGCACACTAAAGGATGCTCCAGGAATGGAGGGGGAGAGGGAGCATTGGGAGAAAGGGAGGGAGGGGGTAAAGGAAGGGAAAAGGCAGGAGGGAGCAAGGGAATCCAGGGAGGTGGAGGTAGGGAGGGTAATGGAGAACTTATCAAGTTTGTATGAATGGATTTTTATGTATTTTAAAAATAAATAAATAAATAAATAAATATAATATGAATATATAAATTCCACTATATTCCACATGTTCTGTAATTTCAGATTTACAAGTGTAGATCATAGGAGTTCTCACTTGTGTTTACGGTCATACAAGAAATATTTCCTGTTGTTTTAACAGTGTGCCCTCTATTGGTTACCATTTTAATGGATTATAGAGTTTTTAATATTATTATTCATTTGTGTGTAGGTGTGCTAGATATAGATGTGAACTTAACACATTTGTAAAAAATCAATCATAGAGTTATGCCCTGAGCAAGCTTGCAGGGGATTGTCTAAATGATGGGGGAAAGACCCAGCCTGTGTGTGGTAGGACTATTCTCCAGGCCAATGGTAATGTGGGGGAAGCCAACTTATAAAAATTTGGCATTCTTTATTTCAGTACCTGGTTAGGTAGATGTTTAGCACCTAAACTGAGCTGTTGAGATCAGTGAATTCCATGAGTATAATCCCACTGACATACTTCTTTAGCTGGTTCAGAGGTTGGCATACTGCAGCATACCTGGACAGACATACTGACCTACAAGTAAGGTTTTCCTCTCTCTCATGAATCCCATGGATATGGTGTGGCCAGTTCTCTTGTCTCTGTTGGTGACAGATTTGATGCTCAGCAGCTATAGCCAGGTCAACCATGATGAGTGGAAGTCCATGTTGCTGAACCTATGTTTAATCTCCCTCAGCTTAGTATGAGCACTACTGCCAAGCTGGACTAAGAACTATAGTAGGACAGTACTAAACAAGAATAAAACCTCTTGTTTCCCCTTAAGCCATTCTATCATGAATTTATCAGCAGAATGCACAATAACTGCAAATATGTGTGTATATGTATATGAGAAAAACAGAGAGAGAGAGAGAGAGAATGCAGAATAACACACAGAAGCACATCATAACATTTGAAGTTCCATCACAACACTTACATCAGATGAAACAAGTTTTCTGAACAATATTCCTCCCCTTCCACCATGTCAGCTTAGGGTGCTGGGTCTGCAAGCAGGTGCCTCACCTACTGAGTTATTTCTCTGGACCAAGATTAAATATTTAAAACTGGAAAAGAGAAGAAATATGTGCAGTAGAAGTTGTTTCGGTGTAGTTAGACAGCGGTGAAGGAAAATCTGTGGAAGGACCAGAGTGGTTGGATTTGCCAGCTGCCATGCTTACGTGGCCTAAACAAACCTCCCTTCTGCCTGCTTCTTCAGGCCCTTCTGCTGTTCAGCACTGAACCTTCCTGGAGCCTAAGATGTTAATGACATACGGGTTGTGCTTATCTGGGCTTTTAGCTTCATGCAAGTCTTTCTAATTGGACCCTTAGGCTTGGATCTCCCAAACCACATCCTGAACAACCCTGCTCAGAGAGATAAATAAGTGGGAAAAAAATGGAAACAACTAAGGCAGGCTAGGTTTGGAGGAGACAGGCTGAGGGAGAACTACATCCACATAGCCTCCAGCTGCTCACTGTGATGAAGGCTGTGAAGAGGTGATAATGCACCTTGTTCTCGGTGACAGACAGATTTCAACAGGTCCTCAAGGCCAGGGGGTAGATTTAAAATTAAATGGCAAGCGGTTGTTACCAGTAGGAAAGGAGTGTTCAGTGCAGCTCTGCACAGTGTGATGATAACACGTGTGTCTCCAATCCACTGTTCTGACAGTTCAGGTAAGCGCAAGGCAGCACGACAGCACTGAAGCTGCAGAAGAAGTTGCAAGGCAAAACCCATGCAAGAATTGCTCCCAGGAAATCTAGGTCATCCCCAAAGTAGGATCTCAAATCAGAGGGCGTCTGGAAACAGGTTATGACATCATTGTTTATAGCATGTGTGTCACTTAGGCAAATATAGCTTGGTTTGTTCTCAACTTATTTTAGGATTTGAAGACTTTCTAAAACACTCTGCAGTTCTTTTACTACAATAAATTTTGCATTTCTGTGAAATTCACACAATTTGTTGCTCTCCTTCCCAATTTTAGGTTCAGGGGGTGTCTAATATTATCACTTTCAGTTATAATAGAAACTGCGAGAAAATCACCTACCAGAAATATATCTGTACTCTGAACATGAATAAATATGTGCAATTCTTTGGTCATTAGCTGGTTACTTATTGAAAAGAAAGTGACAAATGAAATTGCTTCTCCTTTTTTTTTTTTTGAGTTATTTCTCTAGGAGGCAGTAGAAGCTACATATTTTAAAGAAGTAAGTTATTTTTATAGTCCTAATGAGAAAGTGTGAATATTTACCAAATGCATTTGTCCAGAAGTGATGATATTTAGTGTCATTTATAGGCTATGATTTGTAAAGCAATCCTTAGTATTTCCTTTTTTTGTTAGACAGACCATATAGAGTTGGAATAAATCACCACCAAAAATATTTCAAACTCCTAAATCAAGTTCGTGTTTACCTATAAGAAAAACAAAATAGCAGGATTCCTTGCACAAGCTAAGTGCATGTGGCAACTTGTTTCTCATCTTTAGATTCCTCCATCATTAGTACGTGAATTCTGCCATGGCTCTTTTAAGAAAATCAGTATGGTGGGGTAAGTCTAAAAAAGTGGTGTGCTTCAAATCGGGGATCCGGAATTTGAAATGTATGGAATACTGGGGAAAATCTTTAGTACTTTGTACCTCAGCATTTTCATCTATATACTGGTAAGCATAAGAATATGTAATACATATACTGAGAGAACATCAAATGATTGCTTTTCTACATAATCCCTGTACAGTAAGAACATTGCACATATATCATTCCACTGGCTCCTTAGTAAGATTTCTGCCAACTACCGTTTAAGCTTTTTTAAAAGGTTTCTATGATTTTTGTGTATTGTGTAATGTTCAGTCACCTGAAGTTCATATATAATTGTCACTGTGAAGTAGAAGGGCATTTATGCCGAGCATTGAGGTTTTTAAGAAGAATTAAAATTACTTTTACCTTTGTGTTATGTAACTTTTGGGGGTTGATGAAAATCAAATATTTGTCTCCTACTGATATATATATATAATTACAGGAATTTTGTTAATTACAGAGAAATTACAACTAAAAGCAATTTTTCTTTCTATTTACATATTTGATTACTTTCTTAAATTGAATACTATGAGTATCTGCACAGATGATTTCATGAATAAAATTATTTTTAATTTTGCAAGGACACTATTATGTTGTTGCTTAAATTATGTATTCTAGTACAAGAATGTTTTTGTGTTTGCAGCATTTACTTTTGGGGTTATTTCCTCCAAATATTTTTATTTTGGGGAAGTTGCCTATTGCTAACAACTTTTCTGATAAAAATTGAGCACATGAACAAAATTAGGTGAAACATAAAAGTTGATGACATTTATTACATTTTATGCAGTTATCTACAATACTCATGTGTATAAGTAAAATATACAATTACAACAGCATGAAAATAAGATATGGATAGTATATTTTGTGCAAGATCATTTTGTGCTTTCTTTCACTATTATTTTGTGATAAAAATGCATTCCTATTTAGTTTTGAATTATTATTAATCATCATGTAACAGTGGAGCCACTTGAAATATATATATAACTATTTTCACAACAAAATAAAAATATATTTATTTGTCAAATAATCTGCTTAGTTCCATCTAGAAAATTTGTCTTACCATTGCTCTGATATCTGCTTTATTATACATTTTCTAATATTTCTCAAAATTGATTAAGATGAAAGGTTCTAATTATATTCCTTTTGCTTTTTTTTTTTTTTTTTTTTTTTTTTTTTGCTTCCCATGAGATGTAAACACTGAAATGAAATGTCCTAACACTGAACCTTGGTGATTCCCCAACCTAAGTGCACTCACCTCATTACTATGACAAAAGACCTGAAAAGGCAGTTCTGGATGGGTGTATTTTGAATTACAGATAACAGGATTTAGTCTCAGTCCCTCAGGTACAGGAAGTCATGTGACAGAACCTCATAGAACCTGTAGAAGCTGTTTTCATGGGTCCACAGTCTGATAGCAGAGAGCAATGACTGTTCATGTTCAGCTCCATTTCTCCTTTTTATTTTGCCCAGGACCACAGACTATGGAATGGTGCTGCCCACACAGTTAAGTTGAGTTTTCCTAATATGATTAACCTAAACTGGATATTTGCTCCTGGGCATACGAAAGTCTTTCAAAATCCTGTCAAATTGACAATCAAGATTAACCATTATGACTTTATATCTTGTCAAGCTGACATACAAATTCACAGCTTTCAAGTTACAAACATCCTCTTATCGTCCCTGTAATCTCATAATCCAGCATCCATTAATTCAATTTCCTAGGTGTGTTTATTTTTCTATGTGGTCTTTAATAGTATCACCATGGCTTAAAAGTTCAAATTCAAGTCTCATTTGTGACTCACAGCAGATTGATTTATAAGTTCCTAGAAGATCAAGTTGCAGACATTCAATATACAATGGCACAGAATAAACTTCCCATCATTTTGGGAAAGGCCTGGCTGCAGGAATACAATGCTGCTGATAGCATTGTATTTGCAAGCAGAAAGCAATGAATGATTGTACTCAGATTACGCTTCTCTTTAATTATATCTAAGGATCTCAATTCACAGATTAATGCTGACAAAATTAAGATGAGTCCCACTTTAACTAACTTCCTCTAAATAAGCCCTCAAAGACATAATCACTGGCTTGTGTTTTAGAAGATAATGGGTCCTTTCAAATTGATAATCAGTATTAACTATCACACTAAGGAATTTCATTTTGCTGACAATTTTAGATTAATATATTTGACAAAACTACAGAAAGACACAGATAATTCTCAGATAATTTTTATGATGATTCACTTTAAAAAATTAAGATACCTTTTGCAGAAAGAGCATGCACTATATTCTGAATCTGAAGAGAATCCTAGTCCCTTCCTTGGTTTGATATGTTTCCGAAGTTTATTAGATTGAGATTATTCTATTTCATTCTCCAAAAGCCCTTCTGAATAAATTTTCATTTTTGAGTCTTTATATTTGAAGGCTTCTATGAAGAATCAGAATTATTATAAATGAATATGGTTTTGCTACTAATCTATCATTTTGAAAGAATGAGCACTTTTGTACTATGAAATAAACACTTTTTTCTGCATAGACATCTCATTACTGTGTAACATCAGATTTTTTAATACATAATTATGTCACTTAACTATTTTATCTGTGAAATGGTAATGCTAATGCCAGTTTTATAAAGTGATTTGAACATAGTATATAACTGATCATATTGTAAAAGGTTAGTATTAATGTTTGCTAAGTTAAAGACAGTCCTCTTATTTGCAATAGACCTCTTCTGTGAGTGAGAAATTAACTCACCACAATGGACCCATTTTTGATTCAATGACTGAAAGCAATTGAAAGCATGAAAGGCTTTTTCTATAGAATCTACAAATGTCCCAAGTTCTGCACTAATTGTATTTTTACTACATGGTTTGTTTTCCTAGAAAGGCATTTCTTTTTAAATATTATTTGCTTGTTTGTTTATTTATGTGTGTGAGGGTGTTTGTATCAGATGACACTGTGTGTCCTTGTGGAGGACTAAGGGTGATTTATGGAATCATACTGGATTGCTTCTACCTCCTTCTTCCTTTGCTCTGGGATTTCCCAGGCTCTGCCCACTAGGACTGGCAGTGTGGGTCACTGCTAATTCTTCCTGGCCACTTTTTTGTGAGACCTGGGATCTGAACTCAGGACTTCTGCTTATGATATAATCTTAATCCCTGAGACCTAGAAATACATTTTTTTAAAACAATCTGATCTTTAATCTTGGTTGCCAATTTAATTGAATTTGGGATGAACTGAGAGGGTCAACTCTAGGTAAATATCTGAAAAATGCAAATAGGATTACCAAAGGAATACCATCTACCAGGGTCTGCAGCAATGTCTAGCAGCAGACCCACTATAACGTGGTGTGAGAAAAATCCAGGGCTACTTCTTGCCTGCCTGCCTTCATGCTTTACTTTGTAAAATTTTTTAAAAATTTAAAAATATTTTTTAAATTTTTAAAATATTACCCTTCTCCTCTTCCTCCCCCTTCCTCACCCCTATTGTCATTCATTGTGCTCTTCCCCACCTTCTTCTCACCTCCTTTTCCTCTCCCTCTTCCAGCACCTCCTGCTTCCTCCCTCCCATCTCCCACAGCATCTTTTTATGTGGGTTCTAATCCTCCCTCTGAGGCATCTACGCTAGTGAGGGTTTAGGAATCAATGGCATAGCTTTGGGCCCCTTCTTGGGCTGCCCACTAGCATGGGAACTCTATTCCAACTGTTTGACCACTTGCCTCTAAGGATCCTAGGGCCTGAAGCCTTCCCCTGTGATCTGTACTAGACTTTTTTTTGGGGGGGGAGGGGGTTCCTTGACATGTCAGCCATTGTGTAGGTCAAGCAAAGTCCAATCATACTGTGACTATATCCTGGCTGCTTCAGCCCTAACTTTTGTGGAGTATCTCACATATTGTTTGTCTTCCCCATTTTTAGTCTCTTACAGACTTGTCGCCCCCTCTTCCACAAGGTTCCCTGAGCTTTAGGATGGGGAGAGATTTGGCAGGTTGGTTCCAGGTAATAATGTAGGGTCTTTAGTGTTCTCAATTATGGTTTGTTGTTGTTTTCAGTTTTGCTGTTCCTGCACCGCCCTTGCTCCATTCTGATTGGTTTTGAAGTTCATCTCCTAACCACAGATAAAAGACTGTCTAAAAAAAGATCTTAATAGAAAAAGAGGTTCAAAGGTAGAAGGAAGAATAGGAGTAGGACACAGCAGTAGAGGGGTGCGTCTCCCATTTGCCAGGTGGTTACTGTCTGACAGTCCCTATATCCTCCCTGACTAGAGAGATCAAACCTGAGGGTGGCCTAATTTCTCTTTGAAGCATATTCCCCTATCTCCTTTCTTTTGAAGTTCTCCTTCCCCTTCCATTCTTTACTTTTGAATATATCTTTCCTGACCCTGTTACTACTGTTGCCATCTTTTCCTGACAATGGAACACAACTTCTTTGGTCTTCTTTTGTCTAGGTATCATTCGTTCATGTTAATTGGAAAAGCACCAGTTTCATATCCTGGTATTCATTTGTAAGAGTTTATGCATGAGTATTCACTCACTGGCATAATATTTATGAGTTATTCTGTCAGAAAGTATAATTGATTGTGAACATATGTAGATTTGGGATATTATAAGATTCTCGATTAAATTAAAATAGATATATTATAGAGAAATAGCAATCCCATAACCAGAAAAGGAAAAGATCTAAGTTTTGGAATATTTTATAGTGATGAACTATGTAACAGCACCAGGTAAATCACCTGGTTCAGCTGTTCATCATGTGTGAGGAAATTTTAGGAGGGATGATAAATAAAGAATATGGACTATCATTCTCAGAAAAAGAGAAACAGTAACAAATATTATACTCTATGTCCCATCTGAAGAGCCAGTAAATCCCCTTTTTTGTTGTTTTGATCTGTCATGGCTAGATTTGGTTTTATATTCTTTGTTTTGTGTTTCCAAAAGCAGTTTCTTTTTCTTTTTTGCATTTTTATTTTTAATCATGTTGGCAATGAGTTTATAAGTGTTCATCACTCATTGCCTACCCCTATTCCCCATCCCACATTTTCTCCTCTTCTCCCATTCAGAAACAATATGACAAATTAAACCTGTCCCCTTTATGAAGTAATCAATCACTTCAGGTATACTATCACAGTGATGGGAAGTTGATTATTATCATGTCCTCATATGGATTTAATTTACTTGCTTTATTAGGATGCACAGAGGAAGACTCAGCAAGATGCATGGATTAACTAGATTTCCCTCTATCAGGAAAGTGTAACTCCTAAAGAGCTCTTTGAAAAAGAGACAGACCACAAAGGTCCCCATTACAAAATAAACATTTGCAGTCGATATTGGTTATTCTCCAGAATCTGATAGTAAGACATATGGTTAAAATTACCACACATAACAATCATGGGGCATGAGGGAAAAAACAAGATAGAATAGAATAATGCCAAAAGGTGTGATGGAGGCTGCTAGGAAGAAGAAAGGATCGATATCCTTGTTCAGTTAGGAATAACGAAAAAAGCTTCAAATATGGGAACCTCTAGACCATCCCAGTATCTCCTAGGTGAGGATACCAGACTGTTCACACTTCCTTTGCGCCAACTCAGCAGGAAGTAGTCAGAGTGGTCGACAACCCTCATTCCCTGAATGGTCTAGGTCTCAAAGGTAAAGGAGGGAATTAGGTAATTTTAGAGCAGCCATGCTGAGATGGTCTCTGAAGGTCTTGGAAAGCTAACCTCCAGTGCTGGCATTATTCTGTAGGATACCTCCAGCAGATAAGGAGAAACCGACTACAATCCTTCCCAAGAGATAAGGCAGTCAACTTCCCCCAACCCTTTGCTTATGAAAGGATATGGAAAAGAGTTTTCCATATCAGATAAGCTAAGTCCTGCACAAGAAACAGCATGATTTACAGTCCCACCTTGAGGTGGGCAAAAGATCGACTGGGTTGGGGCCTTATGTGAAGTAACCAATGATGGAAAGCCATTTTTTGGTGATTACCTAAGTATATAAATATACCTCATCTTGGCAGCCATCATTTGGAGCCTACCCCCCCACGGCACTCCATGTCTGAAGTCCATGAGTTCTTTTCCAGCTCCTTGTCCCTCATGGATTCCCCTGCCTGGAATCCATGAGTTCTGTTCCTTCTCTCCTTTAATAAACTCTATCTTAAACCTCAAAAAAATTAAAACATTAATTTTTTTTTGAAAATAGACTTTGTATAGGTTGTCAAAATACTAACCTGTACTGCAGCTTCTGGGAAGGATGACTCTATGATCACAAACCAAGAAAAGGTCTTTGCACTCATCCACAGGGGAACTAGGAAAGAGACTGAATGTTCTATGAGACAGTTTGCTAGCCAATGTCCTATCAATCTTTGTATCTATTTCTGCCATCAAAAGTCACCATTTTTTGAAGAAGAAAGGAAGTCTGCTCATACAATAAGGTCAGTTATTCTTTTTGACAAATGAAGTCAATTCTATTCTTAGCTGAACCTTTTTTCCAGTATACTTCTGCTTACTGTTTGGTGACTAGTCAGTAAGAAAAGAACATGGGAACACATGGACAAAAACTTCCCAGTGAACCATCTTATTTTCTGGCATATTTGCACATTTTCATCAGTTCTGGTATTGAAAACATACATTTTCCCTATAAAAGGTTGCACATGATCTCTGAGTCTGTATTCTGGTTTGTCTCTTCATTAAGCAGGTAGCAATGAATCTAAATCTGGTCTGTTAGTGAATCTTCTCAGTTCCTTATGAAAATGGAGCTACACAATATACAGCCATTGAAAAAACAAAACAATTTTTTTAAGAAAATTGAATTCATTGACATTTTTTTTGACTGGTCCACTCACTTGTGGACATGAGAGTATCAGGAATCATTATTGATGAATTTTACCTGCCTCTCATTAATTAACACCTTATGGTGTTGGGATTTGAGAGATGATGCAGGGGTTAACTCCTTTGCCTTCCAAATAAGAGGACATAAGTTTAGATCCCCAGATTCTACATAAAAGTGCCTGGTGGATATGGCACAGGCTTAAAACTCTAGTCCTAGAGGAGAGATCCTAGGAAACTCCAGAGCAAAGCAATGAGGTTAAGTAATTCTGAATGATTCCTGATATCAATCTTGGACCTCCACAGACACATACACTCAAGTGCCTTCTTGTATACACACACACACACACACACACACACACACACACACACACACAGACACACACATGCACACACACATGCATACCCATCTATGAATTCCTTAATGTTTTTAACACATGAGACTTCATATATATGGTTGTGGTTTTGTGTGTGTATCAAAGAAAGAAAGAGAGAGAAAATTTGAATGGAAGCCTTCAGGAATCTTATATACAATCCCCTGAAAAATCATGATGAATTAATTTATTTTTTTCCAAAACCAGTTCAGAAAATTTACTTGACAAAGTATTTTGACAGGTAGTAGAAGTTATAGGTGGGTAATTAATGGGGTTTCTGAATTTAGCCAGAACATAATGCCTTTCTTTAATGTATTATTAATATACTCCAGCATTTTGACAACATATAAGAAAGGCAGATATATTTCATTTGAATTAGAATAGTTTCACATTAATTTACTGTCTGGAGCATACCTGCGATATAATATAAGAAAGCATTTTCCATTAACCTACTGAACTGAAGGTGTCATTTTGAAATTTTCTAATGATGGAGTCACTATAAGCTTTTAGTAAAGAATGAGGGGAAGAGGGGAAGAGCTGACTGATTTCTAATAGCTAACAGCCATTAGAAATGCTTTCCCAGAATGCTCTTCCCACTTTCATGGTTCTGTTTGAAAGGGAGAAAAAAATAACTAATGACTAATCCCATCACAGGTATCTTCATCCCAACAATTCTTTTACTCAGAATGTATGCTTTCTCTTCTCTATACCATCTTTTGCTAGATCATTCAGAAGTTTCTTTTCTTTAGATAGTAGAATCTTTTGCATTTATTTCATTTCTTCTCTTCTTATTCAAATTGCCTTTTTTCGTAGACACATTCCATCTATCATTGGCAATCCAAACACCCCAACATGGAGTAGATCCCATCTTCTAGATAAAACAATTTTTCTGTGTTTCAGATGGTTCTAGTTAGATATGTGTTGACTCAACAAATGAAGGTTGAGCTCTAGGCATATCTGTAAGGAATTAGAAATGAAGAAAAGCCTTAAGAAAGACTGCAGGAGATGATCTAACGTTGTGGGAGGACCCATCCCACAGTGAGTGGTTCATTTGCTGGGTACATGCAAAATATTGAGAGAACAGGTTCATAGACATTCTTTGGAACTCTGGCTTGGAGACATATTCCTAAATGAGAAAATTCAACTTGTTTTTACAGCTCCCATGCAATGACAATGCCATGGCCATTTCCCTCAGCTCCTGAGATTTTTGTATGAACTGTCTTGCCAAGTTGGACTATCAGCTGTATCCAGAATCATAAACAAGATTGAAACCACTTGTCTCCATAGGTTGCTTGATGGTTTATTTATCAGCATCATGACAACTTACTGCAACACAAATAATGTGACAGAGTTATAGGATGTAACTGTGAACAGAACAGAAAATGCCTCTGCTTTTTTATGAAAGATAAAATATGATTAAACAAAAATAGTTTTTACCACCAATGATTAGAGTTATAGAGTCACTGATGTGATGTGGAGGGGGGGAAATCTCTGTTTAAACTGTGAAAGAAGATATTTTCAGAGGAGATGCAACCTCAGGCCCATTTAAGGAAAACAGTCTTCTTTGAAAAGCATTCAAGTCCTAAGTTTGCAGAGATATTTTTGCATACCGTAAAATAGCATAAGTGTAATAGGGAGAGCACTGAGTAAAGTTAAGTAGGAGGATGACCCAGGAGTAGAGGAATGGCCACAGTGGACACTGAGCTCTGGATTCTCTAAAACGAGAACCTTAAAAAATATCTAGTAAGAAGATGGGATTTTATCCAGGTAATAAGGAATTCCTGAATGTTCTTAAGCAAGAAGAAGTTAACAGTGGGGCTAAAGTAATGAAGAGGGTAAGGGAAATGGTAGACACTCAGATAGACGGAGAACTCTTGGTAATAGCCGCGGGAATTTGAACTAAGGCAGTGTTAGGCCTCATCAAAAAAGGGAAGAAGTGCGAATTATGTTTTAGAAATAGAAAGGGCAGGACTTTGTAAAGTAGTTGGGGGGTTTAAAATAGTATAATCAATGACAATCCTAGATGTTGTACTTTCTGAGTGAGTACAGACTGCAGGAGGTGTTCACACAGCTAATGTGCTGTTGGGGCAAGATGAAGACATGAGATGAAACCTTTTTTGACAGCGATTTGAGACAAAAACATCCAACAAAGATTTGTTTCTGTTTTCAACTGATCTCAGTTAGTGGACCCAGTTAACAATTCTATCATTCAGCCAAACTCTTTCTTTAGATTCTCAAAACCTATATAATCTCCTTTTGACCTTCGTCCTTTTTTTTAAATCTTCTACACATCATGCTATCGGGAATTGTGTTTTCTTTTACTGTTATTTTGTCTCTAAGTGCTTTGTTTCAGATTGTCACAAGATTTTCTTAAGCATCCCCCTTCATGTTTTATTTTATTTTCATTTATTAAACTACATGAAGGAATTGCCTTAATCTGATGAGGTTGCTATAAAAAAACTCCCAAGAACTGGGTAATTTTAATAGCAGGCACTTGCTTTTTGAGTTTTTGGGTGCTGAGTTCTGCACTGAGGCATAACAGTTTCAGTGACTGCCAAGGTCTTCCTTCTTTGATCATCAAGGACCATTTATTTAGTGATGCACATAGTACAAAGGACAAAAGGATTCCCTGTTTCCCTGAAGCAGTTTACAATACTTACAATACTGTCCACTGAGCTCCACCTTCAGAAGTGAGGTGACACATAGAGGTCTTACATCAATGCCACCACATCCAGAAGTAGGCTACATGAATTTTGTGGTAGTGGAGGAGGAGTGATTCAATACTCTGTAAGACTTTAAAGTTTTCCAGTTTACTCGTAATTTTTAATTTGAAATTTGTACATAGATTTTTTTTTCTTGTCTTTTATTCCCTGTGGTGTGTGGTACTGAGTCTTGAACCAGAACCTGTTCTTGGTAGTCACAGCCACACAGAGCACAACCCAGCTGCTGACAGTAGAGCTCCATACTCATCAACACACTACCATTTTCTCTTTTCTGATTTGTTATTGTTCTCTAACTAAATGGTCTCCTAGTACTTTTCCTTTTTCTGCCTACATCGTAGTTCATAATCAGAAAGGTACTTTTAAAATCGATCATGATTTTTGAGCATCAATGTTTTTTCTAACTAAATAAAAGAGTGGAGAGTTCACCTTATTCTCATAACGAATATCAGAGGTTGAAGCATTTCAAGATACACTCATTCAACTAATTAAATATTTGTATGTCATTTTTGCTACCTTTCTTGTCATAGTTTCCATCCTATCTTCAACTAGCTAATTTAGGCTTTATATGTGCTATTGCCTTATGTACATCTTCTCTGACTTCAAAATTTCTATCTTTGCCGAGAATAAACATACAGCAAAAGATTTTGCTTTTCACCAATCATCAAAACCACTGTTCAATACCATTTATGTAATTATTGCTTGTTGAAAATCATCTTTCAAGTACTGCATCTTTAAACTTAAAAAAAAGAAAACTTAAGTCATTGCTTGTGTCTACATTACTGAATCTGTGTTCCACAGCATCAAAAATTACCTCAACAATAAAGTTAGAGCAACATATACTGGAACAGATGAAGTTTCATGATGTAGTATATATATTTTTATCATAAAGTTCAACTTATTTAGCAAAAATTATGAATGTGTCTATTTAAACCAAAGGTTAACAATTTTTAAGCTTTGTTAACAAAGTTTAACAAAGATAACGATTTGATAAAATATAGTGTTTGAAAATTCATAATGAGAGGGAAAGAACAAATTGATCTTTTATTTTATTTTTTAATATTTTATTTATTTTATGTGCGTGTGTGTGAGTGTGAGTGAGTCAGAGGTACTATATGTCACCTTTGACTTTTGGAATGAGTCTGGATTTCTTCTACTTCCTTTTTGTTTTGCTCTGGGATTTTCTAGATCCACCCATCAGGGCCAGAAGTGCATGCTGCCACCATTTTAGCCTGGTGTTTTTACCTGGGAACTGGAATCTGGACTCAGGACCTTCTGCATGAAAGATGGAGTCTTAACACTGAACCATTTCTCCAACGCCAAATAGATCTTTTAAAAAGAAAAATAATATAAAAATTACTAAATGTAAATTCAAGATAATATTTTGATACTTTACTGTGTTTCTATGTATAGTGATACCACATATTTTTGCATATACTCTTTGATTTTATGCTTTGATTTTGTTAACATAAAATATTTCACAGGAAATAAATACAACTCCTAATGAAATTTAGTAATTACTACTTTTAGATATTACAATTACATGAGTCCATTCATTTTTTGTTTATATAGCCAAATATATTCAAGAGATAATGAAAAGGATTTTTTACAATATCTCCTCTAATACTTAGTGACATTCTGAAGGTTAGATGTATGACAAGTTTTTTTTCTATTTTTTTCTTATTCGTGTGTGTGTGTGTGTGTGTGTGTGTGTGTGTGTATGTGCGTGTGCATCAGAGGGCACTGTGTGTCCTTGTGGAGGACTGAAGGTCACTTTGACAATCATACTGAATTTGCTTCTACCTCCTTTTTTGCTCTGGGATTTCTCAGGCTCTTCCAATCAGGGCCTCAAGTACAGGTCCCCCCCACTCTTTGTGCCTGGCATTTTTATATGGAACCTGAGATCCAAACTTAGGACCTTCTGCTTGCTAGGCAGAGTTTTAAACCCTGAGCTATCTCTCCAGTCCCGACTGTTGAGTCTTGAAGACATGACCCTCTTGATGAATACTAGGTGCCAGGACTTCTTTTAATTGTAATGAATTTTCAAGAAGTCATTTGAATCAACATGAATTAAAATGTACATCCTTATGTTTTATTTCTTCTAGAGTGTGTAAAATGTGTTTAAATATGTTTTGAAATGTTGGGAACTATGCTGATTAGAAATTTATTCTTAAAAAAATAAAAAACATATAACTATGCAAATATTATGAGAAAATTATCCTTTTTTAATGTTTAAGCAACTTTTTAATACATTTTTATTATTATTTCAGCTCATACAAACTTAATAGGTACACCTCTTCCTCCCCACCGAACCCCTTGCTCCCCCTCCCCTCACCCCTCCCTCCCCATCCCCCCGTGCCTCCCGCCCCAATTCCCAGAGTCCTTTCTTGTGCATGCCTGACTCTCCTCTGGGCCCTCCTCTCCGATGACGTACAAGGACCCAGTGGCCTTTCCCTGAACCCTTTCCTGTGTTCCCCTTAAGTATAGGAACACTACTGTGGCTGTCAATCCTTTGCCTCCAAGGATCTTGGTGCCTTTAGCAGATGCTAGACTTTGTGAGGTCAACAGTGTGTTGGACATTGCGCTGGGCATACAATGTCCAATTATGATTGGTTCGGCCCTAACTTGTGTGGAGTATCTTGCAAATCATTGCTCCTCCCATCCTTTTGCTCTTACACTCTTACCTCCCCCTCTTCCGCAAATGTCCCTGATTGTCAGGATGGGGAGAGATTAGTCTGGCCTAGTTCTAGGTGGTTGATATAGAGTCTCTGAAGTTCCGGATAGTGGTTTGTTGATTTTCTTTTGCAGTTTTGTTGCTCCTGTAATGCCCTTCACTCCATCGTGATGGGCACTGTATGTCACCACCTGGCCAGAGACAAAAAGCTGTTAAACTGGAGTCTTATTATAAGAGCACATTCAAGGGTAGATGTAATACTTATACCCAAAAGTGGAATCGCAGGGTCATATGACATTTGCCAATGGGAGGGGTCAATCACCCATTTGCAAAAATGGTTACTTTTTAATCTGCCAGACTATATGCCCTCCCCTCTGGTGAGTTCATACCCCCTTAGTTGTAAATGACCAGGAACGAATGTCCATGAACTTAACTAGGTGTCACATTACTTTCTTGCAGTCCTTGATGGAGGTCTATTTTCTCTACTGTAACATCGTCACTTCTCTCCTTGTTTCTGGTGTGGCCCTCCAACCCCATCCCTCCTGTTCATAATCCTTGCAATGAAGAAAATTATTCTTTATAATGGGTGTCAATTTAACAGGGTTGTTGAAAATATTCATATAAAATTAAGTTTTGCTTTTAAAACTATGTATACTCTGATATATGTTTTACTAAAATGAATACTTTACTTCAAGTGAATGAGATTTTAGATCATTTCAATAAATGTATTCATTTGAGAGATTGAGAGAGAGAGTGAGATGAGAGAGAGAGAATATGCAGTCCATGGTTCATGGGTGGAAGCCAAAGGAAAACTTCCAGAAGTCAGTCCTATCCTTCCACCAAGTGGACCCTCAGGGGAATTGAACTTAGATTTTCAAGTTTGTGAGCAGGTGCCTTACTTGTTGAAAAATTAGAGTAGCAGCTGGCTCTAAAAAAAAAGTTTCTTTGTTCTGTGTTGCTAGCTGATATTTATATCGTTTATATCACAAGCATGCCTACATAACTATAGAAATAAATATTATAATTATGAAAATAGAAACTAGCTTAAAATAGGTAAGATTTGCTTTATCAAATATCAGTACATAAACAAAAAATATATTCAAAACATACTCAATATTTGAACATAAATAATCTTATCAAATGGTCTTCCATTATGGTCTAAACTTATGCCATTTACCTTTAGGGTTTGTTATAATAATTCTCATTAATAACCCATTTATAACCTTGACCTTTTACAAGTTAAAGCCCATTATCAGCTAGAGAGAAAGATAATCTTTAAAATCTGTTAATGTTCTCCTTGACCTAGCCATTCATATTGTTTTAGTCTAAATTTCTTACTATTTGATTTGTTGTGATCATTCATCCTCTCTCATTACAAAAATAAACTCAAAATATGATAGTTGTTACATAGTTTAATGTGCGTAAATAGATTATATATGTGCAATTTAATGTTCAAATGTTCATATAAATAATTTTTGAACACTGTTAATCATAAATGGTTAAAGATCAGTGCATTAGCCTATAAAGGTACTTGCTTAATTGAAGTTCATGGAAACTATCAGAAGTCATCCTAAAACAAAGAGTGAAAAGGACAAGGAACCAATTCACACGTTTTACTTTTTTTGGAGACAATAAAGTATTTATTGTGAAATAAAATCCTCATTTTCTGAAATATTGGGAAATAATATTTCTGCTCTCCAAGTTAGAAAAATGCTAGTGATATATTTCACCTGAGATATAGTTATTCTCTGAAAACACAGAACTGTTATGCTTGGAAATTGTTCTGAAAGAAACACAATAGGTCCCAGAGATAAAGCATAAAATAAGACTATGTACTTCTGAATGGGTAAAGTGTCGCAATTGTACATGTTTACACAGTGATGCATTGTGATTTCTGATAATGACTGACATGGAGATTGGTCCTTTAGCACATATCCATGGTATCAGCTCCAGAATTCAGTGTTCTCATGGTCAGGCCTTAAAGAGGAAGAGACTGTGAGATGTTTGGTGCATACATAAGAAGAGGAAAGATATCCTGCTGCTATTTTCTAAGCAAGTAGACTTAAAGGTACGTGGCACTTCAAGAAAGCAACTGGTCTACCACTAAATGAAGTCCATATTCAATAACCTGTCAGCGAAAGAATTGACAACTCACATGGGATTAAACAGAAATCAGCATAATAACAAAAATGTCAGCAATATACCTACAAATATGTTATGCTCAAGAAAGTTCAAGAAAAAATGAGACAAGTAATTATAGTGTATAATATAAACAAAATGCATGTTTTCTATCCCCTCCCTACCAGCCAGAATATTCACGCTCTTAAGAACATAAAGTACGGGCTGGAGAGGTGGCTCAGGGGTTAAGCCTCCGTCTTGCAGGCAGAAGGTCCTGAGTTCGGATCCCAGATCCTACGTATAGACGCCAGGCGGAAGCGGGGGCGGCCTGCACTTCTGGTCCTGGTAGGGTGGAGCCTGTGAATCCCGGGACAGAAGGAGGTGGAGGCGTCCATGGTGGTTCACGAATTCATCTGTGGTTCTACACATACACATACACAGACACACACACGCGCGCGCGCGCGCACATACACACGCACATGCGCACAGTTGAATAAATAATAATAAAAAAATTAAAAAAAAAGAACATAAAGTACAGGAGCAGCAAAACTAAAAAAAAAAAATCAACAAACCATAATTCAGAATATCAGAGACTCTATATCAAACACTTGGAACTGGGCCAACCTAATTTCTCCCCATCCTGAAGCTCAGGGAAATTTGCAGAAGAGGGGGCAGTAAAATTGTAAGAGCACAAGGATGGGAAGAGTAGTGATTTGCAAGATACTCCACACAAGTTAGGACGAAGCAATCATAATAGGACTTTGCATGCCCTGCGCAATGTCCAACATATTATTGACCTCACAAAGTCTAGCCTGGACTAAAGGCACTAGGATCCTTGGAGGCTAGGGACTGACAGTCACAGTAGTGTTCCTAAGCTTAAGGGGAACACAGGAAAGGGTTCGGGGAAACACCCCTGGGTCCTTGCACCTCATCAGAGCGGAGGACCCAGAGGAGAGTCTGGCATGCACATTAAAGGATGCTCCGGAGATGGGAGGGGGAGGCACTGGGGAATGGAGAGGGAGGGAGGAGGGGAGGAACCAGAGGAGAGTTTGGCATGCACATTAAAGGATGCTCCAGGGATTGGGGGGGAGGCACTGCGGGATGGGGAGGGAGGAGGAGGGGAGGGGGGACAGGGGGGTGGAGGGGAGGTAGAGGAAGGGAGGGGACCAGTGTACCTGTTAAGTTTGTATGAGCAGAAATAATAATAATAAAAAGAACATAAAGTACCATGTTCATTTTTAGGCTAACAGAAATTTCGAGCGTTCTGTGATTGTTCTTGGGTAGCCTAACTGAAAGACAAAAGAAATAATGGCATTCTAGACCAGCTTAGCAAAAAGAATATTTATTTGGGTTACTTGCAGGAGGTTGAGTGACTCAACTGTTCCAGGTACACTGTTCAGCAAATGTGAAAACACCCCCAAACTGTGTCTGTACGAATCCCCATACAACTTGAAGGAAGACCAACTGGTGGGAGAGTCTCTATTCCCCAGCAATTGTAACATCTATGAGCTCAGAGAGAACCCTTGGACATCTTCAGAGATATTCAGATTGCAATTACTTCCAGACACCTGCGTGCTTACTGTACTGCCTGGGTCTTAAAAGTCAGCCTCCTCTCTTCAGGAAGGTGGACTTGGTCAGTGTTTCAGCAGTTAGATACCAAACTCTCATCATCACACAAAACTTCTGTTGCGCTAGCATGCTTTGAGTTTTTCTCCTGTGAATTCAAAGAATGAAATTCACAGAAAATAAGGAAGGTGTGTTCAGAAAGGAGAAGGTGTGTTCAAGAAGGAGTTTCATTACTGTTTGGTTATAGATCAAGTCAAATCGAGAGATTCAGAGCAAGGGATGAAGAAGGGAAGGGCAAAGGTTCTCGGTGACAGAGGCAGGTTCCCAGTAGTGGAACATGACCATCACTTCTCCTCTGTATGCTAATAAGTCCTTTGTGGATGCAGACAGGTCAGATTGTTGCTTCTATGAGCTCAGTTTTAGTCACATTCACAAGAACACTTTCCAGGCAGGGTTGCTCATTTAGGAGAAAACGGATTAAACAGAATCATATCATCCTTCTGGTGTCCCTGGCCTGTGGCCAGGGCAAAATCAAAGTGGGCTTAAAGATTTATAGCATTCCTGGTCACCAGCAAGGACAGGACTGCCCATTGGACCAAAGACATTACTGAATTTTAGCCAAAGAAATCTCTTCATGTTTAGGATACTTGCCTTTAAGCTTCCTGACCAGGTCTGTCATCAGCCCTCATCAGTTACAGTGCAGCAACTGAACATAGCTTTAATGTTAGTGTCAGACAGAAGGGTTTGTAGTTTGCAATTTCAAAATTAAGTTTTTGGAGACCATATTTTGCTTAATGATAAGCAATCTTTACAGTCAGTAATCCTGATGTTTTATTACTTTCTTTACTTGTGAATGCTTGCATTTGTTTTTCAAATAAGAGATTATATTTTCTCAGATAATGTATCTTATTTTCCACCTCCTTTATGAACTGCATTAATTATAGAACTATATTTTGGTCACTGACATCTGCATAGTGCCTGCTTTGCTTGAATATTTCTGTTGACTATTTTCATATGTCAGTACATAAAATATTTTGGGGGCTGTATTCACCTTTCATTTTACTTATTCCCTTGTTACAATGCAATACATATCTTCTTTTTCTGTTAGTCTCAAAAAATAATTGAAAGATTATTTTATCACTTCCAACACCTTTTCATAAATACGATCCCTCCCTCACTGTGGTTTCCTACTTTTATTACATCTACCTTTGAATATACTCTTATAACAAGACTCTAGTTTAACAGTTTTTTATCTCTGGCCAGGGGGTGATATCCAATACCCATCAGGATGGAGTGAAGGGCATTGCAGGAGCAGCAAAACCGCAAAAGAAAATCAACAAACCATAATCCAGAACTTCAGAGATTCTATATCAACCACCTAGAACTAGGCCATCCTAATCTCTCCCCATCCTGAAGCTCAGGGAAATTTGCAGAAGAGGGGGCGGTAAGAGTGTAAGAGCACAAGGATGGGAGGAGCAATGATATGCAAGATACTCCACACAAGTTAGGGCCAAAGCAACCATAATTGGACTTTTCATGCCCTGCACAATGTCCAACACACTATTGACCCCACAAAGTCTAGCATTTGCTAAAAGCACCAAGATCCTTGGAGGCAAGGGATTGACAGCCAAAATATTTTTATCTCAATACATTTCTTTTAGGATCCAGAATCAGTCAGTGGAATCATGTCATGCATGTTAACTTATTTTTGATTAAAGGTACATATACTGTCTAATTAATCGTTCTTCTCCTTTTCTTGTACCAACTAGACTAATGCTCAGACACTATTTTACTTGTGAGGAAATGGTTGTGTCTGCTCAACAGAATGCAGCTAGGAACAAATGGCATGTGGCACTTGTATTTGGGCATGCATGCCTCCCATATGATTTATTCTTTTTTTATTTTGTACAGGCCTGGCCTAACATAAAGGATTCACATAAAACAGAAGAAGTTAAAAATCACCTTATAAGGAAACAGCACACTTAGAAGAAAGCCTGCTTTACTCCTACATCAAAAAGCCCAGTAAATTCTCTGGATGATACTGCTATTATCTGAATAGAGCTGCTTTATCTATTCTATCCAAGTGTTTTTGGACCTATTAAAACTGAAAGTGTCTTCAGGGCATTTGCTTTTAATATTTCTTGATAATCAATGTTACTTGACAATTGTGCGCAAATGCATGATCTGTAGAATATTGATTTATTGCCACAAGGGGGCAGAATTGCTTAATTCCATCAACCAGCCAAAGTCTACAGCTTTGACTGGTTCCAAATGTACCCTGTTCCTCTCTAGCTATATGAACTTTTGTTCTTTCACTTCAAATATGTAATAGAGTATTATCAAATAGTTGACCTACACATGTGTTCATGAATGTCCTGTTTACTTCTGTTTGTAATGTAAAATAAGCTTGAAAAAGATTAAAAATATGCTTAACTTACAATTAAATTGATGCCATGTCTCACTTTACAGATATGCAAATATCATAGCATATTCTTATATAAATATATAGGAAAATACTGTTTTAAATATTCTCAAACATGCATATAAATGCATCTATACATTTAGAAAATCAGACTGGTATAAAGAATTCTGTTTCATATTTGATAATTTAGTTAAACTTCCAAACATTTTTTGATACATTGTTTTTAAGGAAATTTGAAATTGCACTGCTTATCCACGTAAACATATTTAATTGCTGTAAAGCATAGGATTTCTTACCTTTGATAAACACCTTTTAGAAATGTGCCCACTGGAGTTGTAGTTTGTATTGACCTGTCATTTGAATATTAACAATTTTAGAGCAAAATGCCAACTCTGGGAGTCCCCAGAAAGTAAGTTTAGCCACCAACTTCAAATTGTTTTATGAATAGTGGAGGAGCAATGGTACAGGAAAGGGAAAGGAATTTTAAACCAATTGGACTTAATAGGAACGACAAATTAAGGGGATCAGTGAATCCAGGTCTTTGAAAGTTTTATGGAAAGGTTACTAAGAGTGAAGTCATCTCGGTCAGTGTGCCTGCAGAGGTGACACACTGTGCCCTTTATCAGGATATGTTCTGTTAGCTCATTAGCACTGCTTCTGTTCTGCAGAGGGTCTTGGGGGAAGTTGCTAACATTGTCACTAGATAGCGCAATCTCTTTCCCAGGAGACGAGTATTCCCACTTAGAGTCCAACCTCTGTTAGCATCACCAGTCATTACCAGTCCAATGTTGGAGTTTATCCTGTCATGGAGAGGTCAGTCCTATGATGTTTGTTGTTGTTACAGTGTACTTTATTTCTTCTGTGTGAAAGATATATATCAGAGCTCTTGTGTTGGAAAACCAAGGATCTTGTGTAAGAGAAGGTCAACGAAGAAGCAGAATGGAGTCAGAGGAACAAAAGGAGGTTAAGCAGTGATTGTCCCCTTCCAACTATACTTAAATCATAGGACAATTAAATCTTGGCTGGATTTGCAATGTCCATTATTAGGTATTTCTACTGCTAGAGACTTTGACAGAGACTTGACTCTGAAAATCTGGACAGAATGAATTTTGTTTCCTATCTACATCAATAATCTAGCTAAAAAAATAAAAAAATAAAGAACATAAAGTTTTGATTCTGACTAGAACATAGTGATCTTACATTGATGAAATCTTGGAGATTCACAATTCAGATTATGTCCACTTACCTTTTGTCCCTTTTAGTACTTCTCAACTTTATTTTTATTAGTTAAAATATTGAAATAGATCACATAATAAACGAATTATGCCAATGCGAAAACTAGGATTCTTGAATCTTCTGAAAACGATAGCATAGATTTCTCTGCATTATTGTAACTGACCTTCTGCTTAACCCCTCCAATTTTGTGGTGAATGCCTTGATCTATCAGTCTTTATTTTGTGATTATAAAAATTCATTTAACCTCATCCACAGTAGAATATATCATTAGGGTAATGAATATATCTTCTGCTCCTTGTTCATTAATAATTGTCTCAGAATATGAGAGCCACTTCTCTTTTATTGGCAATGAGAACATTTTTTATTGTGAAGAGTAAATATGGTAAACTAAGTTATGAATTTGCTGATGATTTGACTAAAAATCATAAAATTAAAGAGATGAAGTAGAAATCTGCTTATCTTAATTCTTGGTAGCTTTTGCTTTTATTATGGCACAAAACTACATTCCAGATTATTTATTTTTCACAAATTAGAAAGCAAACTACCATGCACTGTAGTAGTCAGGTAAGAATGGAGGATGGATATGGAATACCCACATATATATTTATGTATTTGTGTTGAAATACATATATGAATGTAAATTTTATACTTCATTTAAATATCAGGAAAAGAATTTAAATTGATTTCTATTTTTGTAGGGACTTTAAAAACGTCTTATACAGGGGCTGGAGAGGTGGCTCAGAGGTTAAGCCTCTGCCTTGCAGGCGGAAGGTCCTGAGTTCGGATCCTAGATCCCACGTATAGACGCCAGGCGGAAGCGGGGGCGGCCTGCGTTTCTGGTCCTGGTAGGGCGGAGCCTGTGAATCCCGGAGCAGAGTAAACGAGGAGGTGGAGGCGGTCCATGGGGGTTCCCGAATTTGCCTGTGGTTCTACACACACATACATACACGCACGTACACACAATTGAATAAGTAATAATAAAAAAATTTAAATATAAAAAAAAGTCTTATACGGAGTGATTGCTTCAAAAACCACGGAAAGATTTTTAGTGAAAATGAAGCAAACTTTTACTAGAAATATTAACATAGTAAATATCAGTTTAGCTGAAATTGAAACCACTCTAAATATTCCAGTCCATATAAAATCTGGTAACACCCAATACATACAAAACCTAAAACAATTATCTGCTTATTCTGATTTAAACAATTTTGCAAATACATTTCTCTTTTTCCAACTTCCATTCAAAAATAAGTATATTTTGGTTTTTGCATATGACTCAATGCAGTGAAAATTCCATAACATCTCTATTCTATAGTTTAATAAATGAGTATACATTAGTTCTTGTACCAACTAATTCACATTTATAGCATCCATTTCAGTTGCATTTGCTCAATCTTGGCCTCTGAAAGTCCTTATTGTCTGATCAATGAAAATGACTCAGCCTTATTTTCCTTCCTGTTATTAAAATAAATAAAACAAACGTGAACACAATCACTTACCTTGCTCCCTTCCCTTCCATTTCCTGGAATTTTCCTTGTTACTCTATTTAATGTCAAGGTAAAACACAGTCACATATTTTTGTTGTTGTTTGTTTGTTTCAACTTCTATTGAAGCTTTCAAATATAAATACAAAAACACATTCCAGAATAATATCCTCTACTGAACATTCACCAGTTTAAGTGTTCATTTTATCCTGGAACATCCTCTGAAGATGAACTAAAATAATCCATCAGGATCATTTGTCATAGTATGTTGATTTTTATGTAAATATGTGACTTTGAATGAATCATATTTATGCTAAAAGCAGTATAAAGAGTTGTTTCTGGGTTGGCTGGCTATATTACCATTTAAACATAAAATTACTTTAAACAATTGTTCTAAGCTTATTATGTGCTTTTATACTGTAGGCATTAATAGGTGACCTAATCATGTGTGAGTTTGGCAGCACAGTAGCAACATCTCTTATTTTTCTGTTTTGTTTTGTTTAATTTTTGCACATGTAAATGTGAGGTGGGAGGTGGATGAGTTATGTTCGTATATCCATTTGCATGAGTCTGGATGCAAGTTTGTGCGAGGGTAAATGATTGAGTGTGTGTGTGTGTGTGTGTGTGTGTGTGTGTGTGTGCTTTCTTCAGTCTCTCACCACTACTGTTATTAAGGAACTGTCTATCAACTACCTATCAGCTAGATTAGATATCCAATTTGCCCAGGAATAACCTGTATTTTTGCTACAAAGACCTTTCCTGGTGTGCACAATGACTCAAGTGTCAACAAAGCCTCAAAAACTAGCAGAGATCTCAGGAAAGAAGGCTTCAGACAGTTGTCTAACCCTTAGAGGCAAAGGGTTAGACAGATATAATGGACTTCCCATATTTGGGCAGCCTAAGAGGCTCCGAGGTATGCAACTGAATCCTGAACCCTCGCTTGTGTAGACTACCAAGAAGGAAATTCAGTGCCCATATAAAGAGATGTTATGGAAGGAGGGAGGGAGTAAACAGGAAACACAAGAGGAGAAGGGAGGAAAGGGCAGAGAGAGAGAGAGAGATGTGGGAAGGGGAGGAGGAATAGGAGGATGAAGATACCTACCCATTGAGCTTTTATAAATAGGCTAAAAAATAATTTTAAAAGATTTGCTATTAAAATAAAATTTAGAGCTTCTGGTAAGTAAAGTACTTGTGGCCCAAGCATGAGGACCTGAATTAATATCTTTGGAACCTGAGGAAAGGATGTGGTGTATCACACATCTATAATCTCAGTGAATTTATATCAGATGGAGATGGAGGAAGGAGAATCTCTGGACAGCTGCAGGCAAGCTAGCCTGGCATATACAGTGAATAAAATGACAAAGAAACCCTGCTTCAAAATAAGATAAAAATGAGGAAACAGCCCAGTTGACCTTTGACCTCTACACACATGCTGTGGCTTGCTCATACTTGCACACACAAATACAAGAATATGGATCATATCACATACACACAATTCAAAAAAAAACAAAGTAAAACTTTGTAAATAAATACGAAGGAAATTTGTTGAAATAAATATTAATTCACAAATGTTCTATTTAATTGCCCATAAAAAGTAATATTAACTAAATTGTGTTCAGACTGAAAACAAGTAATTTGTGAAGTATCATGAATTTCATTAAGAGATTCAGAAAAATGATTTGAACATTTATTTTTTTCAAAGGAAAGGTATTTCTTCCTTGAGGGAACTCTGTTCTTGAATTCTGACTTATGCCAAAAAAAAAAAAAAAAAAAAAAAAAAGGGATAACATCAAGAGAAACCACTGAAAAGAAACTGAATTGCAACATGTGTGAAAATCATGTATCTTCAAGCAATCAGAACTATCCCCTTTCTTGGCTGTTTTTGGTTTTTGGTGTTAAAGTAGGTGAGTGTATATTTATGTATGTATACCTGTGTGTAGAGGCCTGAAGTTGACATCTAGTGTTTTTGTTTTTTTTTTTGAACCATTGTTCTTTGCATTTACTGTTAAGGCAGGATGATTCAGTTGAACACAGAGTACATTTATAAGCTAGACTAACTTCCAAGTTTGCCCAAGGACTTTCCTGTCTTTGCCTTCTGATTTTTGGGATTATTTTGACTGTGAACTGCTCTGTATTTGTTTGAGCTGCGGGTATCAGAACTTTGATTCTCATACTTGTGGGCCAAGTTTTATATACTAAGTCATCTTCCCAGTTTGTGAAATATTTCTTGGTCATTTGTTTCAGCAACAAAAATGACTGACATATTAATAATAAAAAGTCTAGAAGATGGAAACATAAATCATATATTATAAAACAGAAATTTAATAAGCAAATGTTTTTAGAATATCAAATCTTTACTGTCACCACATATACATACGCATACACATACACAGACACAGACACAGACACAGACACAGACACAGACACAGACACAGACACAGACACAACACAGACACAGACACAGACACAACACAGACACAGACACAGACACACACCAGCTTAGCTCTACTTGTTTCTTTGCTTTTCTATTTCCTTTGGAGGTCACCATGTTGCTCACTAGTAGTGGAAGTTGTTAGGTGGAAGGCCCCTTCACTTCTAAGTCACTTAAACTTACATGTATGTCTACTTGTTCTTTCTGATTGATCATCATCGTGTATACCTCAGCACAATTCCTGATTAGCCTACAGGACTCTAAGTTATTAATAAAAGATTCTGGACCAATGATCCTATGTCTATCTCATTTTAGAGTTTAAGATTATCATTCGTTCATGCTTTTGCTTGCTCTATATTTCTTTGGATCTTTTCATTTCCTCAATTCATCTGTACACTTGTTCCCTCCAACATCTGTCTCTAGCCTTGCCTCTGTGTGTCTTGGTTTTCAAAACACTTGTCAAGATTTTTTTTTTCCCATAGGATGGGGTGGGTATATTTTGATGAATAACAAATTAACCTCAAACTGAGTGACTTAAATCAGCGATCATATTCTTCACTCATTCATGATACTGGGACCATAGCTCCACCCATGGGAGCAGATTCATTCATGTTGTTAGTGTTCACACTTCTTCATTTACTAATTCACTGGGCTGAGTTCAGAGTTAAGACTCTGAGATAAGCAGGACTTTCACTTTTTACATCCTTTTAGACACTCCTCCAAAGAGCTCTGTCATGCACGCTCAGAAGAGAACTTGCTAATAGCTTCAAAAATCATACATTTCTCCCCATCCACGTAACCATCAATACAATTGACTATACCTCAGCAACATTCCTGATCTTTGACTTCTTTCCTCAATACCTAATAACTTTGCTATTTCAGTTCGATAATTCTTAATTGAAATACTCCATCTATTTTTATTTCCAGTTAGATGCAATTAGCTAAATATTCATGAGAAACTTTCTTTTTTTTTTTTTAAATTTTTTTATTATTATCATTTATTCAACTGTGCACATGTGTGTGTGTCTGTGTGTGTGTGTGTGTGTGTGTGTGTGTCTGTGTAGAACCACGGACGAATTCGTGAACCACCATGGACGCCTCCACCTCCTTCTGCCCAGGGATTCACAGTGAAAGATATATGTTGATTACAGATGGGTTACTTTTTATTCACTGAATTGTTTTATCCATTCAGCAGTCTTATTCATAGGCAGTCTTTTACCTAGTTGAATTGACAAAGTACTGAGACCTAAGCAAGATATAGTATTTTGGAAAAACAATACAGAGTTGATGCTCTATTAACAGCTTAGGTCTGTAATTAAGTCAACAGTCAGACATCAATATAAATGTCAGTATTATAAGAAAATGAATTTTGCTGCTACAATAGTATGGTGATAAATTTAACAAGAATTGTAATTGCTTTTTGAATCAGCAAATCTTAGCTGCCACAAAGAGCTATTAACATTTTAAATTTGTGACATACACATGCAATTTTATGTCTAACCTAAAAAGTACATTTTCAATTAAAATATTCAATACAATCCAAAATATTAGAAAGCACTGAGGAAACTAGAAGAAGTATAAAACCTTTGAGAGGGAAATTAGAAATGAAGGCTAACATTAGCTCTTTTAAACTGACTCTTAGGTAATCATGAAATCTACCCCTACTTCTTCATTATGCTTCGTAGGTTCAAAAAGCACAATATTGCCCTTTTGTGCTTTGCCCTGTATTACTTCACATTTGTAAACTGAAATCAGCAGCAAAGCCAAATCATATGCCAATATTCTCAGAGCAATTAGAACTGTTGAAGAAGCAGATAGCATAGAATTGACTAGTTTTTAACGTGTTTGAGGGGTATACTTTTCTTTATACATATACAATGTCAAGTCATGATAGCCTTGCTTCTATGAAATATTTCTGATAAGAACGGCACAATGTCAGTCCCATGCCTCATATTATGATTTGCTGTACTGCATATACAATAAATATCATTTGCTCTGAGATGTTGGGTCAAATAACATTCTTATTTTGTTATGCACAAATGAATATTTAATTTAGTTTTTTATAAGTTTCCTAACCCATTCTTGACTTTTTCTTAAACAATTGTAATTTTTGCATATAGAATGTAATTACATATACTATGCTTCTCTTATGTAGCCCACTAACATAGTTTTTGAAAGTATCCTCTACTTCTCTTTATTATATAAAGGCAACATATTGTATATATAAAGTGATTTAAACCAATGCTTTTGTATACAATGCAATGATGTCCACAATGAAGGAGAACTATATGATGAAGTATCTAACAGGAATGTTATCTTATTTGGAAAAATGTGAGCACCTTGATCACCCTTTTAGCTTAAGAGTTATGAGACTCTTAGAGAAAATGACCCAAATAAGCCATAATGTAGTCCTGATTCAAGGAAAATATAAGATAAATGTTTTCTTTGTGTTTTGTTTCAAGTCAGCATAATTGTGGCTATATTATTTAGAAATAACAAAAATACATTAAAGTAAGCTTTGGTGAGTAGTCTTTAAGATACATTGCTTTGATGAAAAAAAACGATAATTAAAAATATAATTTCCTAATGAAAATAATGATACAAGTAAATTTTTGTGATAATAATTCATGATATAGCCAATTTATAAATCTGTTGTCATTAAATGTGAGAATTGTGCTTTTGCTTACATTTTCACTTTTTGTTTTCTTTCTGATATTATGCCTCAACAATTTCAAGTTAATAAAATTTTATATCCAAAAAGTTGTTGTCACCAATTTATCTAGCAGATTATGTTCAGTGAGATTAAAAGTTTACAATCTTCAAATTAGAATTTAATTTATAGAAAACTAATTTTCAGAACCTCTTGATAGCTCATAAAGAAAGACAAAAGTTTTAATTTCGCACATATCCACACTGCAATTTAGTCTGTGTTACTGTTTTTCTGGTTAATTTGGAGAATGACTGATTTGGCCTCCTCAATTAGGCATCAACTTGACAATTGAAGGCTGAGCTCTGGGACAAAGCAAAAAGCTCCCTTTTTCATAGTGAATTTTGATTTTAGTGTGTTCCAGGGTAGGGAAGCAGGAATAAGTATTCAGTATGCTTGTAAAACTAGGAAAAAAATTTAAAAAGTGAAATAAAAATGTGATTTAATTTAAGTATTCCTGTATTCCTTACAGCTATTAGTAAGTAGGTCTACAATAAATACCTGTTCTTTTTGCCTTTGTCAGAAAAATAAGTACATTCCACTACTGTATATCAGTATATCAGTGAATAAAATATTAAATACATATATTTAATATTGAATCTCATATATTCAGAAAAATAGTTTAAAAAGCATAACATTAAAAATCTTTATTCTGTGTGTGTATGTGTGTCTGTACTCATGCATGAATATGTGCATTCTCTGGAGCATATATAGAAGTTAAAGGACAATTTAATGCAGTCAACTCTATTCTTTCACATTTCTCTAATTCTGGGAATTGGACTTAGCTCATCAGTCTTATGCACAAGTACTTTATCCACTAAGCATCTCATCTATCAGACATTTTAATGACATGGAATATTATTAAATTTAGTAAGGTCTTCCACAGAGAAATGAGCCCATACCAATGCAGACAACCCAAAGGGATCCCTGGGGCCCACACAACACACAGGCAGCAGGATGGGAAGAAGAAGGATGAATTTTTGTAAGTAGGGAAGGGCAAGTAAGGATTGGAGGATGGAGGAGGAAAAGAGAGGAAGGCAGAAACATTCACTTATTATGTTTACTTAACTAGAAAAATAATAAAAAGGTAAAAGATGAAAGTAAAAAAATTGATAACCCACAAACATTTAGAAATCAGTATTATGTGTGCATAAGGTCTTCATTTAAACTATTAAATGTGTAAGATAAAAATGAAAATATTATACTTCCTAGAGATTTTGAAGATGTAGATAAATTTGTAAATATATTGCTTTTTTGATGTCAGGCCTATCTAATTTCTCCCTATTCTAATGTTTTGGGAACCTCATAGAACAAGGGGCAGTGAGATTGTAAGAATCTAAAAATGGGAAAGTTCACCATTGGACAAGACATTCCATTCAAGGCAGGACTGCTGAATTTAGGAATTCGTGGCAGTGAGACTTGCATTTCCCAGACCTGCATAATAACAGACATACCAACATGCTCCCATAGATTACAAGGAACTTATGAGAAAAGAATATATAGTGGAAACCTTGGGGTCTAAAGCTGGATGAGTGAAGATGAATGCCCCTATTAGTGGAATGGTCTGAAGAGAGGCAACTTGGTATGTTTCAGATTCTATGTTCAGAAAGTGAGAGATGAATGATCCTTAACTCATGTCATGCCATAAATCCCACATATCACAAAGCATAATTATGTTGTGCTTGGTCACAGCATGATCTGCTATTACTTGCATTTAAAGATGTTTAAAGGATTTGAATTATTTCATCATAGTGCTATTGTAACCTCGAAATTTCTGTATCTAGGTGATATTCTATCTATTACAGACAAAAAGTAAATATAACCCTCTTTTAGCAGAGTCCTTCACAGCCTTAGCTCTACAATATATTGTGCTGTGCTTTAAATGGACTTCTCATGTCTGTTTTTCTACAAGATTATGATCTTTTCACTGCAACAAATATCTTCAGTATTTTTTTCTTCAGAGTTGTTACAAAGTATTCTTAAGACGATATAAAATTTCATTTTATTCGTGTATTATGTACCTGAAAAAAATCTGTAATTTTTCCAGTCTCATCATCATTGCATGTGTTACTGCTCCAATTTTATTAAAATTTAAATCTTTAAACACATCAATTAAATATTTGTAAATTCTTTGTTTGAAACTTGAGATGTTTGCTTAAAGTTAACCTGTGTCTGAAACTACCATTATTTTGAAAAACTTGTGTGAAATACTTTTCCTGGAAAAACACCACACACAATAGTTTCCCTGCCTCAGATAGGATTCCAGGACAGACCAAAGTCGTGCTAAACCTAAAAGGTTTGTTGGGGGGGGGTATTTAATGTAGCAGTGATGATACACAGGCAATCAGCTCACAACAGCATGACTGTCAGCTTCCCTTGGGAACCTAGATGGAATTCTCTCAACTAATCTTCCTCAGTTTATATATATCCTGGGGTCCTTCCCAAATCCATGTGAACAGGCATATGTGCAGGAGGTATGCCCAGATGTTCTCCCTAGCCCCCCTCAACCCTTCTGTAGCTGAGAAAATGTCAACAGTCGACACAACAAAGTGGTGGCCTTTTATTTGGATGAATGTACCACAAAACAGCAAAAGAAAAGCAAATCTGCCCGCTACATTAGTTAATTCAAACACACTTATCCTTAATAGAGCTGAGAACCAGACTAAGAAGAGGTAGAGGATAAAGAGGTGTGAGACATCAGAAGTACTGACTTACAAACAAATGTAACTTTTGTTGCAGCCAAGCATGTCACAGATACTACGTTTTTCCACAGAAATATATTTTATGTTGTATGTTATTGTGATAGTTAAGCCTGGGTGTCAACTTAACACACCCAGTATTAACTAAGCTGGGCTGAGACCATCCTGGAAAGGATCAACTAGACTACTTGTATAGGATTATACCCGCCCTAGATCCTATCAGAGTCTCCAAAGCTCTCATAGGATCCTCCCAGTACTGTATCATATAAAAGGAGACACCAAGGAGAACAGATGCCTTCTTGCAGCTGTGATAGGAATTGCTCTTCCTTCTGGCCACCCAGTTTCTTCGACCTTCTAGCCTTCGACTAGACTAAGACTCTAGGAGTTCTCCAGCCTTCAGCCATCACCCACTTAACTACCGAACTGAGCAGCTAGCTATTGGCACCCATCGTTGGAACTACCTCGGCTACTGGCAGCCATCATTGGACTACCTCGGCTACACAGCCTTCGCTGGACTACCTCGACCATATCTGTTTAAGCCAACTCAATAAATGACTCTAGAGAACCCTAACTAATACAGAAATTGGTACCGGGTAGTGGGGTATTGCTGTGAGATTAAGAACATCTGGTACCACAATGTGAAGTTGTTTGTGAAGCTGAGAGAAGTTGGTACCCAGAAGTATGGCCAATGCTGTGATGGGCTAGTGTGCCTTTGGAACTATTTGTTGGGAGAAATATGGAGAACTTTGGGACTTTGTGCTGGGAAAGTCTTTGCATCTGGGTGAGGGGGCCAAATGGGCCTTTTTTGTGAGAGCTTAGAGGAGAGCAATGTTGTGAGAGAGGCAGGCAGTGGAAGCCCAGCTTGTGATGGTCCAGAGGGGAACAGAGACTGTGTTTGCAACTGGACGAGTGACACATGGAGCCATGTGTTGGTGGAGAGTTTAGTGAAGTTTTGCCCTTGTCCTGCAAACTTGCCTGAAGTTAAGCTAGAGTGGTTGGCGGAGGAAATTTCAAAGCAATGTAGTCTTTTTTTTAAAATTTTTTTATTATTATTATTTATTCAATTGTGTGCATATGTGTGTGTACATGCATGCACGTGTGTCTGTGTGTGTGTGTATGTGTGTGTAGAACCACGGACGAATTCGCGAACCACCATGGACGCCTCCACCTCCTTCTGCCCCGGGATTCACAGGCTCCGCCCTACCAGGACCAGAAGCGCAGGCCGCCCCCGCTTCCGCCTGGCATCTATACATGGGATCTGGGATCCGAACTCAGGTCCTTCCGCCTGCAAGGCGGAAGCTTAACCCCTGAGCCACCTCTCCAGCCCCAGCAATGTAGTCTTGACAATGTGATATGGCTACATTTTAGTTGTTTTCAGAGTTATGAAAAAGAGGGTATTCAGTTATGAATTCATTTTAATCCCAAGTAACCTAAGGGAGATTTACAATATTATGGAGATTTACATTGAGATTCTTCCTGGTCCCAATATTCTATCTACAAAGTCTGTGTCTAAGCTGGTTTCAACCACATCTTCTGTAGTGCTGCAAAAGTCTGTGTAACTCAAAAGAAAACTGTGAGACCTGAAGATACATCCTGGGAAGGGATATTATCCCCTGACTCCAGAAAACACTATAATAAATGATTTAACTTCACTCTTTATTTACTGGCTATTAATGCCACAAATAGATAAAGAGTATTTAGTTTAAGTCCATGGGAGCAGAGCTTTTCCTTTATGATCTTAAACATTGTCAAAATGGGAATCATTTTCACTGAAATTTTATGAACATTTTAATACATGACATTTAATATTTTGCTATTAATAGCTACTTTTAACATTTATCACTTAAAGAATGCCTATCAATTTGTTGATTATTAATTTCATTTTACATCCTAGTTTTTTAGTCATAAAATTATGTCCTAAAACGAACATTAAAATGGGCTAAAACAGCAGTACTCTTTGGATCTCTAGAAGACTCATCTCCGTGAAATTTTTGCTTATCTTTCTCCATTCTAATTAACGTTTTCAATTTTGCAAGTTGAAAGAAAATCATTGACAATATTAGGTTATGCCAGAATTTTTCATTGCTCTTTTGTGTATTTGTTTAATTTCATTCCATATATATACATATATGCAGGGGTCGGCTCCTGGCCACCAGGAAGGAGAAAGGTGAGCGCACCACCTGCCCCTCTGCCTCCCAAGCCCCGGAGACAATCAGACACGGCAGGGAGTTTAGTGGAAGCAGGAATTCATTTATTACAGGCGGTGCAGCAGTTTATAAAGACAAAAAATAGCAAGGCGTGAAACGGGCAGCCAATCATATTAATGGTCAACACAGCATGCAGGCTACATGGGCCAGGATCAGCGTTCATCTATACGGGGGACATACAGAGTTCATGTTTACGGAACTCCCACAAACCAATCAGGGCTCCCTGTGATGCAAACAGGGTTATGCCCAGCACACTGGCTCCCAGCACCATCTTAGGTCCCATGTGCTCCGCTACGCCCTGTCCACTTCCTCCCAGCGCCATCTTTCCTGGGCTGGCCCAACACACACATATATATATAAAATATACTTTCACCAAAGTGCTTTCTATATAATTTTTAAATTTTTTATTATTTATTCAATTGTGTGTGCATTAATCCCATCTATATCCAACACCTGCGAGGTCATCAAGGCCTGCCCGGGTTCCTTTCAGAAGGCAACGCCCTAGCCGATAAACGGGCGTCTGCCCTGACCTTTCAGGAGGCTACTGACTTTCACTCTCTTACCCACACCAATTGGAGGGGCCTCCATCATAGATATCCCTTTGTGCCTATTAAAGACTTGAAAAAAATAGTCCGCACTTGCAAGTCTTGTCAGCCTTTCCTTCAGCTCCCCCACCTTCAAAGAATGGGAGTCAATCCTCCAGGGTTAAGGCCTAATAATTTATGGCAAACGGATGTCACTCACTATCCCCCTTTTGACAAACTTAAATATATATTCCTCACAATTGATACTTTCTCTCATGCCTGTTGGGCTTCCGCACATACTGGCGAAAGATCCAAACATGCCATAAACCACATGTTACAATGCTTTGCTGTCCTCGGACTACCGGACCAGCTCAAGACTGATAATGGCCCTTGCTTTACTAGTAAATCCTTTACTGCGTTCCTTAATACATGGAACATTAGTCATTCTACCGGTATCCCTTATAATCCTCAAGGACAGGCAATCATTGAACGCCATAATCATACTCTTAAAACACAATTACAAAAACAACAGGGGGAGTCTCTTCCACCACATGACCAACTGAAAAAGGCACTATTAACGCTGAATATTTTAAATTTGAGTAAGACCGGATCGGAAACCCCGTTTCAGAAACATTGGACATCAAAGATTTCATACAGTACCATCTTGGTGCGATGGAAAGACCCCCTCACCGGAGATTGGAGGGGCCCGGATCCTCTTATAACAGCAGGAAGAGGTTTTGGATGTGTTTTTCCCCACTCTGAGCAGAGACCTATCTGGGTCCCAGCCAGGGACATTAAATACTTGCCCCCACCATTACAGACGGAAGGGGAAGGTAATTATAACACCTCCCAGAGGGCTTGTCCCCCTGAGGATCATTCCTCCTCTTCTCTTTGTCTTCTCATAGAAAAACATGTTCCTGCTGATTCTTCTCTGCCTATGGGACATTCCCCGCCTAACGATAGGAGGATTTGGAAACCCGAACGACGCTCGGAGAATCCTCGAACAACGGATGGGTAAACCTTGTGACTGTAAAGGGAGGCGGTTTCCTGCTGCCCCCAAGGGGATCCTCACTTCCACGGTAGACTGTGGAGACAAAATGGCTGGGAGCCTCACTTCCCAGAGTAGCACGGGCCTGGGGAAATCCTCATGGGTCTGTTGGAAAAAACCGACTGTCATACCACCGGTTAAGGGCCAACCTGGTCCTTGCCCCACAGCGTGCAATATCACCTTTTCTGCCGTTCATGCAGTCTGTTATCTAGTTGCCTACCAATGCAAGATAGGGAATAAGACAGTTTGGGTGGCAACGAGGAGTAGTGTGGGGGGACCTCTTCAGGAGAGCACCTATATGACCCGAATGGCCCAATGCCCCCCACATATCCCGGCAGGAAGCGACATGTGCTGGGCTCCTTTAGGCGTATCTGACGGGGGAGGAGTACAAGACCAGTCGGCAAAAGTAGTATTAGAAGATAGAATTAAAGAGATAGAAAAGACTCTCCACCCTCGCCTTGTATACCATCCCTTAGTCTTCCCTGAAAGGAAAGGGGATCTCTTCCTTGATCCCCCCACAGAGACTCTGCTGAGACTTGCTTTTAATTTGTTAAACGCATCTGCCCCTGCTATAGCCGCTGATTGCTGGATTTGCCTTGCACAAGGTCCGCTTCGTCCTCTGGCATTACCAATACCTCTTAATGAAACCCTTCTTAATGATATCACGAAATGGTCTAATATGAGCCAAGAATGCATGAAAGTGTCTCCCCTTACAGTACAATTGATGCCAGTGCCCCCTATGGGCTCCAATGATACGTCCTTCTATCCTTTCTGCTTAGAAGCTCTTCCAGACCCTAAAAATAAGTCTAACATATCATTGGGGTGCGCCAGCTCTCCCGGGTGCTCTACCAACCAGACCCTCACCCAACCCACTTCTCCCATATGTGCCCCCTTGGGACATGTCTTCGTCTGCGGCTTTGGGAAAGCCTACCGTTCTCTCCCTGCTAATTGGACGGGACTATGTATCCTGGCGGTTGTGACCCCTGACATTGATTACATAAAGGGAGACGAACCTGTCCCAATACCAGCTTTTGATTCTATAGCCTCTCGACCCAGGAGGGCAGTGCAGATGATCCCCATCTTAGTAACCCTAGGGATTACTGCAGGGGTAGCCACAGGTTCTGCTGGACTGGGAACTTCCCTTGGCCTTTACCACAAGCTGTCCCAAAAACTCATAAATGATGTACAGACGGTGTCTGAGACCGTCATAGAGCTCCAGGGTCAACTTGATTCCCTTGCAGAGGTGGTGTTACAAAATAGGCGAGGACTGGATTTATTAACTGCCAAGGAAGGAGGCATCTGCTTATTTTTACAGGAAAAGTACTGTTATTATGCAAATAGATCGGTAATTGTCCGTGACAAGATAAAACATCTACAAGAAGATCTAGAACGGCGCAGAAAAGAGCTCCAAGATCATCCCTTCTGGTCGTCCTTCGGGGGCCTCCTTCCCTACCTGACACCCCTCCTTGGCCCCATAACAGCCTTACTTCTTCTAGCCATGATCGGACCCTGTATTATTAACAGTCTTACACGCTTTGTTAAGAAGCAGATTGAATCGGTACAGCTCCACCAGGTCCATATTAACTATCAAAGGCTCTTGGCACAGGAATCAGAGTTGCCATATCTACCCCTGGAACCATATGATGGTTCAATGTAAACTGCCCTGTTGGGGCTAAAAAAGAGGGCTGATAGCCAAAGACGGGCAACCGGGGACCTGCGAGGGGTTCACCTAAGACAGGACTCTTGACCTTGCTGTCAGGTATGTCCCACGACGGGTACGCCCCTTGCAGAGGAGTCCCCGGACCTAAGACAGGCACAGTCTCTCTTGGCCCCAGGGCTAACAGGACTGCGGGTGGCCCCTGAGTCCTCTACAAAAACAAAAGGGGGAAATGTGGGGAAAATCGACCTGGGCGTTAGCCCAGAGGCCTACATGTATTCTCTCGAGCCTGGCTAAAGTTTCAGGACCTGACTTTGAGTTTCGATTTCAGTAGTAGCTTCCTCATTAGTCGCGCAGTTTCTTAATCACTCCCCTCCTCCCTGCCACGCAGGCTGCCTGCATTGGACAAGGAGCCTCCTCACCACCCCCCATCACGCCCCAATCTCCACCCATTCCTAATATCTATATATAGCCTGTACGAGCAAATAAAGTTTGAGTTCCTGCTGAGCATCTGCTCTGACAGCACTCCTGGCTTGGTGTGGTTCTTTGGGGTCCAGGCCGCGACACCCCCCCCCACTCAGCCCCAGGGGCATCCAGCTGCTTCTGGGTCCCTACTCGCACTGTCTGTTGGAGTGAACAACATATGCATGTGTGCACGTGTGTGTGTTTGTGTATGTATGTGTAGAACCACGGGCGAATTTGGGAACCACCATCGGCCACCTCCATACCCCCCCCCCCCCCCCCCCCCGCTTCCTCCTGGCGTCTATACGTGGGGTCTAGGATCTGAACTCAGGACCTTCCTCCTGCAAGGCAGAGGCTTAACCCCTGAGCCACCTCTCCAGCCCCTATATTTTTATTCTTATCTATTCCCCTCCCATCAAATCCCTTCTCCCTCCTAAGTAACCCACACAAATTCATGTGCTTTTTATTGTTGTTCTTGTTTTGATTTTTTTAGCCTATTGAGAAAATATCAAAAGATTTATTTACTGGAGCAAGATCAACATTATTAGTAACTACTGAAGTATATGTCTCCCCATCCTCAACAAACATTAAATACCTATAGTTCCTCAGGGGGCTTGTGGCATTTTGAACCCTCCTTCAATCATTATGGAATATATTTTTTTCGTCTTGAGCAAGTCTTGTACAATTAGCTGTTGCTGCTGTTGCTGCTGCTGCTGATGGTGCTGCTGCTTCAAATGCACTGGTCCACTGTTATGCCATGTACAGAATTAGCATTTCATATCACCCCTTCCTATCCTTCAGATCTTACATTCTGTCGGTCCTCTCTTCTGTGATATGTGCCAAACCTTGAAGAGAATTGTACAGATATTGCATTTTGGTGACTGTGAAGAGAAATTTTATGACTAAGGCTGAAACCAGTACTAATAGATGGGTTTAGAAGCCCAAATAATTAGAAGGAAGCCTGATAATTCCTCATTTAGGTAAACAACAGCATTAGTTTTGCCTTAGGGCCTTTTTATCCACAGTTTTAAAACAGCATTACAGTATGAGGTGAATTCTTATCTCATACTCCATGAGGAATGAGCTTAAAATCCACTTGCTGGTTAACTCCCAGAACAGTCATGCTGCTGTTATACCAGTGGGCAAATCTAGACTGACAGGTTGGTATTGTAATTCACATCTGGGTTGAGATTGTTGATATTCTTTCTTTCTCAGTAGTCTGTATAGCAGCTCCAGCACTCTGAAAATCAATCAGGAGCTCATGAAAATAAGGAAAGGCTACTTTCTCACTCTGGAAAGTGGGTGTGTTTTAATCTCTATGCCATTAGAAGTGAAGTTCACATATCTTTTCATTCCAAGAAGCAAGTACTGCTTGTTTGTTTTGAAAATGTTAGCCATAAAATAAAATCTTTGAGCACATACATATTTCATTTAAAATAAATCCAGAAATAAAATGCTATTGAATTTATTCAGTGTTCTTGCCATTCCTTTCTATAAATTGTGCACTCTAAGCTTTGTGATAACAATAATTAGTTTTATTCCTTTGGTTGAGAAAAACACATTTATTGAGATATAACTGAAACAATTTAGAGGAGTTCACTCTTAGAACCATTAAAACAAGCTTGCAGATAAGAAATTTATAGTTAAAGACTCAAAATTCATATTTACAAAATATAAATGTGATTCATTATAGCCGCTGAGTCATCATTTGATTTTTGAAGTTATTCATAGTGGTATAAATTGCCTTCTTTAAGCCATGAACTTGTAGTGATATTATCATAGTATTTTAATTTTTTTCATGTATATATATGTGGTATGTATGCATATGTGTGTGCATGTTCACATGTGTAGGAATATCTGTGTGCAGATATATATGTTCATATGCATCTGCTTTATTTGTGTTTAAATGCATGTGGGAAATCTAAATTGATGTCAGGAATCATCTTCCTTTTCTTCTACCTCACTTTTTTGAGGCAGGGTATGGCATTTTTTCTCAAGGCATGATATTATACCCTCTTGGACTTTGCCCCTGTTCACAGGAATCAGGATGGTTAATAATGATTTAGAATATTTTATCGCAGAAGAAGGCACAAAATATTAAAAAAAACTCATAAAAAAGTTTTTGAATTTACCAAGATTCAGGAGGTGGAGAACCTATCTATGAAAAAAAGAAAAGTATTAAATAACTGCTAGGGATGACACTGTCCAGGCTAGCCCAGAAGTCAGAGGAGATTGAACAGACCAGGCAATTTGGAGGAGACTCCATAATGATCAAGTCATGGAGTAGAGAACTGCAGGGTCACAATTTTAGAGTCTTGTCCCTGTTGTGGTGTGCTTATGTTGTGTATTAATCAGGGTTCTCAAGAGCCACAGAATAAACAGAATTAATAAATAAAAAGGGAATTTATTGAATTGGCTTGCTAGATATGGCCAAAGTAATCCAGTAGCTGCTCAGTCCAATAAGCCAGTGGGTAATGTCTGAAGGCTGAAGGCTGCAGGTTAGATAATTCCTGGAGAGTAGTTAGTCATGTTGAAATATTAGACAGTTGGAGGGCTGGATGGTCAAAAAAGCAATGAAACGAGGTGGCAGGAGGGAAGGGAGCTTTCTAGCACGGTTTCTGAAAGTCTCTCTTCTTCTCAGTCTTCTGTGGTTTCTTTTATCTGGTCTGCTATTAGGTGGTTCCAATCAAACCGAGGGCTGATATTTCCATTGTAAATGTATTGATCCAGATAATCTCTTCATGTTGTCTCACAGCTGATCTTAGTTAATGCCATGTCAAGTTCACACCCAAGATTAATTATGTGTGTGTGTGTGTGTGTGTGTGTGTGTGTGTGTGTGTGTGTTAAGAGCTTCTGTCCCAAATTTTGATTTTATAAGAACAGGAGAGAAAGCTACTTCTTGTCTTCTAAAAACTTTTCACTACACTTCTCTTCCTCTTTGGGCCAGTAATTAAAATAGATTATTATTTTGAATTAAATGTAAATAAATGGTAATTAACTAATATTTGACATTCAATTTAAATTTTCTACATTTTCTTTGCATTTATATTTTGGATGATCATCAATGTTTCTAAAAATTCTCCTGATGCCTCTTTCATGCACTATTACTGAGATCTAAATGCAAAGTTTAGCATTTTTTTGTGAGACTGCTTTGTTTCAGGATTTGCTCCAGAGTGACTCGCATTATCCTGAAAATGTCACAAGGTGCTTTTACTTTTTTGTTATTTTTGAAAAACATAATGGGTGGTTGTCCCTGCCCCTTCCCTCATTCTCCCCTCTCTCTTCAACTTTTCCCCTTCTTTCACCAATCCCTCATACTTCTTTTCATCCTTCTACCAGTGTGCTTTTGTAAGCCCCAAGGTTTCTTTTGGATTGTCAGCTCTAGTGTGGCTTCAGGCCTCTGTGGCAGAGTAAGTGGCTCTTTTTGGGACAGACTCACTGGTAAGGGTCAAGACAGGGAACTTTCTCCAGTGACTGGTTCATGGACCTTGCCAAAAATATATGTGTTGTCAAAAATGTACAATAAAATTGATGGTGACAAATTATAGCAGTTCTCCTGCTATAATTGTTTGCTGATAAAAATCACTATCAAATGGCTTAAGGGAATGTCATAGTTAAGCACAGGTGTCAACTTGACTCTTGAGGGTTTGGGCTCTGGGCACAGTTGTGGAGAGTTGATGGTTGAGTAAGCCCAGAGCAAATCTGAAAGAGATTGTCTAGCTGCTGGGGAAGACCCAGCCCATGGTGGGTGGGATTAGGCCCTGGATAAATCACAGAGAGCTGGTTTAGAGAGTTGGCATCCTTCTGTATACTTGGCCAGACATGCTGGTCTGGCAAGTAAGGATTGTTCATCTCTCAGCTGTTATGGTGGCCAGTTCCCTCAGCCCTGGTGTTGGTGCGTTCTCTCCCGTCAAGCTGGACTGAGAATTGTAACCAGAAATCATAAAACAATAAACCCCTTGTTCCCTTAAGCCATTTGATGGTCATTTATCAGCAATGTTGCAGGCTGACTGCAACAGAATTTGGTACCCAGGAAGTGGGATGTTGCTGATAAATCTGACCATGATTTTGTGGCTTTTGAATGGTTCTGCTGGACAAAGTTGGAAATGCTGGAGAATCTTCACTTTGTGGATTTACAAATACCGTTCTTCAGAGTTTAGTGGGCCAATTGCTGAGAGACATTGTTTGGGCCCAATTTGTGATGAGGGAAACAAGGACTTTGGTAAAGCTGAATATAAAGACGATGGACTGGTTTGCTTGACAGAGGAGAGCTGTGTTGGCAGCCTTAAAGGTTTGGATGTGCAAAGGGCAGGCAGCAGAATATCTGCTGCTGTTGGACAAATGAATATCAGTGAAGGAAAACCTAGTGACTTGCACTGAGACAGTGGAAGACGTGAAAACCACCATATGGCAAGTTCGTGGTTTGGAAACTCAAATTCCTTCAGGGCCCGAAAGCCCAAGGTAAAGCTGTTTCTTGCCCTTTGGAAGATTGGTTGCCTAGAAAAGAGGATTTTCCAGCATCAGCTTGTTAAAGTTGGTACAGCTGTAGCTCCAGTGAACTAAGTTCCGTTTCAACCTGCTTCGGAATCAGGCAGCGTCCCTCAGGTGATACTGATTTGGGCATACTACCGAGGGGTTCGTGGAGAGCAGCAAAAGCTTGGCACTAAGTGGCAGGTGTAGAGTTCCTGCAAGAGATGGTGAAGCTTAAAGCTTCAGAGGAGAACCCAGAATGGTGTTTGAGATGCCAGAACTGTGGGACTGCTGCTGAGGATGACTGCGAGTGGAGATTCAGCCTGGTTCAAAGAACTCTGCTTTTATAACTTTGAGCTGAAAACAGGGACTGGGAATTCCTGAAATCTTTGAGCCACCGTGATTACATGATGAGCAACAGAAGATGGACACTGAAGTACAGGATGAGGTAATTTGCTGGATTTTGATCTTAATTTACATGTTTGCTTATCAAAAAGATCCTTCTGTTTTAATGTTTTATTTGTTTTAAAGTATTTAACTTATTCTGATTTAATACCCTTTTAAAGTTAAATTTTGAACTTTTAAAATGTTGCAGCTGAGGTTTTAATGAGAACATTTTAAATTTGCCCATGGAATGTATTTATATTTTTTAACATCTGTGGGAACAAGGAAAGGTTACAGTTTAAAAGTGCTATTTTTTTTAGGCAAGTTGACAAGGGGTGGAGTGTCATAGTTAAGCATAGTTGTCAACTTGACTCTTGAGGGTTTGGGCTCTGGGCACAGTTGTGGAGAGTTGATGGTTGAATTAAGCCCAGAGCAAATCTGAAGGAGATTGTCTAGCTGCTGGGGAAGACCCAGCCCATGGTGGGTGGGATTAGGCCCTGATAAATCACAGAGAGCTGGTTGAGAGGGGGCATCCTTCTGTTCACTTGGCCAGACATGCTAGTCTGGCAAGTAAGGATTGTCCATCTCTCAGCCGTTATGGTGCCCAGTTCCCTCAGCCCTGGTGTTGGTGTGTGCTCTCCTGTCAAGCTGGACTATGAACTGTAACTGGACTATCATAAGAAAGGAAACTCCTTGTTCCCTTAAGCTTTGTGATGGTCATTTATCAGCAACCATGCAGGCAGACTGCAACAGGGAACAAGGGTTTAATTTTCTTTTACAATAGTCCAGTTACAATACTTAGTCCAGCTTGGCAGGAAAGCATATACCATCACTAAAAGGCCAAGGTAACTGGCCATGCCATATCCATGTAACAGCTAAGAGGGACAATCCCTATTTTCCAAACCAGTACATCTGGCCAAGTATACAAAAGGATGCCATCCCTTGTCGATTTGACACAAGAACATATAACTTCCACTTTATCCCCATGAGTGTTAAACTTATCTTAAATGTAAATACATTTAAAAATTTGAAATCTTGTAACCATAAACTCCTGTCAAATCAAATTAAATACTTCCCACATCCTATAGTTCAAGGTCCCTCTTCTTTTGCTCACCATGTAGTCATGGTGTCTCAAAGATTCTGAACAATTCCATTCTCTCCCCACAGCTAGAAGTTGCACAAACAGCTCTTCTCTGCCCACATTGAATCTCCACTGGAAGCCATCCTCAGCACATATACCATGTATATATCTCTCCCTGGCAGATATCCCACATTGGCTCTGGTATCTCCAGCATCTTCACTTCTAAATGGCAAATCAGGCTTCAATACCCAACATCTTCAATAGCAACAGCTGCTCTTCTGTTTGTTCATTCCTCATCCAAAGTTTCAAGGCCACCAACATAGTTCTCCTCCAGCAAGCAAACTAGTCTATAATCTTCAAATTCAACTTTGCCAAAGTCCTTGTTCCCTTCATCACAAACTGGGCCCAAAAAATTCACTATTACCAAATGGGCCAAACAGTATTTGTAATCCACAATCCCAAACTCTTCAAACATTTCAAACTTCATCCAATAAAACCATTTAAAATTCACAAAAACACATAAGCCAGACTCATCAGCAACGCCCCCACTTTTTTCTGATACTAAATTCTATTGGAGTTTACCTGCATGGTTGCTGACAAAATCACAATCAAAATGGCTTAAGGAAACAAAGGGTTTATTCCCTTTTGATAAACTGGTTACAGTTCCTAGTCCAGCTTTGCAGGAGAGCTCACATCAACACCAGGTCTGAAGGAAATAGATATACCATCTCCGTGTAACAACTGAGAGAGGGAAAATCCTTACTTGCTAGACCATTGTGTCTGGTCAAGTATGCAGAAGGATATCTCCTTTTTCAAAGAATTCCTTCCATTTTATTTACCTCCCCTGGGATTAGTCCCATCCAACATGGGCTAGACATTCCCCAGTCACTGAAGAATCTCCTGCAGGTTTGTACTGGGTTTAACTGAATTACTAATTCTCTACAAATGTCTCCAGAGTTCAGCCATCAAGTTGACACCTTTACCTAACCATGGCACAAACTCTTGACAAATCAGTGCCTACAATCACTCAGCTGTATCTTCTACTTTAAGCTATTTGATCCATACAAGAAATCATAGGAAGGTGCCATTGCTTGAAAACAAACCATACTAGAAAGTGCCTTCGTATAAATTTGCAATTCATACTTGGGCAACAAGATGGTCCAGGTGACTTTATTGTTATGGCTCTTTTTTATTATTGCTTTTTATGTGCATTATTCATGTGGATGTGTGCATGCACTTGTACTCCACATCCTCCTGATGGAAGTAAGCACAATTTGTTGGTGTTCTCTCCTTTCATCATGTAGGTATCTGACTCTTATCATCATCCTTGGCTGCACATACCTTCACCTGCTGAGTCATCTCACTGTTTCTAATGACTCTCTTGATATAAAATATATTCTGTTTGGGGGGGGTGTCAGTCTCTGATTTGCAGGATAGTTACCTTCTACCTACCAGACTCTATGCCCTCCCTTTCTGGTGAGATCATACCCCATCAGATGCAAGTGACCAGTAAGGAGAGTCTGCGAGCCCAACCAGATGTCTCATTACTTACTTGCAGTCCTTGATGGTGGCCTATTTTCTCTGATGTAGCATGATCCCCTTTCTCCTTCCTTCTGGCAGAGCCCTACTTCCCCTTCCCTCCTGTTTATAATCTTTGCAATTACTGTAGGTATTACAGAGATTTATCTTTGAGTGTGCCATTAAGTGGGCTTGGTACTAAGATCCACCTATTAGGGAGTATATATGGCCCTTAATTTTCTGTGTTTGGGATACTTCACTCAATATAATTTTTTCTGGTTCCATCCATTTCCCATCAAATTTCATTAATTCATCATTTTTGATGGTTGAGTAGTATTCCATTGTAAAAATGTACCACATTTTCTTTATCCACTCATCAATTGTTGGCCATTTGGATTGATTCCATGGCTTTGCTATTATAAACAGTGCTGCTATGAACATGGTTGTGCTTTTACTATCACGGTGAATTTTTGCTGTATGGGGGGTTATTCCCAATAGTGGAATAGCAGGGTCATATGGCATTTCAATCTTTAACTTTTTTAAGAATGGCCAGATAGCTCGCCAGAGTGGTTGTATAAGCCTGCATTCCCACCAGCAATGTAGGAGAATTCCCTTTTCTCCACATTCCCTCCAGCATTTGGTGTTGTTTGTATTGTGGATTTTTGCCATCCTGACCAGGATGAGATGATATCTCAGGGAGGTTTTGATTTGCATTTCCTTGATGGCTAAGGATGTGGAGCATCTTATTCCATCTACCTTTGAATCTCCTCTTATAATAAGACTCTATTTTAACAGCCTTTTATCTCTGGCCAGGGGGTGACATCCAATACCCATCAGGATGGAGCCAAGGGCGGTGCAGGAGCAGCAAAACTTTAAAAAAATCAACAAAACCATAATTCGGAAAATCAGAGTCTCTATATCAACCACCTGGAACCAGGCCAGCCTAATCTCTCCCCATCCTAAAGTTCAGGGAAATTTGCGGAAGAGGGGGTGGTAAGATTGTGAGAGCCTAAAGATAGGGAGGAGCAACGATATACAAGATACTCCATACATACTCCGAAGTAATCATGATAGGACTTTGCATGACCTGCGCAATGACCAACATATCATTGAACCCCCAAAGTCTAGCATGGATCATAGGCATTAGGATCCTTAGAGATAAGGGATTAATAGCCACAATAGTGTTCCTATACTAAAGGGGAACACAAAAAAGAGCTCTAGGCAATGCCACTGAGTCCTTACACCTCATCAGAGAGGAGGACCCAGAGGATAATTTGACATGCACACTAAAGGATGCTCCAGGAATGGGGGGGAGCACTGGGAGAAAGGGAAGGAAGGGGGAAAGGAAAGGGAAAAGAGAGAAGAGAGTAAGGGGATCCAGGGAGAGGTGGAGGGGGGAGGGGAGTGCTTGTGATCCATGCTAGAGTGAGGGTCCCTAGCTGACACTTTACTAGTTAAAGGTTATTTGGGAAAGCATGGCAGTAACATGATTGAGCTACTATAACCTCATAATTAAATAAATAATTACTATTTATATAAAATAAAATTTCCAGAATTCATACAGTGACACAATATGACTGTCCTAGAGAATTTTTGACTAAGTGTTTCCAAGAATTTGAGACTGTTTGGAATAAAAATTTTTAAAGTGACTATGCAGTTTCTGCAATTATATATTTTATGTACACTTTGGCTTTCATGGCTCATAAAAATAAAGATAATGACCCAGGTATACCACTTATAATTGAAACTGTTTATGTATGATTATTTAATAAAAGCATTAGGATCATTTATTGTTATTGTTTTGTATAAATAATCATGAATTTAAAAACAATGACAATTTTACCTTGTCCTTACTCTAGTACAACAAGCAGTCATGTTTAGGTTTGGACACTTGGAAAGACAGTGTTTATTATAAACAATATAATCATAGTAACAATTATCAATTATTTGGTGATTACAAAGGATTTATGTGATATTTAACAAACTGATATGGAAAATCCTTATTGCATTATACATGGCAAAGCGAAAACATACTGTATGTGCTTAAAAGATCTCTTACCTCTGTGACATCTAGCATATTTCTCATGATGCTAATCCCCAAATTGCTTATAATACACACAGCACGTTTCTGATAGTTTGCAGGGATCAGGGCTTCTTAATCCATATATCATTGTGAAGCAGGGCATGAAGAAAGTAGATACCCAGCATGGAAACTTCCCGAATCTCCTGTTTTCTGAGGATAATAGCTTTGTTTTCTCTTTCTCATTCTCCTCATCCAATATAATCTAAACCTTCAAACTTTAACATTTTTTAAAATTTTTATTATTTATTCAGTTGTGCATGTATGCGTATGTGTGTATGTATGTGTGTGTGTGTAGAAACATGGACAGACGAATTCGGGAATCACCATGACGCCTGCACTTCCTCCTTGTTTACTCTGCCCTGGGATTCACAGGCTCCGCCCTACCAGGAGCAGAAACACAGGCCGCCCCAGCTTCAGCCAGGCGTCTATAAGTGGGGTCCAGGATCCGAACTCAGAACCTTTCACCTCCAAGGCAGAGGCTTAACCCCTGAGTCACCTCTCCAACCCCTAAACCTTCAAACTTTCATGCCACATTTTCATCTCATTTGTATGACATATCATTCTATGTATAATTACTATTACCAAAGAAATTTTTGAAGTATTGTACTAGTATTGTACAAGCACATCTTTTTCCTTGTTTCATGGAAATGATAGGTGTTAAATATTGCTAATGTTAGTGGCACTTCACTGACTCAAATTCCACTAAATTCTGAGTTACACTACAGAACTGGTGTTAGAATCAGAGGTTACTTAGTCAGTACAATTTTTGTTAAGGTTTTTCGCTTTCTGGTCCTCCAACCAAGTACGTGGATTCTCCAAAGTTCCAGAATATAAAATTGAATTAGAATCAGAGCTTTTCAGAATCCCCACATTTTCCCTACTCTGTAGAAAATTCATATTATGATGGCCAAAAAAACACAAACAAGTGAAAGTCATTACCGCTGCTTCCAGTTTAAAATTTAATAAGAAATCTTCTAAGCATTTTTTTTATTTCCACTCATACAGACTTAATAGGTACACCTGTCCCCTCCCTCCCTCCGACACCCCACCGCCCTGTGCCCCCTTCCCCTCTCCCTCCCTCCCCCTCCCTCCCCACCTCACAGTGCCTCCCCTTCCCATCCCCAGAGCATCCTTAAATGTGCATGCCCAACTCTCCTATGGGTCCTACTCTCCGATGAGGTGCAAGGACCCAGTGGCATTTCCCAGAACCCTTTCCTGTGTCCCACTTAAGCATAGGAACACTACTGTGGCTGTCAATCCCTTATCTCCAAGGATCCTAGTGCCTTTAGTCAATGCTAGACTTTGTGGGGTCAGTAGTGTGTTGGACATTGCGTTCGCCAGAGTGGCTGTATGAGCCACTCTGTATTCCCACCATGCAAAGACCAATTATGATTGCTTTAGCCCTAACTTGTGTGCAGTATCTTGCATATCATTGCTCCTCCCATCCTTGTGCACTTATAATCTTACCGCCCCCTTCGGGAAATTTCCCTGAGCTTCAGGATGGGGAGAGATTAGGATGGCCTAGTTCTAGGTGGATGATATAGAGTCTCTGAAGTTCTGGATTATGGTTTGTTGATTTTCTTTTGCGGTTTTGCTGCTCCTGCAATGCCCTTCACTCCATCCTGATGGGTATTGGATGTCACCCCTTGGCCAGAGATAAAAAGCTGTTAAACTAGAGTCTTGTTATAAGAGTATATTCAAAGGTAGATGGAAAAAAAATTAGGAAACTGCAGTGAGGGAGGGGTCAATCACCCATTTGCAAAATGGTTACTTTTTATCTGCCAAATTATATGCCCTCCCCTTCTGGTGAGATCATACCCCATCAGTTGCAAATAATCAGGAAGGACAGTCTGTGAACTTAACCAGATGTCTCATTACTTACTTGCAGTCCTTGATGGTGGCCTATTTTCTCTGCTGTAACATGTTCCCCCCTCTCCTTGTTTCTGGTGTGGCCCTCCTAGCCCATCCCTCCTGTTCATAATCTTTGCAATTACTGTAGGTATTACAGACATTTATCCTTGAGTGTCTCTAGGTGGGTTTGGTACTAAGAGCCACCTATTAGGAAGTACATATGGCCCTTAATTTTCTGGATCTGGGATACTTCACTCAATATAATTGTTTCTAATCCCATCCATTTCCCTGCAAATTCCATTAATTCATCATTTTTGATGGCTGAATAGTACTCCATTGTATAGATGTACCACATTTTTCCTTATCCACTCGTCAACTGTTGGACATTTGGGTTGATTCCATGACTCTGCTATTGTAAACAGTGTTACTATGAACATGATCGTGCTTGTGCTATCGAAGTGAATTTTTGCTGTATAGGGGGTTATTCCCAAAAGTGGAATTGCAGGGTCAAATGGCATTTCAATCTTTAATTTCTTTAAGAATCTCCAGACAGCTTGCCAGAGTGGCTGTATGAGCCTGCATTCCCACCAGCAATGTAGGAGAGTTTCACTCTCTCCACATCCTCTCCAGCAGTTGGTGTTGTTTGTATAGTGGATTTTGACATGATCTTATACCTGTGAGTGATCCCAAAAACTCCACCAGGAAGCTCCTGAAACTAATACAGAAGTTCAGCAGGGTGGCAGAATACAAAATAAATGTACAAAAATCAGTGTCCTTCTTATATGCCCAGAATGAAAGAAATGAAATAGCCCTGACAGAAACAATCCCATTTACTATAGCCCCTAAAAAAATGAAATACCTTGGTATAAACCTAACCAAAGAAGTAAGAGACCTTTACGATGAAAACTTTAAAACCCCAAAGAAAGAAATTGCAGAAGACACCGGAAGGTGGAAAGACCTCCCATATTCCTGGATTGGCAGAATCAACTTTGTAAAAATGACCATCCTACCAAAGGCAATATACAGATTCAACACTATACGAATTAAAATCCCAAACAATTCTCTAATGAGGTTGACCAAACAATCTCAAAATTCATATGAAGGCACAAAAGACCCAGGATAGCAAAGACAATCCTGAATAACAAGAACACAGCTAGCTGGAGGTATCACCATACCAAACCTTAGTTATACTACAAATCCATAGTTATAAAAACAACCTTGTACTGGCTTCAAAATAGACACACAGACCAATGGATAAGGGTTTAAGACCCAGATATAAGCCCACACACAACAGCCATTTGATCTTTGACAAAGGGGCTCACAAAATCCAATGCAAAAAGAACAGTATCTTCAACAAATGGTGCTGACAAAACTGGATATACACGCGCAGAAGATTAAAACTGGACCCTACTTCTAAGCATTTTTGCATGCTTTCAAAGACAGCAGCATTTATTGATAATACCCAATCACGAAAGACGTATTGGTGGTGATTAACACATCCAACTCTCTCTGGCCTGAAAATATATGGGACTTGGAAAATAAGTAACCTTTGTCCTGTTTAATCACATCGTGGTTCTCTTTGCTTGTGCTTTTAGAAACAGGGTTTCCTGACTCTGCATATTAATATATACTTTGTAGCTAATATGTGGCTATTGATCTGACAAATGCATTTTTTTCTCCCTTCTTGTCCATAGATCTACCAGAAACAAATTGTTTTCAGCTGATAAGGCAAGGTAACTGTGTATCCAGGCAAGGTAACTGTGTATCCATGTAGCTTATTGACTTCCCAGCTCTTATTGACTTATTAACAGAAATCTTGATGATATGTTGTGAATGTTTTCATCTGATTTTGTGTTGAAATGTAATCACTAATGTAACAGTGGTCTGGAGAGGATATGTTTCTACTGATGAAGAGGGGAGTTTTTGTGGGTAGAACTTAGTCACTAATATAGGCACTTGAGTAGTGTTTTCATGTGCATAAATGAAAGCTGATCTCGCAAATGCCAAATGCCCAATTTGCAGAGCATAGACCTATGTTGTGTAGGAGAGTTTCCCTCTCTCCACATCCTTTTCAGCAGTTGGTGTTCAAGATTTAGTGTTTTCTACTGTACCCAAAACAAAAGAAAACAAAGACATTTTAAATGAAATAGAAATTTTTTTTCTTGCTGAAGTTGACAAAAAGTTTGGACATGGATAAACCTTCCCTAAAGAAAGTGCTTAAGCCAGAATTGTCATCCAAGGAGATCCATAATGCCTTTTCTGCTCTCATGTAACCTCATACAATGGTTGTACTTACCAGAAATTGGCCTCTGAGCAAGAGGTGGAGCTCAGTAACAAATTGTCTGGCATGCACATAGTCCTTCATCTGATCCCAACAGTACGAAAAGCATGGGAAATTAATTAAAATTAAATTAAATTTAAATTTAATTTAAATAAAGATTAAATTATTAATTAAAATTAATTAATAAAAGAAAGAAAATACAGGAAGGGAGGGAAGAGGGAGGGAAGCTGGGATGAATACTCAATATGCTTGTAAAAGTAGAAAACTTAATAAAATATAGTCATCAGCCTGTAAAGGAAGACAGCAAAAATAGTGGCTGGCAGCTTTAGGCATTTGCCTCCACCTTACTGCAATTTTGGAAAAACAATTAGGGTTGGGAGTCCCTGAAACATTCTTGTGATCAGGGTTTAATCAATCATGGTTTTAATCAAACACCCAAAGTAAGGAAAGTACCACTTACACTTAATTGCTGAAGTCTGGCTTCTGTAAAAATTGCTTGCTTCCTGCCTCTAGCCTATGATGTGGTCTCTGCCTTTAAAAATCAAATTTACCCACTTTTTGGTGGCACACATTGGAATCCAGCTCTCTATTGTGTGGTTACTGATTAACTTCATTAATTTTGATTTTTTAAAAAAAGGAAAGAAAACACAAAGAAAGAATGGAGGGAGGGAGGCAGGGAAGGAGAGAGAGAAAAAATTTGACTGTATTTTGGTAAGAACAAACATGTAAATGTATGAAAGGATCTATACACAAAAGTTTAAGAAAGTGAAATCAGAACTTAAAGTATTAGGAAATGGAAATATATTAGATAGGTGATTCATGTAGCTAAGGATAGAAAGTTCATGATATCATTGTCTTTGTTATTGTGGAGAATTTATTTCCTAATGTTGATTAAAGGGACAGCTTTATATAGGATGTTAATATAGGAGTGACATAACTTTACCTGTAATTTAAAGAGCTTTTAAAGATTAGTTCACAGAAAATATTTCAAGAAACAAGAATGGATGCATGAAAAATTGGTGCCACGAAGTTCATGGGACGATGTGATTCATTTTGCTTTAAGTGGTAATAAGAAAAGAGGTCAAAATTACTGACCTTTATGGTCAAATAAATAAAGATATGGGAAATAGAAGTTATGGATGATTCTATTTTGTTTTAAGTAGAAATGTCAAAGGTGATTGCCACTTTTGATGTAGGACAGTTTTATAAAAATCAAATTTTATAGCAGGGAAAATAAAAGTACCATCTGAGAGATGCTAGATGCAAGATGCCTTCAAGATTTCTCAAAATTGACAGATATAAAAGCATAATTGTAAAGAAGTAATCTCCTTAATACAATTGAAAATTAGAATACAATAGTACTTTTAAAAAACACTGATTTGTGTAATATTATGTGAGAAAAGAATATGGTTTTAAAATAAATAATTTTATATTAGTTGTTTTCGAGAATCTCTACAACCATCTCTGGAATCAAAGAAAGATTTTATAGACTGATCATGAAATTTTATAACATGTTACATCTGTTGTGCTGTGAATGTGTGCATGTGTATACATGTGTGTGTGTGTGTGAGAATGTAATTGATATGATAAATTTAGTTCTCCACACAGGAGACATCAACAGTTTTCTTATGTCTATAGGTACATTATTCTTTAAAATTCATACTTAAATGCTAGTCTCCATGAAAGATTTTTCTCTTCTTTCTTGTAGAAGATCACTTCTTTGGTTTTGTTCCCATTTCATAGCATATCCTGCAAGCAGCTCTCCGGTGTATTCTCACTGACATTAGCAAGATACTACTCTCTCTGCCTGCAATCCACATGTTGAGTTATCACTGCAAACAACCACACTGTGTTCATTATTCTGGGACCTACACATTTGTATGCCACCCAGCATCTTCACACTGACCAGTTGATCTTCAAGTCACTGGTGGTCGTCCTACCTCAAGGGTGCTGCTTTGGTTTATCCATCCTCTTCGTAGTTTTAAAAAAGTTAGTCACCAAATCTGGTGTACATGTTTCTAGTTTTTATATAGATTTAGTAAACTAAAAGTTCTGCATTATGCTTTACACCCATGGTGGTAATATATCAGAGAATGAAAATAAATTACTTCCTGTCTGATGAAAAAATGTTTTTCTTTCCCAGATATGTGTGCCCTTTCCTTCTATTGCCACTTTGTTGGGGGGGAGGAATTTAACTTGAGTTGACCTTAAGAGTAGCTCATGAAAGTGTACAGTTCACTTAAATTCTCTTTTATATGACCTTTACTGATGTGGGTTAAGATGGATTGTTGTCCTCTAATCTAAAGAATACTTTTGCTCCTAGGATGACCTTATAGTCTGCATACAATTTCTCGAGAGTAACATATTAATAATCTTTTAAGTACTTATTTGACAATGTATTCCATTGTTCAGCTTAATTTCATTATAACTTAAAGATATGTTGAGAATAATGACTCATATGGCAAGGTTCAGTGGGTGTTGTATTCGTTCACAGTTCCTTCGTGCCTCGGGCCTCGGGACACATGCGAAGCAAGGTTAAAGTTTACCCCTGTCCCTACAAATGACAAATTTTGTGAAATGCCTCTGATTATAAACTATTTTTCTTTTTAAAACTGAAAACCTAAATAAGGGATTATCACACATTTTCTCAGAGATGGAAAAGATTGCTGAGACATTGAATTTGAAATTTGTAGATCATAGTATAATATATATTAAAAAGTATTTTTGTGTGGGCTAGGGATATGACTCATATATTCTGAGTTCAAATCCCCAGCTCCCACATGAAAAAGGACTGTCAGAATTTGCAGCAATTTTCATACTGGAATCCAAAGCCTGGGAAACCCAGAGCAAAGTAACAAAGAAGTAGCACAATAGGATGATTTGAAAACTCACATTTTGGCCTCCACAGGCACACACATTCAAGTGCCTTCTTATAAATTAACACACACACACACACACACACACACACACACACACACACACACACACATTCACACACAAAATAATAATATTGAATTTGGTTTTTGTCTCTATAGGAAGGCAAATAAGGATTATGTGTATTTTTGCAGTAGTTCTTCTAATCAGCTTATATTACTAAATGAAAAAGAAGCAAAACGGAGCCTCCTTTGTCCTCTAAGGTGAGTACTTTACATCTAATTGGTGAAGGAAATATTTATTTGCCCTTACAACTTTCGCTCTTATGCAGGCGTGTCTATGATATCCAAATGTCATTAACTTGTGAAAAATTCATCCAGTTTACTGAGGTCTGCAAAGCTTATTTAAAATCATGTATAAAGTTTTGAAGAATGAAAATGGTTTGACAAGTAGGCAGCCCACAAAGAAACTGACACATCAAGGGAGGAAGATCAAACAGGAAGATAGCAGGCATATTCACACTGCAGGCTGCGGTGTCTGGCTGCACTCCAGCAGGGTTGAAAGAACAGGCAGACATGAAATACAGGCGAAGAATAGAGACACAGATCTCAAGGTGGAGAAATGAAAGACCATTTGACATTCAAAAATGGCCCTTTTTCCATTTTATATTTCTGACACACAGTCAATAAACTCTCTTCAGCTTAACTTGTTTAACTTAACGCAACTGTTTTCCTAAAGCCAAGGAAAGCAATGGAAAAAAAATATCGAAAATGTCTTGCCAGATAAAATGGAGACCTGTTTGAGCTTTTATAAACTTCCAGAAACATAATGAAGCCAGTAAATAGTATAATGATATGTCAGGGCTTACATTTAGAATGCCACTTGGGGGCTGGAGACATGACTCAGGAATTAAGAGTCTGCCTCCCTCTAATCCCAGGTTCCATGTAAAAAAAAATACCAAGTGGTAAAGGTGGAAAGTTTCATGGTTACACAGGACATTGCATTCCGGGCAGGACTGCTGCACTGGGAGATCATTGCAACGGGACTTGTCCTTCCCAGACCTGCATAATAAATGACATACCAACATGCCCCTATAGACTACCTAGGAACTCAAGAAAGTTGGGATTTACAGTGGAAACCTTTGGGTTTAAAGCTGGATGAGTGAATAGGGTGGCCTGAAGAGAGATAACTTCATATACCATGGAGGACTGAGCCCCCACAGGAGTATACAAGCTAGAATGAACCCTGGGATTCAAAGAAGCACAGAGGCAGGAGAGTGGGAGGGAGTGAGAGGGATTAATGAAGGAAGGGAGCGAATGGGAGAGATACGAGGAAGAAGGGATGCTGGAATAAATACTCAATATGCTTGTAACAATAGAAAGAAAAAAATAAAACATTACCAGGTGGAAATGGCAGAAGCCTGCACTTCAGTCCCTGGTGGATAGAATCTGGGAAGTCCCAGAATGAAGCAAAAAGGAAGTAGAAGCAATGCAGGGTGATTCTTGAAGTCACCCTTGATCCTCCACAGGGGCACGTAGTGCGCTCTCTCTCTCTCTCTCTCTCTCTCTCTCTCTCTCTCTCTCTCTCTCTCTCTCTGTCTCTCTCATTCACACACACACACACACACACTATAAAACATATAAACAAAAAAGTTTACAATGTCACTTGGCAAGTTTATGGTGTTTTGCTTTCTCAAGGAGAAATTACCTATATTTCCTACTTCATTATAAAACCAAGTGGTCCTTGAGTAAAGTTCTAACTGAGCTTGCATGAAATGTAGTGTTTTTAAGTTTATGTATATAAACATGTGTGTGAATATATTATATTATGATTTTTCATTTTTTGAAAAAAATCAGGTCATATACATGTTAAATGATGGAGTTCATTTTATTTTTTTCTTTGTTTTAATCATGTGAAATTTATCCAGACTGTGATTTTCAATGTTTATGCTCATATTCAAAATTTTGGAAATTACTTTCCGCATATAATAATAATTATGGATTGCAGGTTACAAAAGGCCATTTCTCCTTGGAAAATCTGTGGTGCAAAGTGTATGTCCTTTAGATTCTGACAAATGCTAACAACTTGCCTCTTCAAAAGATAGCTATGAGTTAGATTTCCTTCTCTAGTTCTTGATGGATTCTATGTTTTATTTTAACTGGAATTGCCCATCATTGACAATAAAAATTGAGAAGAATGCTCAAACTTCAGTTTTTGCATGGTTTGTATAACTAAATATATCACTTTGTCAGTGTGCTCTGATGTCAACATCCTAATCCTAATTCATTAAGAAACTGACAAATATATCCTAGAATTGCATGAGGATTTGGGAGATGCCCATTTAATTTTTGTCATTTAATTTTTGCAACAGTTTGGCCAGATTACATTTTCTCTTTCTTACCCATGCCTCATTAAAATTATAGCAATGGGAACCTAAATTTGGTCATTTAATATGCTTTTCTCTAAAGTTCACTTAGCTTCAGAGCCAGACGAAAACTGCAAGTTTCTTTGATCTGGACCTGTTCTAAAATATTTTCTTAGACGTGTACAGAAATCAGTTGGAAGAGTTTTTCTTATCCTCTCTGTAGCTATTTCTGCACTTGAGTCTGTGACATGCTAAGATTATTTTCTGTTAAGGATGACAAAAAAATGCTGTAAACTCCAGCAACCAAATACTCACTGCTATGATCTTTGTATGTTTTACGAGTACATCCAAACACAGTAACATTTAAAGAAAGGTGTGATGTGTAACTTTGTTCTATACTGCCATTTCCAATTTCCTCTTCATATTGGGTCTTGGTTCATTTGTTCAAAATGAAAGGGTATGCTGTATTTGCAGTATTAAACCAAGCATCTGCTAGAAAGATACACAATCAGCGAAGAAGGCCAGACCAGACTACCTGGGTGGTTATGGTGGCCATTTACTTCTTGATGTTTCTTCTCAGAAGACAAATAGATAAAATGCTTTTCTGCCCACAGTCATTCTGGGCTGGCCTGTATGATCATCCATGATCCAGCCTGGAACTTTTGAAATGTGGCCTGAGAACAAACCAGCCCTCTCATTCACTTGTATCTGGAAGAAAAAAAGTAAATTCTAAAGGGAAAATGTGAATGGGCTACTGCCTTCCCCTACCTGAACAAAGTTGCCTATAGGGAAGGTAAAATATCAGCACTTGTATGTCCTCAATCCTTTCCTGCCATATAAGTCTTTTATCTGGATGAGAAAACAGACCTAGTTACAAATTACACTCAATCCTGATGGAATTTTAGAGAGGTGAATTCTCATATACTATAAAATCCATGGAAAGTTTTTATGTTATCCATAAGAAAAATGGGAAATGAATTTAAATCAAGTTAACATCATTTTGGGCTAAGCAGTTCATTTTCTATTTACTTATTTCTTATTTTTAATTAATAAAACATTGCCTATTATCTTTATTTATGTATAGTTTATTGTATTAATGCTGGCAACATTTGCCTTTGTAATGTTTTCAGTGGTGTAATAGAATGCCTAGAAAATTCAACATGGCAAAAAAATAAATATATATGATTTCAGACATGAGAATGTGGTCTTTGTTTGGTGCAGTCAAACAGAAGAAAAAGCAGAAATATAGTCCACTGAGGATATATAATATACTATATCTCAGTAAACATGGATAGTTTGAATATTGTGATTGCTTAAAGCTGTCAAAAGTTTAGCTATTTGTAGAATGAATTCACACACATACACACACACACACATATGTAGAGAGAGAGAGAGAAAGAGAATTTTGCATTGCCATTTCTAAATCTTAGAAAATATAGTTATTGCACATAAAATAATGTTTGAGCATTTCATATCTAGGGAATGACTGTCAGAGGAGGATTTGACATTCAGAAATGAATGCTGTCATGTTTGTCTGTCTGCAAGTGTCTTCTCACATGGACATTGAATGTTCATAAGAAACATAAAACAACAGCTATTCCTATATGGACAGTAATGACCAATAACTGCATTTCTTTATATGATGATCACTCTTATATCCATTGTACCATGGTGATTTTATTTACTACATTGTGAATTAGCACTTTTCACATTAACAGCAGAGTGAATGCTTTTGTCTTCTACATTGTCTATGTTGATTTTCACATTAATGGGTGTTCACTAGTAGGATAACATAAGAAGCTAATTTCATTAGCTTTTGAAGTTCAAAGATTGGCCTAAAACCACTTTCTATTCAGTATTCAGTATGCTTTCATAGTTAACAAATTTCACAAATGAAAAAATGAAAGGATTCATCTACATTGTTAGTGATTCTTGCCCTTAAGCAATGTTTTGACTAAATTTAAACACTCTTTTCATACCTAAAATTTCTAAGCCCATTATGATCCATTTCCTGGATATTCTTTTGACCTCCCATTTTTCCTTCCTGAATGCTGCCATTTCTCTCTTCTACAATGTTGTGACCTTTTTGTTTTTCTATCCAATATAATCCAGTTATAATAGAATCTAAAGAATACTCATTATGCATCTAAGATGGCCCTTTGATTAAATTTTCAAAGGTATAGCTACTCTTTTGAATAAGAATATAAACTATGCCTATTTGCTTCTAGTTGGTAACCAACATTGTAAGATTTTTCTGTGAAAAAGAGAAGAAAAACCTGCTAACACATTCAATTGTCTTAGAAACAAGTTACAATTTTTATATTAATAAAACCAAAAGCAATTTTAAAATACATTTTCTCATGTGCTGAATTTATGTTTCTCCTTTCCAAACTCATTTTATGTTTATATTAAGACAATTTTGCATTCATTTATAGTCAGTATTCAGATTTCTCTGTTAAGATACTTAAAATATGTTTGTATTGATTTTAATCCTTATCTGATTTTATATTTATATTTGCTTCCAAAATGGGTTGCACAGCCAGCCAATTTCAATTGCAGCAAATGTATCTTTTCTGAAATAAGTTATGATCATTTTCATATTTGCTAAATGAGTAATAGGTGTTCAAATACAGTTATTTAATTATGTATTGACTATATAAATTACTTGATACTTATTTTAGCTATCTCAAAATATACAAACATGTAACAATTTAAGAGCATAATTGCTAAAATGTGCTTTGAATCATAACATAGAAGAAAAACAGTGTAGCTTCTGATTTGCTGAAGAGATTCTCATTAAGTTAACTCATATTTTGTATCTCTTAGAGAAACTATTTCAGTTAAACAGTGTCATCAGCACCATACCTACTTCAATATTGCTACTCATGCCTGTCTTCCTAAAGATTCAATTATACTCAGTTGTGAAAGTAGATTGCATTTTATGAAGTTGTGAATGAACATGTGGATATTAGGAAACCAATTGTTTGTTTTCAGTTTCTTTTTACCTCATTCATTATCCATCTAAGAGGGCTCTTTGATTAAAATTTCAAAGATATTTTTCATCTTTTGATAAGTGTATATGTATTTGGATAGGGAAATTAGCACTGGCCACTTTTCAACTGCTTGTTTGACTTTTGTCTTTATCATCTCTGATATCTCCTTATTAAGAGAAGACAGAGCCCAAAAAATGTTCTCCTCAATATCTCATTGCTATTGTTTCTATTGTTGTCAAGTTCTATCAGTGGACTTCTATGTGTGTCCTTCTATGATTGTGTTATGTTGGTCTGATTTCAAATGAATCAACTAAGATTCATCAACTATATGTAGTTTTTGTTGCTCTCTGTTTAGTTTCTAGTTTTTTTTTGTTTTATTTATAGTTTTCATTCCTTTTTCACAACTTTTGTGCAACATGTTTCACATGCCCTAAAGGAAATCAGAGTATCCTAAATTTCTTTCTTCTTTAGAATGTTCTTTTTTTTCCGGATAAAGACTTCTTTTTTAATTTTTTTATTATTTATTATTTATTCAATTGTGCGTGTATGCGTGTGTGCGCATGTGTATGTATGTGTATGTATGTGTGTGTGTATAGAACCGCGGATGAATTCGGGAGCCACCATGGAAGCCTCCACTTCCTCCTTGTTTACTCTGCCCTGGGATTCACAGGCTCTGCCCTACCAGGACCAGAAGCGCAGGCCGCCACCGCTTCTGCCCTACCAGGACCAGAAGCGCAGGCCGCCACCGCTTCCGCCCGGCGTCTATACGTAGGGTCTAGGATCCGAACTCAGGACCTTCTGCCTGCAAGGCAGAGGCTTAACCCTGAGCCAACTCTCCAGTCCCTCTTCTTCAGAATGTTTTATGCAATCAACGTTCCCCATAATCCTCATGGTTTTCTGACTAGTAAAGGATGAGCCACACTCTCCCTTTCACACTCTTGTGACCTTAGAAAAACTCAGACTCTCTTTCTTTCTCTTTCAAAGCTTCTCTATTCTCTTGGAGGACCCCCACATTCTGATATCAAGATATTTTTTTCTATTTCCTCACAGTGAGAGATTATGTATCCATTCTACTGTAGCTCAGAGGTTATCAAGTTACAAAAGTTATCTTAACTGAATGATCACAGCAGTCAGTGAAGACAATAGATTTTTTGTTGTATCTTTTGTTTTATTTTCCTTTCCTAGAGGCAGATTTTACACTTTTTTATTCATTTAGACATATATGCATAAATATAATGAATTTATGATGTTTTCATACCTGAATCCCCATCCCATCCCCCTTCATTTTTCCCATTACAATTCTTCTTTCCTATCAATCTCCCTCTTGTGTGCTTATGTTTTCACAATATGGCCTGGCCCATCGAGATAGAATTTTAAATTGAATTTTAGTGGTGTTCTTATTAAAAATAGGATTTTAAGTCTTCTATAGGCAAGCAGCTGTCTTCATAGGGACAGTTTTGTAATGTGACTCATATAATCTGGAATGATTTTTCAGAATTTGAATCCTCCAATGACATTTCCTCAACATTCTTTGTAAGGTTCATTGTACTGTCTGGCATTTCATTAGCAATGTTACCAGGTACCAGTCAGAATGTAACTCCAGATAGGAATGCCAAATTGAAGTTGATTTATTCAACTTCATTTATTTATTCATTGGTCAGTGGGTTTTTTAAGGGACTCATAAACAAATAACTCAAGTGAGTTATAACAGTCATTATATCCTATTGTAAAACAAGAAAAAATAAGAAAAATAGTCCTTTTTGACAACTGTCTACTAAGGAATATAACAAGAACCAAAATAAATATAACTGGTATCATGGGAACATCTGATGTTTGCTGAGGCCAGTTCTGGAGATGGCTATTATGTTCTGGCCTTTAGATTCTCATGCATTTTGTGAATTCTCTTGTAAGTGACCTGGTTAAAAATTTTCCACTTCCATCTCATTGGGGGTAGAGCCTGGCTTGCAGAATGGGGATTCCTATTGTTTATTGTCCTGCCTCATTTCCTACTGTCTCCATAGACATGAGTAAAATCATGGATTCATCTTGGTCTATACTATTCTTTCAAAACCATAAACTTTATTGAGCCTATCTGTTCCTTGATGTAGTTTAGTTGACTATTTATAATACAATGTTCCAATGGTTAGTTAATAAAAGTAAAACCAAAGGGAATGTAAAGGTAAAATCAGAATAGTTCACCATGGAGACCATGAGGATAGAGATTGATACCAATTGGTGGTCTCTGTCCTTTTCTTTTTCTTTCACATCAGTTATTTCTTACTAATGACAAACTTTGGTGAATCACCCCAGAATCATTAGCATATGTCACGTCTTGTACCAACCAGGTTGGTAAGATAAGGTCCCAGCATGGGGAAAATAGCCTCACAAAAGCATTTTCTGGGAACAGGACATGACTTATTTTGGAATAAATAATAAAAATATAAAACATATACGAATTGTCAGGCTTATAGCCTGCTCTTTGGAATAGGCAATTGTTAGGGGCCTGAGTGGTTGTTAAGAACCACCCCCCTTTTGAGTCTTACCTCTTATCTCTGACAGATGAGTTCTTCCCTTTTTGTGGATTAGATATGCCCCTTATCTCTGACGGAGGAATTCTTTCTCTTTTTATGGATTGGATTTGTCTCCTATCTATTCCTAGGTCTTCTTTTGTTTGCTTTTTTTTTTTTTTTTTTTTTCCAGGAATAGCTAGGCTGTCACCTTTCCCTATCATTCCTGCTCTGGAAACTGGAGATATCCAGTAAATTTGCTTTAAGTCTTTTTGTTTCCTAAATAAGAACCAAGCCTGCTTTTAACTTTAAATTAAATTCTACCTAGAGATTTCATGTCTAGTCATACACGGTAAGTAGACTTGTTAGCCAGAATGTATACACTAATTTTAAAGAAATTGAGAACAATTTCAAGAGTTCTAAACATAGGTGGGTAAAATTCCCTCAAAAATATGACTCTTGCTGAACTAATTCAGAAATTCTATAAATATGAGACTATGCTATCTGTTCACTAGAATCAGTACACAACTATTTCTTATAGAGCACATAAGTTAATAAAAATAGTAATAAAATAATTCCTAAAATTAACACACAACTATTTCTTACACAACATGTGAGTTAATAGAAAATAAAAATAAAATAAACCCTAATATAGTTCCTACAATTATGACCTAATTTAGGTCAGCTTATATGATAACAGCCAAAAATCTGGTATCCTCAAAAAAATTAATGTGTAATATGCACCCGCCTTTAACACATTCACCTTTACTATTTACAGAAATGTAAATAGATGTAACACACTCATAGTTAATGAAAAACCCTGTTCCCTTTTAAAAAATCCAAAGACAAATTTTAAAAAAGCTCAACTTCAGTGTATTTTAACTAAATCTCAAATGAAGTCTTTATTAGATCAAATTACAACAATACAGACTTGGACCCTGTGACTGTTTGGTGGGACATTGTAAAACAGTTAGATTTGGGGAGACTAAGGAGCTGGGAAAAAAGCCCGTTAATATATGATAAGGATCTATTTGTATTTCACCCTCAAACAATGGGTTAGGTTCTTAAAAAATGCTTATCCTGAAGGTGATTCCTGCTGATTAGGAGGATACATGTCTGATTACAGTACAACATTCTTCGCCCTAAAATTTTCTAGTATAAAAGCTGTTACAAAATTTCAATAAAATGGGTTCAGATCCACTCAGCCTAGAGCATAGTCGGGGGGAAGGGGAGAACACTGAATCAGAGGATGTGGCCTTTAACTGCGATAAGCATAGATTCAACAATCTTTACCTAGTGCCAAATAGAATCCCCCTTGTTTCATAATCAGTAGATGGAGACCATTCCTATTTCAGAGAACTCTTTCGGTTACTTGGTTTTCTAGTAAGGACAAAGAATTTTCTAAATGTCCCAAGTGTGCATCTCTTTGTACACTAAGTTTCTTAAAGTTTTGAGCTTCAATTATTAAGGCTGATGTCCTGTGAGAAGTTGATCCTGCAATATTTATTATATTATAGATTGTGAATCAAGACCAAAGTGAGCTTGTCCTTCTTCTCTACTGTAAGTACAGACCTGGGATACAGAAGAATTCCTGGCTTTTCTGTTTTCAATATTTCTGAGGCAATACTTCTAGTTATACCGTATATGCATGCTAGCCAGGCAGCTTCTATAGCTTTAAAAATGACTCTTTGATTTAGGTTATTATAGTTGCTGCACTCAATGTTATTATATACATTCCAGTAGGGGGAACAATCTAAGCTATAGTTAGAGGTGAAGATATAGGATCCAGAATCTCTTCTCAAAATCAGCAATTTAAGTAAGAAAGGGAGATTTATCCAGCTTATAGTTCCAGAGGGGAGATGCAGTCCATCATGGCAAGAAAAGCCAGTAGAAGCTGAGGGCAGTCTAAGTCATGTTTATGAAGGAGGCTGAGAACTAAAAAACTGCCAACTGCAAGAGAAGACCTCTTCCAGAAGTAAGGTGGGACTAATCAACCTCACGGCCCATCCCCCATGACTGCCTTCCTTCACTGAGGGTCTACCTCTTAAAGGTGCCATGACCTTCCCAAATAATTAATGATTCAAACACATGAGACTATAGGGGACAACTCACATTTCAAATCATGACACAGACCCTAAAGGTAATTATACCTAAAATAGTTCTTGAAACAGGCAAACCTTGAACCAATATCTTTCCTTGTGCCCTCCTAAGGGCCGGATGTGCCACTGTACAGGGAATGTTTTAACACTATGAAATTATTTTCAAGAGGTCCCAGCCTAACCTCCCGAAGTTAATTAAAGGATATGCCATAAGCTGAAAGAGCTAATCATTCCCTCCTAAAGTCACTACAGTAGACCCAGAGGGCCATTCAGAACACCATTTGTGGATCAAAACTGTGGCACAACTCTGAACCAATGTGCCACTATCTGGGTCAAGAGAAGCCCTTACAGACCTTAGAACCCACCTGAAAGAGCTCATGGCCCACGGTTACAGTGGTTGGGGTCACTTCTTAGATACAGCACATCCACCAGGAGTCAGCTTCTGGAAGTGGAAAGAAGGAAACAGTCAGATCTGGTCTGGAAGTCTGCACCAGATTGGTTTTCCCAATGCACTTGGGCAAGTACTCAGTTGGGCCCATGTCTCGTAGCAAGCTGGCTGGGTTTAAGACCACTGCTTTGTAAAGCTGTATGTGGGACTAGCACAACAGAAGTGCCTGAAATTGTGTCACCCTTGCATTTGACATCCACTTTTCCAGTATTACTCTGAGGAAGGCTTCTAATGAATGAGGAGTTGTTAAAATCAGCTCTTGTTAATTATCTGCCTCTTCCAATTGTAGCACTTGCTGCTACAGCTAAGAGTTAAGCTGGTCTTCCAGATGCTACTGGGTTCAACTTTTTGGAGAGATATGCTACTGGTGTTTTCCATGGCCCCAAGGCCTGAATTAGGACCTTCTTTGCTATTTTCCAAGCTTCTTCCACAAACAGGTAGAAAGGCTTGGTGACATTGGAGAGTGCCAAGGCTGGCGGTAACATCAGGGCTCTTTTGAGGTTTGAAAAGGTCTCATGTTCTTTTTCAGCCCACTTCAGGGGCTTTAAGCCAGAATACAGTGTTTTAGAAGTCTCATTAAACCCCAGAGACTACAAGCGATAGCAGCCCATTGCCTCCAGGAACTCTCATACTTGTTTCTTAGTCTCTGGGTGGGTATCTGAATGATGTCTGAGATATTCCTGGAAGAAAGGGTACATTTACCATCTTTCATAAAATACTACAAGGAAGTTATATGAAACTCACAGAACTTGGTTTTCTTTGCTGACATGCAGTATCCCATAATCTGAAGTCATTGTAAGGCCTTTCATGCTTTGATGGCTACCTTATCAGCCTCAGAGGCTGATCATCCACCTACTGGAGTAGGGTGCGCTCAGGATACTCTTGTTGAAATTCCAAGAAATTGATAATTGGGGCCTCATCAAACAATGTCTGGGAGTTTTTGAATCCCAGAGGTGCCTAGTCTAGATTAGTTGCTCCATATAACCCCTTTCAGGATCAGTTCATTCCAAAGCAAAGGTGATCAGAGCTAGCTAAAGGTAAATGAATGAATCCTTGAGATCTAATATGATGCAGATTAGCCTGTCAGGTGGAGGCAAACTTAAGATGGTATTAGGGACTTTCCACCCACTCATTTACTTTCACGAGGTCTGAACTGGCCAGTACTCTTGTGTTCCTGGCTTCAGGACTGGAAGCAGAGAAATGTATCAAGGGGAGTGGCAAGAAATCAAAATTCTTGATTCTCAGGGTGAGTTAATGTGTTCGGCGATTCCTAGTTTTGCTTCCTGATCCATAGAGTATTGCTTCATCCTCACTCTGGTGCTTGTACTGGACAGTTGGACTATTATTTGAGGTTGGTGGGCTACCAACCTTGATGAGTGTTTTCATCCCAAACAGAGGGAAACATTTCCTATAGTTCCCTTAATATTTTTCCATCTGGCCAAGGTTCCTCTCTGACTTCAGGAGCAATTTCTCTGATAGCAGTGAAGTGACCAGAAACTTTGAGAGAGGTAAATCTGAATTTGAGGTGAGTTTGGCCTCATTTCTCCAAAACTGATAGTTGTTCCCAGGCTTCAGAGGATATGAGCAGTTTTTATAACAAGAGAAGAGTGAGTCATAGTACATTGGCCCAGGTTTATGATCAGAGAGGTAGTCCTTGGGTAGGAGGCAGTTTTTCCTGCGCTTTTTGTACTGATGTCTGATGGCACATGAGCAGTCCCAAGAACCTCTCTAACACCGAGTAGGAAGCATTTGTATCCACAAGAAATTGAACGTGTGTGCCCCCTACCTTCATCGCTGCCATTGGCTACCCGGAACTAATTGAGATACAGTTGGGGACCTGTTATTCTTCTTCCAGTGAGAAAATGGGAAAGTCTTTTTTTGGGGGAGGGGGGGCGGTTTGGAAATTCATTCTTCCAGTGTCCTTGCTGTTTACAACATGCACATTGGTCCTTTCCAGTTTTCTTTTTCGCATACTTTTATTCTTTCTTTTATGTCTTTTCAGTCCCTTGGCTTCTCTATCCCCGAATTCTCTTAAGGCTGTTGCCACTACCTTTGCTAGTTTCTTATTCTGTGTTTCCTCTGTGGTGTCACTGTTATAAGTTTTCTTGGTGATTTCCAGCGACTGAGACTTTGTCATCCCTTCAAATCCCTCTAACTTTTATAATTTTCTCCTTATATCTGGTTCTGACTAAGTGACAAATGCAGTGTTTATAGGTAGCTGTGTTTTGGGTGTGTCTGGGTTTATGGGGGCTGAAAACCCAGTATGTTTTCCTCAGACATTCCAGGAATCCAGTGAGTGATTCTTGAGGTTCTTGAACCACCTTGCTTATCTTACAGAGGTTACTGAATTTCCTGGCAGCTGCTCTGATCCCTTCTAACAGGATTTGTCAAAAGTTGTCTAGATCCCCCTTACCTTAGACTACATTAGGGCCCCAGTCTGGTCTTTCTGATAGGGAGAATCTTCCTATCATCTGGGCATCATCTGGGAAAAAAATCATTTCCAAAAGACAAGTCAGCTTTTACTTCTCCATCCTTATTCTGTCACATACATTGGCTGTGTACAAAGTGACCAGGAAGTGTTACTTAAGTGGGTTGATGAGTATTAAAGACAGCCTGAAGATGTCTGATAAATATTTGGGGCTTTCCTGAGAATAGGGGATTCTGAGTCATCCAGTTATACAAGTCACTGGTGGAGAATGGGACATAAACCACAAGGTGGTGTTGGTTTTGCTCTTGGACATTGGTTTTGCTGGTGGGAGACCACCTCTCCAACACATTCTAGACCCTCAGAGCTGGACAGCAGGGCATCTCACGATGGGAGAATAGATGCTGTAGCCACCTCTACTAGAGCCTGCCTGGCCTCCCTGTAGGCCATTCCTCCCTGGGAATTCCTCAGGCCCATTCCTCAGGGAAAATGGGCCTGAAGTAGTGGCACTTGAATTCTCCCGATTCCATTGGCATTCTGATCTGCTTGGGACTTAGGGTGGGGTAGGGGAAGATCAGAGTCTTCAGACTCCACCTGAAAAACCAATAACAATTTTGCTTTCCCTAGTAAAGGGTCTGATGACAAAAGACCCTAGAACCTAAAGAAAGAGCATGGGTCTTCAACCAAGAATTGGGCTGGCAGAAGAGATTTGGCCATCTGTCATTGTAAGGGAATTGATCAGGATGATTTGGGTCACTCATGATCATATTCCAAACTGCTTGAGACATTCAGACATCTAATGAGTTCTCAGTCATACAGCTTACATTAAAAGATGTTCAGTCATGACACAGAAGTTCTGGCGTTTTCAGGATGAGCAAGTGATACTACCTTCAGAAAAACCTCTGAAATTCTTATTTATTTGTTGTGTGTGTGTGTGTGTGTGTGTGTGTGTGTGTGTGTGTGTGTGTGTGTGTGTTTGTGTGTGTTAGAAAGCACCAAGGGTGACTCTGGGAATAAACTTGTATTGGGCTACCTTGTCTTTGCTTTGTTTTGGATTTTCCCAGGCTCCACCTTCCAGGGTCAAAAGAACAGGCTGCTGCTATTTCTGTCTGGTGTTTTCACATACGATCTGGATTCAGACTCAGGACTTTTTTGCATTCGTTCACCAGATTACAGGAAGCAGAGTGTCTGAGGCATCCAACCTGAAATCCTTGGACACTGGGTTCAGCAACTGCATCCAACCTCCCAAGGTATTTTATGAAGGCATCGATCCAGACTCACCTCTGGAGGTGACAGAGATCAGATGGCATTTTTCTTTCCCAATTAGGGTGGTAGGGTGGTTGAGGACACGGACACCACCAGGTGTCCAAGGGGGCTTCACTTTCAGAGACCTGGAACTTCTCAGGTGGTACCTCTCCAAAGAGTGATTACTCCCTCTCACCTGCCCTCTACATCAGCTGACAGTTGAGCCTCCCATGGGAGTCTGGGTTTGTGTCCTGGTGAATTTAGACAAGCCCCAAAATGTCGTAAGGTGCTGGACAGAAATGAAACTCCAGACAATACTGATGAATTGAAGTTCATTTATTTACTGACCAGTGAGCTTTCTCTAAGGGATCAGATCTAAAAGAGACACTCCAAACAGTATTTTAAGCCAGTTAGAGAGTTTTACATTGCAATTGAAATAAAAAGGAAAAGAATAAACGTCCCTTCAGACAATTATCTACCAAGGAATGTAACATGAACCAAGATAAGTATACGTGGTGCTATGGAAACATCTGTTGCATAAGAGCCGTTCCAAGACAGCCTTTATGCCCTGACCTTAAAATTCTCATTCCTTTGTGACTTCCCTTGTAAGTGACAGCCAAAAATTTCTTATATCAGTTTCATTGGGGGTTGAGCCTGGTATGCAGAATGGGCTTCGTATTGTTCATTGCCCTGCCACAATTAAGTCATTTTTCTATGAATTAGCTACTTCTAATGACTGTTGGTTCTATTGCTTAATTTCTCTTTCTATAGTATATATGATTGGATTAAAATAAACTGAAAACTATCACGGCATTGTCAGCCTAGCTTCAACCAAATAGTATGATGGAAGACATTTTTATTTTACATGTTTCTACATTTGTGAAAAAAAGAATAAAATTTGTGTTTTCCTGGGTATGCATAAAGCTATTTTTACAGATATTGACCAAAATAAATATATACATTAGAATAAATAAAATTTCAAATTTTTAAAATTAATAAGCAAGTGTCATGAGAATGAATCCTGAGAGACTAGGCAATTAGTGAGACGGATGATAATACTCCACAACACAGGACGAACATGAGAGACTTGGACTCAAGCTGTAACTCCATCACTGATGATTTCTCCATCTTTCTACAATCCAGTTTATCTCTTCTACACCCTGTGCACTTCCCATTAATGTTACATTTACATAAGTCCTTGACTATCGCCTCATCTATAGAATCTGTAAAATGTAGAATATTTATTACTAAAATAAGTAAATACCAACGATAAAATATATCTGGAACTTTTAAAACTTTGTTAAAGCTAGTATTTACATCAAATACTAGCACAACTTAATAGAGCTACCCAAAGAGCAGTGTTCAAAGTAACCAGCAGATATAGAATAAAGAGAGCTAGTTCCCGTCAGAACATATAAAACATTAACCTTTCCATAATACAAAGCAAGTTTCAGTAGAAATTCATCTCCTTATGTAGTTCTTGCTAGAAAACAGCCAATAATTCTCTAAAACCATAAGAAAGAAAAGTTATAACATGTCTCCTGGTGACTGCTTCTGGGCTTATTAGTGGTGTATGCTGTGACTCTTCACTCAATTTCACTTTCCCCATCTGTACCTTTCCCTCATGTGACAGATTCTCTCCACGGGATTCTAGAGATTGTAGCAATGCCAATGCTGTTCATATTATTAATGAGTAATAAAAAGCTCAGATTTTTAAATTTGAAATAATTAAACAGCTTAAATTTCGGTAAATATTGAATAAATACTGCATGATACTCTTCGTTCTGATAGGATGATCATTTTTGGACAAGCAGGGTTATCTTTTTATCTCAATTATTAAATCTCTTTAGACTGAATACTTCATAATTTTACATTTTCTGAAGGGAAGATGAATTTTTCAATGCAAGAACAAAGTCTTGCTTAACCCTCTTTGAATCTTAACTTACTTTACAACCACCTTAAATAGTACCATGGTATGATATACTTTATCATTTTGGTCAAAGTTTAGTGTTATATCTCTCCCTCTGATCTTTGTCTCAGAGGATCAACCAATTATAACACTGCCTTATGCATGTAATTTAAAACAATTTCAAACAAAACATGGCTACCAAGTCAGGTTGCAAGCTGATAGAGTTTTTCAGCAGTGGTGTCACTAACTAGAAGTTATTTGGATATTGTTGGGGAACCTTGATTTTCACAATAATGTACAGCCACATAACAGGCATTTAAGAGGAAAAGAAATCATGTAAATGATATATTATTGATGTATAATTGATATCTACTCAGTACTCTCTATATAATAAACAGTTGATTCAATGAGATGTTCATGATATTGACTGAGACGATGGGAGTAAACCAAATACTGTACTATTCCTGTACTGAGGCAGTTTACTGCTTTCAGGGTCCAATCTATCGTCATCCTTTGACTTATTCATTTTTAGAAACAAGGAACTAACAGCTCTATCTCATTACTATGGCTTAACAAAATGAGCTTTGGCCTTTTACTATCCAGAATATTTGTGTAGAGACTATCAACAATTCAATATATTTCAATATTCAGACTTAGAAACTCAGTATTTGTCCTAGGAGTGGAAAAATTATGCAAAGTATTATGGGATACACTCTCTCTCTCTCTCACACACACACACACACACACACACACACACACATACCCCAACAGGTCCTTGTTTCTTTTCTTCAGCTTTTCAAATAATTTTATAGATCTATAAATTCATACATTAAACATCTTGCAGTTTATGATTGCATTTTGATGTCAACTTGACAGTTGCAGACTGGGGTGCACCTGTGGGAAGGTTAATGGTTAGAATGGTTCCTGAACAAGTCTACAGGTACTTGACTGATTGTTCTAGAGAACATAGCCCATAGTGAGTGGTACTTTCCAGTGGTGGACTAGATAATAAGAGGTGCAAAGAGGAGGGGCTTACTTGCTCTTCCCTTATCCAGTGTCAACTTGCTGTGAAGTCCACTCTGTGTGCATGTTGATCGCCTTTAGAGCATCTGGCCTTCTTGGTTGCTGCTGCTGCCGTCTCCACCCTTGGCTGACTTGGACCTTCATCTTTTCCATCAAGTTGTTGCTGTTCCCCCTTCCTTTGGAGCCTGGTCTCTAGGCCTTGTTGCAGTTCGCTGTTCATTGTCTATGGTGGAGCCTAGCTGTTCTTCACTGACTTCAGAACCCAGCGTTTTCAACTCTCTGGAAGAGCAAAGGCTTGAGACCTTCTCGGGATCTTTTGGCTTTGTGGAATATTCCAGCCAGGAAAGAGCAGCTACCCTGAAGGACACTATTTTTATTGTAAGTTATTTTATAATAAACATATATATATATTACATTTTACAGATTGTGTTTCTTCAGAGAACCCTGACTAATACAATGCTATCCGGAATAAGGTATATTTCAAGCATCACATCCTAATTCATTCACAATATTAAAAAGTATTTTAAGAAGCAGACAAAGGTTAGAAAAGCTGTTGCCCTAAGTCATTAAAGCTAATTAAGCAAAAAGTCGACATGCAAATTGAACTAATTTTTCCCTACTGTTTAGTAATACAGCTTCTCCTCCTGTGGACAGGTGATGTAGTTGAAGAACACAACAGTAACAAACATAAATCAGCTTGAAAGGTAAACAAGAAAGTAATGACAGCAGCAAGTTTTAACTTATTTCTATCTGCTGTCCTTACCCTTGTTGAATTATCCAGGAGGCAGATGTTCAAATGAAGTAAACAGTCCAACAATCTGAAAAATCTTAATTTGGAGAAGATCACCTATGAAACAAAGAAAGAGCATAGTGCAAGCCAGGAATCCATCAGACCAAAATGTTGGAGTTCCAGGACACCCAGCATTGACAACCTTGACTTGATGTTAGCATTGCTGTTTGCCTTCCTCAAAGGCTGGGGACTTAATGCCTTGAAAACTCGGCCTTGACTGTACTCATTGTGTTGTTCTCAGCTTGGAGTTGCCAGAGGAGAACGTGACATTGCCTTGGTGGCAGATGTGGATTTAGACGACACTGATATCTGCTGGCTGTCAGTACACTACCTGCTCACTGCTGATAGGGGAATCATTCCCTGAGGATGAATATGATTGGGACATCTGCCAAACTCTTTCTGACAAAAATTCAGAAATTTATAGCATATTTAACTAGTTTTCAAAATCTATTCAGACTTATTCAGCTCTTTCTTTCAATTCCTCCTACTTGTCTATCTATACTTCTCTACATGAAGTGTCCCATGTTCTCTGTCATCATTTATACTTACTTAGATCCATAGCAAGAGAATTGTAGATCTATAGACCCATGGTTGAAGTCCCATTTCCTTTCTTACTAAATCCAAAGCTAGAGGTCTCTTATTATTATATAACATTGTTACATAAATGCATTCTTTATGTTCCACATTGTTCTAACTCGCTCAATTCTATCATCAAGTAACCCTTGGAACATCAATGGCCTCAAAAATATTTCTTCCCAGCAACTCTTCTTGTAGGTATCCCTGACCTTATTTCCCTGAATGCTTTATTTTTATTTCTCCATGCTGTTCTTTTTTTTTTTCCTTACCAGGAGGTCAAATTGAACTTTAAAAAACTTTGATATAATTTTTTCTCCCCTACCAGGTTTAGAGGTAACTCAATCTATTGAATTTTTTTTTGATTGGGAGATAAAAGTCAGTCTTTAAGTTGATTATATCGCTTCTCAAGTTCTGATGTTTTCATATCATTTTTCCTAAATTCAAGGTGTGTGTGTGTGTGTGTGTGTGTGTGTGTGTGTGTGTGTGTGACGTACCAAACCAATATCTGTGATCTTCTATCCTACTGGCCACAATGTTATTTCTTCTATCAAGAACTTAACATTTTTAGAAGCTTTCTTGTTTTTAGCAGTAGCTATCATTTTTAAAAGGTACTTACAGAAATTTCATTCGGATATTGTTGATTATATGTCTAACCATATTATGTATTTCTTAAATAATACTCTCACTGATTCTGCCATTCTTTGATATTAAACCAGAACAGATTGTCAAATAATAAATAAAATTATGGAGAAACTTCTTTTCAGAGGTTTCACTTCTTTTGCCCTCATGTGACTGTTTCTGCATTACAATTTCTTTGCTCAGGGCACAAAATAACTTAGTAGGTAAAATAATTGGCGTATCTGAGTTTGGATCCCTAGATGTTATATAATGCTGAACTCAGTATTTAGTTCCAATGCTTCTTCTATAGGGAGAAGGGAAATGGAGACAGGAACATCTCATGTGTCAAGGAACCTGGTGAATAGAGAAGGAAGCAAAAGACTCTCAAACAAGGCGGAAGGGAAAGATCAATACTTAGGTCTTTCCACACACACTAGATATTACATGCGCCTTCCCCACTATAACCAAAATTTTAAACATCACTGTTTTCTTAGCCACTTGTCAGAATGATACACATCCCTGCTACTGTAAACTACAACAAAAGCCAAAAAAGAAAAGGAAATAGGGAAGACAGTCAAAAAAGTGATAGGTAGGAAGGAAGACAGTATGTCAAACTGCTCTGTTTTAGCTATTGTTATACCCATAGAATGGGAACTTACAATTGAAGCCTTTGGGTCTAAAGTTGGACCAGTGAAGGGAAATGCACATATCAATGGGGTGGCCTGAGCCACCACAGGACTAGACAAGCCAGAAGGAACCCTGGAGTCTATAGAAGCACACAGGCAGAAGGGTGGGAAGGAGTTGGAGGGAATAGTGAACGGAAAGGAGGAGATGGGAAGGGGGGGAAAGGAGAGAAGCTGGGCTGAATACTCAATATGTTTGTAAAAGTAAAAAAAAAAAAAAACTTAAAATGGAAAAATAAATATAAATGAAAAGTGGAACATGAAAACAAAATAAATAAAATATGCAAAGTGAATTTCTTTTTCAGTCCTAATCAATGAAAATTTTCAATTAGATTGACGAGAATTTTTTTTTGCTTAAAGTTCTTGTGTCATTTAAAAAATATTTTTCCTGGGGGCTGGAGAGGTGGCTCAGGGGTTAAGCCTCTGCCTTGCAGGCAGAAGGTACCGAGTTCGGATCCTGGACCCCACGTATAGACACCAGGCAGAAGCGGGGGGCGGCCTGCGCTTCTGGTACTGGTAGGGCAGAGGTTGTGAATCCCCGAGCAGAGTAAACAAGAAGGAGGTGGAGGCGTCCATGGTGGTTCCCGAATTCGTCCATGGTTCTACACACACACAGACACACACACACACACACACACACACACACACGAGCGCCCACATACATACGCACACACGCACAGTTGAATAAATAATAATAAAAAAATTAAAAAAAAATTTTCCTAGCTTCATCGTTCAAAACATGAGTTTGTACTTTACTGACCTTTCATTCTGCACTTGTAAATATTTTGTATATAGAGAATATATTTGGTTAGACACCTTAGCGCTTGAGAGTTTAAAGGTAATAGCTAAACATTCTTTCATTTTTGTAACATGCTTTACTCACTGTTAATATAATTTTATGTTTAATAGAAATATCCTATTTGCATGCTATTAGCATTTTGCTTACAAGCAAGTTTGGCCATAAAATCTGTTTTAGACTCTTGTTCTTTTAGACTCTCTTGTGAAGGCTACATTTAATATGCTATCTTTTAGATCTTAGACTACTGGTAGATTGAAAAATCATTTAGGAAATCTCCTTTGATTATTATTGGGCAAATTTGTATTAATTGAGTAGTATTTGTTTCTTTAGCATTAGAAATAATCTATAACTTTGAGTTGATTTTCCCACACAATCCCAAAATTTTTTAAAAATATAATGTTTAATCAATCATATATGAGGAATGTTGTCCTCTAAATGAGATTTTTTTAAAACCATAGACATTTTCTTAATATTTAATTATCTAAATGTTTGGAACCATGCCACTGTTATAAAATTTTTATCATTATGGATTTTTTTAGCCAAAAAGTTCTTGAACTGGCTTAGAGGGATATCTCATCTACTAAATGGTTAGAAATATATTGGTCCCCATGTACATTATCAACTTGAAGATATCAAGGAGTTGATTTCTTTCACCTCACTGCCCTGAATCCTCAATAGCAATAGGAAGTCATTCAAATGCTGAGCTTTAAGGCTTTCTTTTTCACCTGTAGGAAGAGTGGAGAAACTAATTTTCCAACATGAAATGAATTGGTAAAATACAGAGTCAAAGGTTAAGCCAAGTGAGACCACATGGTATCTCTTCGTTCCTTAAGAGTTGCTGAATAAAATAGTTAGGGATGACTTAAACTCTTTAAGGCTCATGCTTTGATACGTATACATGTGCAAAGGCAATTCAAATGAGAAAGGCAATTCTGTAGATAATAAGCAGTCAGACACTTTTGTATTCGTCCTTGAATATTTTAAATATCCTAAAAGCATATTTTCTCAACCATATGCTAAAACTATACTGTCAATAATTTTATATAATTTAACTAATATATATTGGACACCTAAAATTGGTTTCAAGGAGAATTACTTCTGTTTTATTATGCAATTTTCTTTGGTAAGATCTAACATTAATTAACTCCTCAATCTGCTTGAAGATAGCTTCATTTTTTAAGGACAGTATTTTTCCAGGTAATTTGATGCAGAAGAATGGCTTTGTCTTGCTTTCCCATAAAATAATAAATGGTAAAATTAATTAAATGCCAACTGTATAATAAGAACTACACGGAAAACCTTTTCTCTATTAATCCTCTCAATAACCTCATGAGGTATTATTATAATATCCATTTCCAGATAAAGAAATAGTCTATCAAGGCCTTTTCACTTTCCTAAGGTTATGTGATCCATAAACAGTAGGCCTGGAAGGTTAATGCTGGTTTGCTGTGACTCAAAATCCATGTGTAGGCAAAAATATCATTTAACTACATTCTTTGCTGTATAGCAGGGGCTTACATATTAAGCTAAGTGATAGATTAATATAAGGAATAAAGTGATCTTTTGTGCACGGTGTCTGAACGATGTCAATAATGACGTAAAGGGGTTATTAAAAATCAGAGACATACATATTGTCTTAAAAAAGGACAATCCATTTATTTATGCTGAAAAAACAAGATTAAAGAAGAAGTTCTACGTCTAAGCTCAGTATATTTGTTTTCAGTTGGCATAACCAAGTACTTAAAACGTAACAATTTATGAACAACAGAGGAATTTGTTTGTTTGTTTGTTTTCTTGCTTGTTTTTCCCCATGCAGTTCTGAAGATAGACACATGTGGCATCAGAGTATAAAAAGTCTGTTCTGACTTATCTGTCAGGGACTTATGCTGAATTCACTACTGTAGAGAAATAGGAGGAAAGCAGAAGCATTTGAAGAACATGAAGAAGTCCTATCTCACACTCTCTATACATGATCAAATCTCAAAATAACTAATCAAATATCTTAGAAAGATATCAGTCCATTTTCAAACTTGAAATTCCATGATGTAATCATATCTCTCTAGCCTATAATTTATATTATTATCACCTATTATCATCATTACCAATTATCAATACCATTACACTGAAGAATAAGCCTCTACCACATGAATCTTTGAATTTCAAGTCTTTTTCAAACAAAAGTCTTTGTCAAATGTAAACAAATACATATAGTAAACTAAGTGAAGACAAGACTTAACTTTAGCAAAGCTTGTTGGTGAACAGCTAAGAAGCATCCTTTTATGCTTACAGTTAATGACTATTTTTTTTCCTCAAGAATGTTTATTCTTGTTCACAGGGTTATTATAGAGAATGTTATTTATATTTTCCCTTAATATTAAAAGTGTTTACTAAAATAATAATTTTCTTTTACAAATTTTGCCAAAAGTATATGAGCCATTTCATTTTAACAAGAACATGCATTTCTTATTGTTGAGCATGCTTCAAATGACATCATAAAATTACCCTTAATGTTACTACCCAGATGTAATGTGAAATTTCTAACATCTTTTCTAAGCTTCCTTTCAGTTGCTTATTCAAATGGATAATTTTCTGTAAACTTTTCAAGAATGCAAATGCATGTGCCAGTTTATCCCATGAAAATCAAAATTACAAAGCCTATGTGCCTTCAGATTTATACATTGAAAAAGTTATTTTTGCTGTCCTTGGATTTATTTTGTGAAGATAAGCAGGATATTTTGTATTAAAAATAATCAAATTTAATTTTGCTTTCTTTTTTAATTTTTTTTAAGCTTTAAAGTACAAAAACAATGGATTAATGTATAAGTTCAATGGATTTGATCCATTTCAGCCTCTAATCTAATACCCAACTGATGCCCCTTCTCATCTCACTCTATAGGTTTTTCTTTCCATCCAGTATCTCTCTAACTCCCATGTCTCTCTGCATGTGTGAGCCACTGGGCTTCATCCAGGATGCCTACTTTGAACAGTGCCTGGGCGTTCACTGAGACATGAGCATCTACCAGTGAGTCAGCAATCGAGTAAGATTTCCCCAGTTCCAAACCATCTCTCAGAGTAGGGCCATAGCCCCAGGAATTCTTCTTATTCTATGATTAAATGTTGAAAAGCTAGGTAGTGTGGAGGATTAATGGAAGTAGACATTGGCAGCCCTGATATGAGCACAAACTATTATCTGCCCATACTTCTTCCCATCCTTAAGCTCTCATATTCTTAATACCAACTTTTTCACAAGGTTCCCTGAGCCATGGGATGAAGTGGTTTAGATATTCTCTTAAGGATCAAGCTGTTCACAGTCTCCTTTACTTTGGACTTTATACAGCTGTGGTTTTCATCACTACTTACCTTTCATTGCAAGAGGGTATTTCTTGCCAGAGTGCTGAGTACTTGTCTGAACTAAAGACATAATGATAAGTGATTAGAAGGTAGCTTGGGATCAGATATTTATACATTTTAGCTTAAATTTAAATAATACAGATTATTTTCCATTTGCATTCATGATTCTTAAATTCTTAAGTAATGTGCTTTGTTGTCCATTGTGTACCCTTTTCACTGCTGGCTCTTAAGATATTGTTTAAAATAAATGTTCTATAAACTTGAAAATTATGACAATAAACTATTCTCAGCTGAACATTTCAATAATTATGTCTTGGATGGAGTGTCATGTCAAGCACACATGGATTTCAATTAAATGTTCAGCACTTATATAGAGTACTTCTGCTGAGTTTTGGCTTAATTTTATGCAACATACTTCCCTTTTATGTGACAAATTGATTTCCTTGGAAAATAAGAAACACTTATTATAAGAGATCTTCCTTTTGATCCCATAAATATATTTATCTGACCTAACTTACACATAACACTGTTTGTGAGTTAATCTTGATAGCAAAACTAAACATGCAATCACCATGGAAACAAATCTGGGAATGTCTCTGAAGGTTTTTCTAGATATGGTCAATTGAATTGTAAGAACTGACTCTGAATTTGAGTTGTACTATTCCACAGATATGAGTCTTGGACTTAATTAAAAGGGCAAAGGGGAGAGGTAGTGTCAGACAGTAGCATCTGCTCATATAAAGGCTGCCATATATAAACAACTAGAGGAAGCAATGTTTATTTTCACTAGGTCTCCACAATAACTGTCCTAGCAACATTTTGCCACTGAGCAGGGACAAATCCATGAGATACACGCTACCCTGAGAGATTATATGATACTGATGTTATGGTACCACAGAAAAGGGGACTCTCTTTACTGTATGATTTACCTGCTAGTGGTCCACTCATGCTTTTGGTGGGAAGCCAGGAACTAATTAGTGTAGGCATCCTAGATGGATCCCAGTGGACATAACAAGCAAGGGGAAATGGGAAAAGAAGGGAAACTGGCTGCATGGAAAAAAGTGTGGAGTTGTGATCGGATGGGGTGGAGGTAGGTATTAGATCATGAAAACACATAAATTCATTGTTAATGTAATTAAAAATAAAAATGTGAAATACAAAACAAAAGAAGAAAGCTTGCTGAGTATTGGTATTCACTCTTTTCTGTTTCCTGAATGTAGATGCAGTATGTTCAGTTGCTTTCTGCTCCTTCCATTCCTTTACTGCCATAATGGTGATTATCCACAGGAAGAATAGGTTGTAATACATGCTTCCTTTCTTAAGTGCCTTTGTCAGGTACTTTGTCACATCAAGTAGACAAGCAACTATTACAGTGATCTTTAATTGTCCTTTGCATATTTCAGATGTTTTTGGAGATGGTGTTGAATTGTGACTGGATTGCCAATAAAGAATTGTTGTCATATTCCCTGTTAATCCAGACATTGTCTACTGGAATTCATACTCAAATTGTGCTGGAGTGGAGAATATGGATAACTAGAACTTCATCAGATTTCATAATTTTGGCATTCACAGAACATATGAAATAGTAACAAAGTTTTTCTGTGAGACTTACCTTTTATCATCTCATTGCTGATAGATGTTTTAGATGTAAACTGGAAAATATTATTAAAATATATGTCTAAGACTACAATTTAGCCATTGAAATAAACTTGACTTACATTTTAGAATGAAAAACAAGTTGAATCATAGAACTCAGGTAGAGGGAGAAGCTTAGTAGGCAGCCCGAAATGAATAAGAAAACAATTGAAAATAATTATTTGCTGAGCACTTCTTTCATATTTTCATAGCAATTTTTATTTTCAAAATTGTCTTGAAAATAGGGGCTGGAAAGGTGGCTCAGGGGTTAAGCCTCCGCCTTGCAGGCGGAAGGTCCTGAGTTCGGATCCCAGATCCCATGTATAGACGCCAGGCGGAAGCGGGGGCGGCCTGCGCTTCTGGTCCTGGTAGGGCGGAGCCTGTGAATCCCGGGGCAGAAGGAGATGGAGGCGGCCATGGTGGTTCCCAAATTCGTCCGTGGTTCTACATACATATACACACACAGACACACACACGAGCGCACACATACACACGCACATGCGCACAGTTGAATAAATAAAATAACAATAAAAAAATTTAAAAAAATGTCTTGAAAATAATCTGAGTTTTTAAGATAAGTGTTAACAGGCTTAGAGATAATTGAGTAGGAAACCCACACTACATTTTCTAGTAGTACCAAAGCATAATTTTAGTTTTACCATTGATTGTTGATGGAGAAAGGATATCCTGATTAGTTTCTGAGATTAATACATATCTATAATGGTCTCCTTGACCATTAGCTTGAGCTAATCCAGCTCATTGTTTGCCAACAATGTGGATCTGGTTCATCTGAGACTTGCTAAGGGTAATGAATATCCTCTAGATGGGGTAAAGGTAGTGCATTTATGCTTCTGAGAATCCTCCTTTGATGCAGACACTTGTGGATACTTACACAACTTCCACTATGTAGCACTGCAAAGTTCTTATCTTTTCTCAAAAGCCTAGATATATTTTCTCTGACAGTCAACTTTCTCACTGTTTCTCTGAGGACTGCCCATCTCTTACCACTTGGGTGCTGTCTGATTCCATGTCCATCTCAAAAGCCTTGATTTCTTCTTCTTCCTCTCTATCTTCCTTTCTCCAGTAGTCTCTATATTTGTAGTTCCTGCCTTGTGATATTTCTCTGAAATTACAATAAAATGATCCTTAAGGTTTTTTTCCTGAAAGTATTTTTTAAATTATGTTACTAGCAAGGTTAAAAAATCCAAACAGGAGGCTTAAAATTCCCTGAAAACATTATCAAATCCAGGAATTTATGTTACTAAACCACTTATTTCATGATCAAATATAATCATGTATTAATAGGATACATGATATCAATACAATTTTACTAGACAGGTGCTTTAACCAACTAAGCCACAGAGCCCCACACGACAATTTTAAAAGTGTAACAATTACATCATATTGATTGATGTATAAGCATCTTTGACAACAGTTATAATCATTTCCTAATGCAAAGCCTTAAAGTAAGAATAAAAATTAGCTTTTGTTTTCAGCTTCTAAAAGATTTTAATAAAACCCCACAGCTAGTTATTTTTTAAATAAAGACTGATATTTCCCCTAAAATGAGAAAAAGACAAGGTCATTTCTTCTAGTTCTGTTAACATTGTACCAACAGCTCCAGCCAGGGCATTTAGGCAAGTCAAATCAAAGGAAACGAGCCAGATCTGAACAAAAGATCAAACGTCTCTTTTCATGCAGGTCATGCTTTTGCATGCAGACAGACTAGTGAGCTATTAAACTACATTTTAAATCTTTAGCTTATTCCCATCGACTTCATTTATCCATATACTTGTTCAGATGTTTTGATGTTGCAGTGCATCATTGTAAGTGTGAGATTCAAGACTGGACAAGATTTTGGAATCCAGTGATGGGTGAATGCTTATCCTCAAATAGGACTTTAATATCACTCCCTGCAAGCATCACACAATATCATATAAATGAGGCAAAATACAAGGTTTTATAATAGGGAAAGGCCCTGAACTGCTGCGGTGTGGGTATCTCATGATACAGCCATGGCATGTGTAATCTCACAGAATCAAGACCACACAGTAACTAAATATTTTCATAGATGAGTGAGGGTTTCATGGGGCTCCATCTCTTTCAGGGAAGGTAAACTCCATTGAGAAAAAAGTCATTGACTTCAGTGACATAGTTGGAGACACACACATTCTGCAGTAGATAGCATCATGCCCTTCACCGTAGAAGTGGTCCCACTTAAACCCAGTGGAGTAAAAAGCAAATCCACAGACAACAAAAAACCATGGCAATAGGGTGACAGTTTGGTATGCAAGGGTTGAAGGTAGAGAGAGAAGAATGAAAGTGAATAGAGGGATGAGAATGACCACAATGTATTCAGCACACATACAGAATTGTCAAGGAATGCATTTAATCAAAAACAAAATCCAGAGAAGAATTCAGCATGCCGTATAATTTTAATGTATGGTCATTGGCAATTTTAAAAGGATTGATGCCAAATTTAAAGATTTTTCTATTGATACTGGAAAAATAAAAAGGAGTCTAACACGTTAGAAGAAATTATCCTTGAAGAGCCAATAGATATAACATGATTCATTGCTGTTTTATTTTAAGAAATCACTGAAAATATCTCTACCTCTGGCAAGCAACTTATCAGTTAGTAAACATGAATACATCAACATAGAGCAAAAGCTCTCCTCACCAAAATATTAAGACTGGCTTAATCAGCTCATGATTCTTAAAACTTTGAAGCAACATGTTTTCAAATGAAGAGATATTTTAATTTTAAACATAACAATATCAGACTAATTTATAACTACACTCAGTATTATTTATGTTTCCCCAATTATACAAGCTCAATAGGTACCCCATCTTCTCCCTCCTTCCACCCTCCCCAGTACCCTCTTGCACTCTTCCCCCATTTTCAACCCTTCCTTTCACCCCCTCCCTCCCCTTCTCCTAGTGCCTCCCTCTACTCCCCCTCCCATCCCCTGGAGCATCCCTTTGTGTGAATGCCAAACTTTCCTCCACCCTAGTGAGATGCAAGGACTCAGTGGGTTAGTATGGGAACACTATTATGACTGTTAATCCCTTGCCTCTGAGGATCCTACTGCCTGTGAACCATGCTAGACTTTGGGGGATCATTGACATGTCAGTCATTGTTCAGGTCAGGCAAAGTCCGATTATGGCTATTACAGTCCTAATTTGTGTGGAGTGTCTTGCATATAGTTGGTCCTCCTGGTCTTTAGGCTCTTACAATCTAGCCACTCCCTCTTCTGTAAGGTTCCCTGAGCTTTAGGATGGGGAGAGATTTGGCTGATCTGGTTCCAGATGAATAATGTAAAGGTCGTTGGTGTTCTGAATTATGGCTTGTTGTTTTCAGTTTTGCTTATCCTGAAAATCCCTTGGCTCCATCCTGATTGATACTGAAGGTCACCTCCTAACCAAAGATAAAAGGCTGTTTAAATGAAGATCTTTACTGTAGGAAGAGACTCAAAGGTAGATGGAATAGGAGTAGGACATTACAGGGAGAAGGGGTCAATGTCCCATTTGCAAGATGGTAACCAAAAAGTCTTAAGACTTGATTGATTATGACAGTTATTCTAATATAGTGGTTTGGATATGATTACATAATACCTGAATGATAAGCGCCTGTCTTCATCAATGAGCATGGACTATGCTTCTATACCTTGATGAAAATGTTTGTATTCATTATTTTTTCATGAATAATTTATTTGGTTCTCAATTTAGTGAAATAGGAAGATGGAATTCTAAATAAGTCAAGTTATGCTTGTATTAAAATATAGTATTTTCACTAAAAATTTATATGAAAGGAACCAATTTAAGAAACAAACAAAATAATATGGATATGTATCTTACAAACCCACAATAAGTATTTTTCTGAACCTTTTGTATACATTGGTAGACTCAATCTTAATTCATTTAAAAAAATCTTTTCTTCATATGTATGAACATTTCAAACTTAAATAATCACATATCAAGAAGTCAAATAATTTTACAGAAGAATTGCTGCATTTTATATTTTATTTAGAAAAATACATATGAATTGTTCATTAAAGTCAGAGAAGTTCCATGTTTATTTTCTTCCTCATTCTAGTGATACTCCGATTTGGAAAATCAGACTCTGCAGTCAAAATCAAGCTACTTTTTTTTTTTTTTTTTGATGTGATAAGTTTTTTTTGTTTTTTTGTTTTTTGTTTTTTTTTTTTTTTTGGTAAGAGACAAAAACAACATATATTCTTTTGGCTACTGTGTTAACATTTTTTAAATGTAAGTCCACAAATACAAGAAACAAAGATTTATGCACTGGATTTTATAAAATATTTTGCCCCCCTCCCATGCCCTAGGCAAAGGATGGAAAGCTTGCTAGGAGTATAAAGAGATAGACTTTTGAAGCAAATGTTGTTATTACAACTAATGGTTTTTAATGGTAATTTTAAATATTTTTACAAATTTTAGAAAATACTTATTGAAGCCTTTTAAGATATATTATTTGTTCACGCCTTGCATTCTTTCCATTCAAATACAATATTTTAACTGAAAATATTGTATTTTAATATGAACATAATTCAAGTTATATAACATTCTATTATCTGTTTCACTATGGTAAGCTTTATTTATCTCTAATATTATAAATGTTTCTTCAGTGGTTAAATATGCTGCATGCAGAATTTTTAAATGTTGTGAAACCTAATACCCCTCTTAAATTTTGAAACTATATAAGCCTAATCATACATTGATTGTTCATAAATGAATGAATACTAAATACACTCTATTTCCATTGCATATATAGTAAATGCTAAATATTTAATTTTCTTAGTATACTTAAACAATTATTGCAAATAGTGTTTTTAATCTTATATATTAGAGTTTTTTTATTTTTCTTTCCTTTTTCTTAATTTATTTCTGCTCATACAAACTTAACATGTACCCTGGTCCCCTCCCTCCCTTCAACCCTTCCTGGACCCCTTTTTCCTTCCCTTTCCCCCCTCCCTCCCTATCTCCCAGTGTCTCCTCCCCCAACCCTGGAGCATCCTTTAATGTGTATGTGAAACTTTCCTCTGGGCCCTCCTCTCTGATGAGGTGTAAGGACTCAATGGCATTGCCTAGAACTCTTTCTTGTGTTCCCTTTAAGTATAGGAACACTATTGTGGCTGTTTATCCCTAGCTTCTAAGGATCCTAGTGCCTTTAGTCCATGCTAGACTTTGAGGGATCAATGTGTTGGTCATTGCGCGGTCATGCAAAGTCCTATTATGATTGCTTCAGACCTAAATTGTGTATAGTATCTTGTATATCATTGCTCCCCCCATCTTTAGGCTCTTACAATCTTACCATCCCTTCTTCTGCAAATTTCCCTGAGCTTCAAGATGGGGAGAGATTAGGCTGGCCTAGTTCCAGGTAGTTGATGTAGAGTCTCTGATGTTCTGAATTATGGTTTGTTGATTTTTTTTTCTGTTTTGCTGCTCCTTCAATGCCCTTGGTTCCATCCTGAAAGATATTGGATGTCACCCTCTGACCAGAGATAAAAAGCTGTTAAATTAGAATCTCATTATAAGAGTATACTCAAAGGTAGATAGAATAAAAGTAGGAGACCGCAGTGAGAAAGGGATCAGTTTCCCATTTGCACAATGGTTACTTTCTATCTGCCAGACTATATACCCTCCCCTTCTGGTGAGATCATACCCCATAAGTTGCAAATGATCAGGAAGAAAAGTCTGTGAACTTAACCAGATGTCTCATTACTTACTTGCAGTCCTTGATGGTGGCCTATTTTCTCTGCTATAACATGGTCCCCTCTTTCTTTGTCTCTGGTGGGCCCTCCTTCCTTATATTGAGTGAAGTGTCCCAGACACGGAAAATTAAGCACCATATGTACTTCCTAAAAGATGGATCCTATTACCAAACCCACTTAGAGACACTCAAAGATAAATCTCTGTAATGCCTACAGTAATTGCAAAGATTATAAACAGGAGGGATAAGGATATTTGTTAGAAATTTTAATTTTCAACCCTCGTAAAGTTTCTTTTAAGTTACAAAGCCCAATTGTTTCTAATTCCATCCATTTCCTGGCAGATTTCATTAATCCATCATTTTCGATGGCTGAGTAGTATTCCTTTGTATAGATGTACCATATTTTTCTTATCCATTTGTCAACTGTCGGACATTTGGCTGATGCCATGACTTTGCTATTGCAAACAGTGCTGCTATGCACATGGTCGTGCTTGTGCCATCGAGGTGAATTTTTGCTGTATAGGGGGTTATTCCCAAAAGTGGAATCGCAGGGTCATATGGCATTTCAATCTTTAATGTCTTTAAGAATCACCAGACAGCTTGCCAGAATGGTTGTGAGCCTGCATTCCCACCAGCAATGTAGGAGAGTTCCCCATCTCCACATGCTCTCCAGCATTTGGTATTGTTTGTATTGTGGATTTTTGCCATCCTGACTAGGGTGAGAAACTTCACAGAGACGTTTTGATTTGCATTTCCCTGCTGGCTAAGAATGTGGAGCATTTTCTAAGATATTTGTTAGAAATTTTAATTTTCAACCCTGGTAAACTTTCTTTTAAGTTACAAAGCCCATTTTTAATTGGGCCATTTGTTTCCTTGGTGTTTAGTTTTCTAAGTTTTTTTGTGCACTCTGGATAACAGAGCTATATCAAATATGTGTTAGCGAATTTCTTCCCTTTCTGTGGGTTGCCTTTGAGCTCATGTTACAATCTCTTTATCTGAACAGAAGCTCTTTAATTTCACAAGATCCCATCTGTTGAGTGTTGGATGTAGTGACTGTGCTATTGGATGTCCATTTAGGAACTTTTGACCTAGCCCAATCAGCTCGAGGGAATTCCCGACTATCATAGTTAGGCACAGGTGTCAACTTGACAGTGGAGGGTTTGAGCTCTGGGCACATTTGTAGAGAGTTGATGGTTGAGTTAAGCCCAGAGCAAACCTGACAGACATTGTCTAGATGATGGGGAAGACCCAGCCCATGGTGGGATTAGGCCCTGGATAAATCACAGAGAGCTGGTTGAGAGAGTCGGCATCCTTCTGTATACTTGGCCAGACATGCTGGTCTGGCAAGTAAGGATTGTCCGTCTCTCAGCCGTTATGTGGTGATGGTGTGGCCAGTTTCCCCGGCCCTGGTATTGGTGCGTGCTCTTCTGTCAAGTTGGACTGAGAATTGTAAATGGATTGTCGTAAGAAAGTAAACTCCTTGTTCCCTTAAGCTGTGTGATGGTCATTTATCAGAAACCATGCAGGCAGCCTGCAACACTGACCCTTTCAATTAAGGTTCTTATAGTCTCTAGCCTTATATCGAGATCCGTGATCAATTTGGAATTATTTCTTGTACATGGTGACAAGTACAGATCCAGTTTTAATCTTCTGCATGTGGATATCGAGTTCTTCCAGCACCATTTGTTGACGATGCTGTACTCTGTCAAAGATCAGATAGCGATAGTTGTGTGGGCTTATATCTGGGCCTTCAACCCTTATCCACTGATCTGTGTGTCTATTTTGGAGGCTGTTTTTACAACTATGGATTTGTAGTATAAACCTAGGTTTGGTATGGTTATACTCCTAGCAGTGTTTTTGTTACTCAGGATCATTTTTGTTATCCTGGATCTTTTGTGCCTCCATATGAATTTTGAGATTCTTTTGTCAACTACTTTAAAGAATTGCTTTGGGATTTTAATTGGTAAAGCATTGAATCCGTATATTGCCTTTGGAAGAATGGAAATTTTTCTGATGTTAATTCTGCCAATCCAGGAACCACCTTCTGGTGTCTTCTGCAATTTCTTTCTTTAGGGTTTTAAAATTTTCATTGTAAAGGTCCTTGGTTAGGTTTATACCGAAGAATTTCATTTTTTTAGGGGCTATAGTAAATGGGATTTTTCACTTCTTTCATTCTGTGCATATAGGACGGCCACTGATTTTTGTACATTTATTTTGTATCCTGCCACCCTGCTGAACTTCAGTATTAGTTCCAGGAGCTTCCTAGTGGGGTTTCTGGGATCACTTAGATATAAGATATGTCCTCTGCAAATAGAGATAACTTGACTTCTTCCTTGCCAATTTGAATCCCTTTTATGTCCCTTTCTTGTCTTATGGCTTCAGCTAAGATATCAAGTACAATATTGAGTAGAAGTGGTTAAATTGGACAGCCTTGTCTAGTTCTTGATTGAAGGGGGAATGCTTCAAGTTTTTCGCCATTGAGTATAGTCCTTGCTGAAGGATTGTTGTATACAACTTTTATGGTAAGTGTTCCTTCCATTCCAACTGTCTCTAGGGTTTTGAACATAAAGGGCTGTCAGATCTTGTTGAAAGCTTTTTCTGCATCTATCTAGAGTATCATTTGGTCTTGGACTTTGGACTGGTTTATATGATGAATTACATTTATTGATTTGCCTATGTTGAATCAACCTTGTGTGCCTGGGATAAAGCCTACTTGAACCTGTGAATGATCTTTTTGATATGTTTTTGAATCCGATTTGCTAAGACTTTGTTGAGAATCTTTCCATCTGTGTTCATGAAAGAGATTGGCCTATAGTTTTCTTTTTTAAGTGTATCTTTATTAGGTTTTGGGATTAAGACGATATTAGCTTCATAGAAGGAATTTGGTAGTGTTCCTTCCTTTGCTATTTGATAGAACAGTTTAAGGAGTATTGGTGTTATTAGCTCCTTAAATGTCTGGTAGAACTCTGTGCTGAATCCATCTGGTCCAGGACATTTTTTGGTGTGAAGATTCGAGATTACTTCCTCAATTTCCTCATATGTTATAGGACTATTTAAGTAACTCACAACTTCCTGATTCAATTATAAGTTGTGTTTACTTAGGAACTCATCTATTACTTTTGAGGTGTCAAATTTGATACAGTATAAGTTTTTTAAATATTACATTATAATTCTCTGGATTTCTTGGATATCATTAGTGATAACTCCATTTTCATTTCTAATTTGTTAATTTGGGTTTTCTCTCTCTTGCTTTTAGTTAATTTAGCTGGGGGTGTATCAATCTTATTGATTTTTTCAAAGAATCAGCTTTTTGACTGGTTACTTCTCTGTATCGTTTTTCTTATCTCAATTTCGGATATTTCTCCCCTTATTTTGTTAATTTTCTCTCTTCTACTGCTTTTGGGATCAGATTGCTCTAGTGTCTCTAAAGCTTTAAGCTGAGTTGTTATTTCTGATGTTTCCATTTTTTTGATGAAGGCATTAGGACAGCTTTCATTGTGTCCCAAAGATTTTGGTAAATTGTATTTTCATTATCATTCGCTTTCAGAAAATCTTGAATTTCCTTCTTAATTTCTTCCTGAATCCAATTCTCATTCAGCATCATAGTGTTAAGTTTCCAGGAGTTAGTGTATTTTCTGTTGTTTTTTGTTTTGTGGATGTCAAGCTTTAGACCATGGTGGTCTGATAAGGTACAGGCTAGAATTTCAACTTTCTTGTATATGTGGAGATTCGTTTTGTATCCCAATATGTGATCTATTTTGGAGAAAGTTCCGTGTGCCGCTAGGAAAAATGTGTATTCTTTGGTGCGTGGATGAAAAGTTCGATAGAGATATGTAAGATCCATTTCAGTAAAGGTTTGATTAAGTTCCAAAGTATCTCTGTTAAGTTTTTTATCTGTTAATCTATCCCATGTTGAGAGGGCGGTGTTGAAATCACCAAGAATTATCATTTGGGGGTTGATTTCTCACTTTAAACATTGTAGGGTTTGCTTAATGAATGTGGGGGAGGCCCGTATTGGATGCATATATATTCAGTATTCAGGCTACCCCTGCCTGTTTCCTGGTTCCATTAGCTTGAGTATAATTTCTAGGATTTTTTGATGGCCTGGTTTGGTGGACATGTATCCCTTCAAGTTGTCTTTGTGCTGGCAAATTTTTCTTTCTCCCTTGATCATGATGAATAGTTTTGCAGGGTATATCAGCCTGGGTTGATATTTTTGCTCATTCAAAACTTGAAGTATGTCTCTCCAAGCTCTTCTTGCTTTTACTGTTTTGACTGAGAAGTCATTTGTTATTTTAATAGGTTTACCTTTAAAAATTACTTTTTTTTCCCCTTGAAGCTCTCAGCACCATTTTTTTGTCTTGAATGTGGAATGTTTTAACTATTATTTGCCTTGGCGAGTTTCTATTTTGGTCATATCTGTTTGGGGTGCAGAATGCCTCTTATATATGGATAAGCCTCTCTTTTTATAGATGAGGAAAGTTTTCCTTGATGATAGTTTGAAAATTTCCTTAGGTGTGGTATTTTGGGATTCTCGTTCTAGTATTCCATGAATATGCATGTTAGGCTTCTTCAGGGTGTCCCATAACTCTTGAATATTTCTCTCAATATCTTTTTGGCTTTAACAACCTCTTCCATTGAGCTGGTTAATACTCCCACTTTGTCTTCAAGGTCTGAAATTCTATTTTCTGCTTCATTAGTTCTGCTGATAAGATGCTCTGTTGAGTTCTGGGTTGAAGTTAACTTGTCTTTTAATTCAGTTTTAATCTCTGCCTGAGTCTGTTTTAACTGCTCTATGCTATTTTTGTTTCTTGAACAGTTTTTCCTCAACTCCTCCATGTGTCTGTTGTGTTCCTCTTCAAAGTGGTTGATGCGGTGATTTAACTCCTCCTGGATTTCCTCTTTCATAGTATTGATCATGGTAATGATCATGTTTTGAAAGTCATTATCTTGGGTCAGGCTTTCTTGGCTATTTTCTGTGGATTTGTTCTGGTTGTAGTCTATCATTATGGGGTCAATTCCTTCAGTGGGAGATTTGTTTTTTTGGTTTTTGTTTCTTATGGATTTGCACTTTGACTTGGCCATTGTTGTTTTATCTCTTATGACTTTCTTTCAATTTCTGTGTGTTTTTGACTGAACTGAATTAGTTGGCCTGGAGCAGCATCTGCTCTGACTGGCTAGTGGGAGGAGCTGGGACTAGCGGGTTACCTGGGGCTTAGGAATGAGTAGGGGTGCTTACCTGGGGCGCAGTGTGTCCTCGCTGGACTGTGCACATCACAGGCGGGTGGGAAAGGGGAAAGGTGCTGGTGGCAGGTGAAATTAACTTGGAGAGCTGGAGAGTGGCCCAGGGGTCCTCCCCGGCCAGGAACAGGGCCTGCTCAGACTGGCTAGTGGAAGGACCTGGGACTATTGGGTTACCTCGGGTTTGGGGGTGAGCAGGGGGTGCCTACTTAGGGCACAGTGTGTCCTGGCTGGACTGCCTGCATCTATGGCAGTTGGGGAAAGGGGGAGAGTTTTTTTTAATGTTGGACTTTTAAACTCATTTCAAATGAATTTTTTGAAAGTTCCATATTTTGGTGCTGGAGAGATAGCTCAGGGGTTCATTCTGCCTCACAAGCAGAAGGTTCTAAGTAAGGATCCCAGGTCCCATGTAAAAAAGCCAAGTGGATATAGGGGCGGCCTGCACTTACAGTCCTGGTGGCCAGTGCCTGAAAATCCCAGAGCAAAGCAAGGAGCAAGTAGAAGCAGTCCAACCTGATTCTGAAGTCATCTTTGGTCCTTCATAGGGACAGATGTGCCCTCTGGTGCACACACACACACACAGACACACACACACACACACACACACACACACACACACACGCTCTAAATGAATTAAAAAATAAATAAAAAAGAAAAATTCCATATATTTAAAAGATAATTTAAGTCCATCATTTTCTGTACCTTTCTTAATACATTTTTAAAATACTAAATTAGTTACATGTATAATATTCACAATTCATGAATTAAGATCTAATTTTATTTTTTAACCTTGTACTATCATTTTATATCTCCATTCATTCAATAAAAACTTTAGGATATTGTCTAGCATACATCCTTAAAAAATTAATGAAGTTCCATCATGTATGCATATTAGAGAGATACTCAGCACATATCGAAATTTGAAATGCTTCAAAAATTACTATATAACCTTTGCAGTTGTATATAAAGAACCATATGCATGCATATAATAGATATATATAATTTTTTATAAAGAAATTCCAGGTAGAGTTAATAATGAGTTTCTCAGGTAGAGATCAAAAAGGTTCCTGAAGACTTGGGAGCTTTAGTCACCATTTATGTTTTGCTATATTAGTGTCTCTATTGATTTAAAAAATGTAAATTCCCAGGTCCTTGAGGGAAGGTTTGGGAGTTCCCTATGGAGCTGAGTACATTCACAATCATCTGTCAACACCTACAATCACCATCATTTGCTGAGCAAAGTTTCTAGGCTGGAGGTTGCTAAATTCACAAATCTAGAGGTTTAAACTTAGTACCCACATATGATAGAGAATGTGCAACATTTGTCTTCCTGAGACTGAGTTATTATCACTGACTATAATTTTTTCAGCATCATCTATTTCCTCGTTATTTTCATGTTTTCTTCTTCCTGAATAGCTGAATAATATTGTACTGTGTATATATGTCACATTTTCATTATCCATTCATCAATGGCTGGGCTGGTTCCATTTCCTTGTTATTGTCAATAGGACCACATGAGCAATGATCTGTATATTTTTCAATGGTATAATATAAAGTCTTTTGGAAGTGGCATAAAAGAGAAATTTAAGAAGATATCAGAAGATTGAAAGACCTTCCAATCTGAGGTAAGGATTAACTTTTAAATTAAATGAAGGTAGTAATTTCCCTGACTCCATGTAGCAATATTTAATTTTTATAGGTGTTTTTGAAGTTTTGCATAGAGAAAAAAGTCATTTGGTTTTAGAGAATGACCTAATTTTCATTAAAACTGAAGTCTGTTATCCTGTAATTTGTGAATCAGTTCCCGTTTGTAAGTATAAAATATAAAATATTTCTTTTTAAGCAGCATAATCTGATGCAATGGAAGCATTTGTTTTTTCTCTGTGACATGATGAAACCCATTTAATTCCTGTCTTGATGCAAAAAATAATTTCTGTGGTGTTCTTTTCATATGTTATTTCTGTTTCAATAGTAATTGAATTTTTACTTTTTAACTTCCTCACTTTAATAATATATTCATCAATTTTATAATTACTATTTTTAACTAACACTTGACAAAATTATTCCAAAAAGCATTAGCCTGAAAATACATTTTAATGCCATATCTAAATGCACATGCATGAGTGTATTGCTTTTCATGACAAAAATATTTTTAGAGTTCATGTATGACTTAGGTATTAGTAGTCGATATTTCCGAATACTGATGTGTGCTAAATACTCTGCTGATTTATTTTAATAAGGTAGCATAAATCTCCTTAGGATGCAGCATAATCTAACTCTGATTGCTGGATTCATAGCAAGGTTCTGCAAGCCCATCAATAGATAGCCTAGAGCAAGTTAATTACTCTTTCTATTATATTTTTCCATCTAGAAATGGAGAATAACAATAATCTACAGAATTAACATGAAGATTAAATTCTATTAATGTGTGTGAAGTGATTAGCAGTGTCTGATATAAAATTTAATCTTAAATAATGTTATGATTATAACAATCAGGCATATACATTGATATCAGGTAATATTGCTTATCATTGTGTTATACTAACTATTGAATTGTGCTAAATAAGTGTTCTTATTTAAGAGTTATTTTACACAATACTAACTGGCCCTCATTTAAAGACAGGCAGGCAAGCTCAAAATGTGGAATAAATAATCTACATTAACTACTGAAAAAATTAGAGAAAAAATCAAAAGGAAAGGAGAAAAGACTGAGTAGCTTATGTACGAAACACAGAACTTGAATTAGTTAAACTGAATATATGTGTGCAGTGTATAATTTCCTAAGGAAATACTCTGAGTAACAAAGAGTAATCGTGCATTGCAATTTACACTGTAGGCAGGTACAGTCAATTATAGTACTCATAGCACAATTAAGATGACCTGCCCACTGAGAAGCTTTCTCAAATTCCAAAGAAGTAAAAACCTCATGTTATATGCTTCCCTTCATGAATGTGGGCTTACAGTGCAAACAAACCACAAAGTTGGATCCAAAATGAAAAACAGCAGGCTTAACACATTATTGACCCCACAAAGTCTAGCATGGACTAAAGGCACTAGGATCCTTGGAGGCTAGGGACTGACAGTCACAGTAGTGTTCCTATGCTTGAGGGGAACCCAGGAAAGGATTCTGGGAAATGCCACTGGGTCCTTGCACATCATCAGAAAGGAGGACCCAGAGGAGAGTTTGGCATGCACAGTAAAGGATGCTCTGGGGATTGGGGGGGGGCACTGGGAGATGGGGAGGGAGGGGAGATGAGAGGGGGGGAGCAGAGGGGTTAGGGGGAGGTGGAAGGAGGGAGGGGACCCCTGTACCTGTTAAGTTTGTATGAGCAGAAATAATAATTAAAAAAAAAAAACAAGAAAAAAACCCAGCAGGCTTGGCAGCACTACTGCAGACTTGTCCTATTTATAGAAAACAAGGCACTGTGAGTCACCTCAAAATGAACAGCTATATGATCTTGGTTAAATTATTGATTGGATAGCTATTGATATTTTATGAGAGATTGGGAGGATGACAAAAAACAAAGATGGCAAGTTGCTAAATTTTGAAATTAATATATATCAAAATAATACTAACACTACTAATAATACTAGGTTAACTAAGATTATAGTTATAAGGAATTTAATAATTTGAGGTTAAAATGACCAATTCAGCAATCAAGATGTCCCTTCTCTCATAAGAGTCCTTCAATTGACTAGAAATTTCATTTATTTATCATTTATTTTTATGGAAGTACTAGAAATTGAACCTAAGCCCCACAGTGATAGACAATTGCTTTACACTAAGTTGTATCCTTGAACTCTGATTTTCTATAATTTTAAAAGAATGTAGAGAAATTATCATGAAAAGTGATTATCAACTTCTCAAAATATGGAATACACAATAAAGTTTTCCTAATATTTTTTACCTAAACTGTAAGTTACTGTAATTACTACAAATGCTCCCAGTTTGTCTTTCCTAGTATTATATACAAGTCTTCTGTATTGTTAATTTCCATTTAATCTTTTATGTCATAAATAAAGGGAGATTTTTTCCCTACTTAGAAAAATGAATTTAAATGAAGAATACATGGTACTTGTCTCCATCAATATTCATGAAATGTTTGCATTCATTTTTGCTGTCTTTGAATTTTAAAATATTTTATTTTCATGTTATTCTTTCACAATTTCATACATATGTATAATATATTCTAATTACTTTTACCTCTACGTCTTTTTTTATTTTTTATTATTATTATTATTTACATCTTTTAATGTACTTCTCTTCTCAATTCATTCTTTCCAGCAGTCCATTTTCCAGATTCATGATTTTGGTTTTCTCTCTGCAACCCATTTATTTTAACTAAAGACATCTGCTTGAACCCTGGCTTGGATCTGTCTGTCATCACTTGATGAGGTTGATCTCCAGTGGTACACAACTAAAGCATGTATCCCCCTCAGTGATGCTGTCATTTGCATATAGCTCAGCAGTGAATATGGCCCTGTGAGCCCCGTCTCCATGCAGGCCTGCTGCTGATAACCTCATTCTTGCCCAAACATTATTGTTGCCATTGGAGATGTTGGGATTCTTGTTTGCAGTGCCTTACTTAGAAGGTAGCATTTCATAGCTACTCTGTCTATATTTTGGAACTTTCATTATTCCTGACCTCTCTTCTGCAGTATTACCTGAGCCTTCAAGGGAAGGGTAGACATATCTTCTTTAGGGCAGAACACTCATTCATTGTCTATTTTTGTCAGTAAACATAAGCCTCTGCACTTGCCAATGTTCAACGGAAAGAGAGGTTTCTCTGATGAAAACTGACTGCAGCATTTGTTCCTGGGTAAAACTAGATGAATGAAGGGAAATGCACATGTAAGTGGGGTGGCTTGAAGAGAGGTAACTTGTTATACCATGGAGGCCTGAGCCCCCAAAGGAGTAGAAAAGCTAGAATGGGGGCCATAGACATACCTGGGGGGAGGGGCAAGTGGAAATGGGAGGGAATGGTGAAAGGAAAGGAAAGGAGGGGATGGGAGGGAGGGAAGCTTGGATGAATACTCAATATCTTTGTAAAAGTAGGACAAAAAAATTAAAAATAAGCAATTTGTGTTTCTAACATTTTGGGTTACATTTCCAAAATTGCCATAGTTCATCAAGGCTGGGAAAGCATGGTGGGAGGCAGGGAAGGCATAACTGCAGAAGCAGAAGGTCATGTAACAAAGCAGTCATGTTCAAGAAGCAGAGAGAGGGACAAAAGCAAATGCCTTCCTTCTTCTATCTTGCCAGGGTGCTAAGGGTGCTAAGTACCACACCAACTCTCTACATCTTCATCTGTTTGCATGGGGAGAAGTCTCACCCACCATGGAATGTATTTCTCCATATAAATTTACATATAAAAGTCTGCAGCAGGCTTGCTCACAAACTTGCCATATCTAGATAATTCTTTGTCAGTTTGGTAAATAGTTGAGTTTTTACTTTTCACATTGTAACACATTACTGATAGTACTTTACTTCTTGCCTTGATGTGAAGTTTTCATGATTTCCTTTTGTCTTATGTATCACTTTAATTAAAATATTTTTCAATTATCACATTTGATGTTCTCTTGAATGTGAAAATTGCACATTTGACTTCTCTTTATTTCAGTGATCATTATAGTCAAATTTTAGTTAAGTATTTCTCTAATTCGTTCAACTATTGTCCATCCTGTTGTTTTACTTATTTCACCCAAATCATCTTGCTCAATACTTTTACTACAGGTTCAAATTTTGTTTAATTATAAAACTACTTTTTCATTTATTATTCTACTTATCTTCATTTCTGATTCCCAGTATTACAAAAGGACATGTCAAAACAGTAATTCCTTTGGAGGTTTTCACATGTGCTGTGTATGTTTTCACACAGCACTTTGATCAGAAGTAATTTTGTAATTTATATAATTTATCAATTGCTCACTTAAACAAGAATTTAAAGTCTTAATTATATATGATCTTTAACAAAAATCATGGGTTCAGTATGCTACTGTGACTGATAAGGTTTGGGAGCACATACTAAGGATTAAATATAGAACCTCACAGAATGCCAAGTGTACTGTTGAGCTACACTCCAACACAGAGTGCATGCTCAAAATTATCACATCCCTGAAATTTGTAGTAACTACTCTATATCATTAATTAAACAGATCACATTTGAATTTCCAAAAGCATGTTTAAACTGTCCTTTGGCTATTAGAATTAAAATCTTAATATCGACTAGAATTTGCTTTTTGTTTTCTCTGGTGTAGTTCCTTTTGGAATTGCTAAATCATGTATCTTTTCCTTATTTTGTTTATTTGCTGTAGGTGTTAAATCACCTTGGCTTTCTTCTGATATGACGTTAGATGCTGTTGTGTGATCTTGTTTGCTTCTGTCAAATAAGTGATCTCACTTCATGTAGTCTCATATAATTCACAGACTCTACATGCCACACACACATACACACACACACCACATAAAACACACTACACATAATCCACACATGCACGCCACAAAGACCAATCCACATTCACAAAAAACACACAAACATACCACACACAGACACTACACACATATGCTACACATGCCACAGATAGAAACTACACAGATTAAACAGACAACATATACAAACACAGATTTTACACACATACTCCAAATATACATACAAACACCCATAAACAGGATATATATCAAATATATATATCATATATCACACATATATATCATATACAAACATAATAAACACTATGCACACACATAAATACACACGCAGATCCGATGACATTTATTTAGTTAAAATAAGATTAACTTTTGGGTTCATTGTACTTACTTGATTCTTCCATTAAAAATGTACAGATTATTTATTCATTCATGGCAATTGCAAGCTTAAATTGCAATTTTGGATGAGTATGACACAAAAACTATATCCACTCTTCTTAGATTTCACACAATACATTGTGCAAGTGTGATTTTTATGACTAATTCTATTTTTTATCGTATACTTAATATCGTTTCCCTTCATTTCTGCAAATGATAATGAAGATAATGGTCATAATGGCAATGGTTACAGATATTTCTGTACTACAAAATGAACTTATTCATTTATTTGGATTAGTTAATTCTCATTTCTATAATAATATAGTTTAAAAACTAGCTCAAATTATTGACATTTTGAATTTTTCTTATATCTAGAAAAATGACTTTTGTTCTGTATTTTTCATTTTTGTTCTCATAACTTGTCTAAGAGTATCATAAATGATAAGTTTAAAAAGTCATATTAATTTGTGCAGAAGAATTAAGCGATTTTTAGACCTCGAGTGAATAGGCAGTTGCCATCAATTCATAAAATTATGTTTGGAGTTGTTGTGAATGATAAAATGAATAAAAATACTTGGGCCTTTTATCATGGAATCATAGTTTTAAGTATTGCTAGGAAGGTGAATGCTTAGCATGTAAACATGCCTCACAAAAGCAATGGAGGATGAAGAATGGTGGGATAGAAATGGCTAAAACTCACAATATGCATGCACAAGGTATCAAAGAATGAATAATTCTAAAAATGAAAAAGTGATCTAAACTTTCTTCCTGTACATACAGTATATTCAGAAATTAATGATTCTGAAAAAATCATTTTGTCTTTATGAGTTTTTTTAATTTATTTTTCTGCATTTATGAAAGTTTTGAATGTCATTTTGGAAGTATAATTTATCCTGTATGATTATCAAGTAAATAAACATTTCTGGTCATGGCACATCATAGAACACTAGTATTATGCCAATTGCAGTATCACAGTCTGTAAAATGAATTGTAAGATGAAAAGAGAATGTCTCTCAAAGAATCAAGATACTTTTCTCAGGAATAGTTCAGTCTTCTTAAGAATGAAATGATGCTGCTCCATAAACTATTAAATAAACCTTTAGCATGAGCAGACAAGATAGGAAAGTAGAAAATAGAAAATTAGGAAGCCATGAAAATCATGAACCATGTGATTTATATACTTTTTAAAGAATAAGTTAGGGGTTGTGTTATAGCCCTTTAGTGATGTCATTTAAAAGAAGTATGGTCTAGTGAGATTGCTCAGTTGGTAAAAAAATGACATACATGCCTGATGACCTGAATTTAATCTTGGGAAACATACATGTGTGTGCATGTGTGTGTGCAGTGTATGTGTGTATGTTGTGTGCCTGTATAGAAGAGAGTACTTAAGTATGTAAGTGCCTGAGGAGACCCAAAGGTGACATCAGAAAACATTCTGGATTGTTACCTCCCTATTACTTTGTTCTAGGATTTCCCAGGGTCCACCTTCTGAGCTGCAGTTGCAAGCTGCTGCCATTTCCGCTTTGCATTTCTACATGGGATCTCAGGTCATTTTGATCTTAAAGCATATCTTTTAGCAACTGAGCAATCTCTCCTGTCTCCATGATTTCTTTTTAAGTTTTTTTTACTATTACTTATTCAATTGTGTGTGTATGCATGTGTGTGTGCCTGTGTGCGTGTGTGTGTGTGTGTGTGTGTGTGTGTGTGTGTGTGTGTGTGTGTGTAGAACCACGGACGAAATTCGGGAACCACCATTGACTGCCTCCACCTCCTCCTTGTTTACTCTGCCCCAGGATTCACGGGCTCCGCCCTACCAGGACCAGAAAAGCAGGCCGCCGCTTCTGTCTGGAGTCTATACGTGGGGTCTAGGATCCGAACTCAGGACCTTCCGCCTGCAAGGCAGAGGCTTAACCCCTGAGCCACCTCTCCAGCCCCCCCATCTCCATAATTTCTAATGTGTGATATGTATGATAAATACAATATAAATGCTGCATTAATGTTCCTTATCTTTAAGCATACTGTATTTCTCTTATGTTGTGATATGAAAAGATACGTATTTTTAAATTTTGTGTCATTTTGTCTAATTAAGAATCATGACTTCTGTGGATGAGTGATTAAAAGTTATATTTTTGGATGTACAATTCTCCCATTGAAATATATGTTGTACTGAGAATGTATAGGAAACTAAATTTTAAGGTTAAACAATACTAAAATCTAATTTAATTTAGTAAACAGAAACTTCATATGTAATTTATAACTTATTATCTGGTTCTGTCAGGGGGAACGAAAGATAAACTTAGTTGCATAATCACAGATAAAAAGGAAAATCTCATTGAAGGAATTGCTCAGTATATTCTTTTTCATGCATTTATTACATTTTTATTTTTTTCTTCTTTTGTGTGTGGGGGTGTGCTTCAGTGTGTCTAGGGGAGCTATGGTTGCAAAAGAAAGCACTTGAGTGTGTGAGTCTGTGGAAGCCCAAGTATGACTTAGGAAACCTTTGCTGATTCCACTAACTCCTTATTAATTTGCCCTGGGTTTTCCCTAGGCCCTTCCAGGACTAGAATCAGGTTATTTTGCTTGTAGTAAAGATTTTAATCCTTGAGTTATCTTCTTGGTTTCTTCTTTTTTAGTTGGCCCCATAATACATTCCTGCACTGTGATCTAAATTATTTTGTCATGACACATAATGTTCATGAACTTGGGAAATTTTTCCCTAAGATCCTATAATTTTGTAATTATATATCTGTAACATGTCCTATAATGTCTAATAAATGCACCAGTAACCCTATGCATAATTCATGATTGCTTCTCCTTCTTACATGTCTATATTGCCTATTAATTGAGCTCTGTATTTGACTCAGAGAATGCTTCTGCTTCAGTTATCTTTGATTTCTTTTATGCTTTCTAATTAGTTGAGTATCATTTATTATTCTGCCATACAGCCTTTCCTGACTCACAATGACAGGCTGGAAACTCTCAGAAATTATACACGTATCAATCCTCTAAATGAATTCTCAAGGCATATTCAATTCTACTTTAATACAAGCAATACAAGCAGCTTTTGATTTGGTTCAAGATAGTGATTCTCACATAAATGCTATTTTTCCTTTTTTCAATATTCAAATATAAATGGTCAAAGAATCTGAAGGAAATACATTATGGTCTATTCATTAACACACATATTTATGGTGTGTGTGTGTGTGTGTGTGTGCATGGACATATGCAAGCAGCATTGTATATTTCATTCTATAAGTTGATATCTAAAAAATGTTTTCTTCCTTTCTTTTGATTTTGTGAGCTAATCTAAGTCAGTATTTAAGTAAAAATCCAAATGATCAGTGTACTTGAGAAAAAAGCTACACATGAAATAATGTAGCTAAATTGAAAAATAACCAAATCTTCTCAAAGGCAGAGAGTATTTTAGGGATAGTTTCTAAAGAAAATTTGTGGAAATATGGCAAGTTTAATTATGTGTACATTTTGGTAAGAATTCCAATATATAAACTGATTGAAGCATTGTAGCACATGCCATTCTCAATTCACCTCTATTTAATATATAAAAAACGGATAGAAAAGTAGGTCACTGATATGGAATCCTCCAAGGACAGCCATCCTGGGAGAAAAGTGAGAGTCATAGTCCATGCTTGTAATTTTTTTCACTGTGTGAAAGATACCCGAGGACATGAGATCGTAAAGATTCACTTGGCCTCATGGTTTATAGATTTCAATCTTCGTTCACTGACTTAGTGGTTTTGCACTTTAGTGAGCAAGAACACTTAGTGGGCAAACATTGGAGTTTTAGTGTTTGAGAGTTTTTCTCCTGTTGTCCAGGATGCCGAAAAGATCACAGAATCCAAAATGCAAATACCACCATGTGAGATCGACTTTCTAGTGAAGTAGCTTCTTCTGAATCACTATAACTCTCCCAAGTTCCAAATCCTGCCATCAGTAACTACAGAACTCCACTGACCCTTCAACACATGCTACTTTGGTGGACATTCAATTCTTAATCAGAGGACTACCTAAAAACCTTTGTTTGTCACAAAAATGTGAAATTGCAAATCTTGAAGATAGGAATAATATTCAGTTTACCTTCAAATTATATAATTTTTGATATCTGCTAGAAAGCTTTGCAGCCCCTCACTGAACACAGACCCTCTGACATAGCTGAGTACAGGATTCTGACATAGCTGAGTACAGGATTCATCCTGTGCCAGTTTGTAGAATGTTCAATGGTGCAAGTGGGATTAGAAATGTAGAATGCTAATAAAAAGTTAACTTTGCTTGCACACTTTAATGAGTGAGAAAACACCATCTGTCACACTGGACTTTGATTGAAGGCTCCCTGATTAGGTTGAGATGGATAAAAAGTAATGACTCACTGATTGCAAAGATAGACACAGAATAAAATAAATGTCAAAGTTTTAAAGCTTCCAGTCTTTATTCCTCTAATCACTACATCTAATGAACTCATTTATATATATATTTATATATATGTGTGTGTGTTTGTATGTATTCTCCTGGACAATACATATCGTAACAGTTACTCTTAACTATTGCTGTGAGAGAGCACCCAAAATCAAGCAACTTAAGGGAGAAAGGGAGATTTATTCAGCTTACAGTTCCAGAGGGGAGGCACAGTTTCTCATGGCAGAGGCGGCATTACTTCATTGCAGACATCTTGGAGGCTGAGAGCCGCAGACTGCGTGCCTCAAAGGCTGACTTCTCCTGGAGGTAGGGTGGGACTAATCTGCCTCAAAGCCCACCCTTTGTGACTGCCTTCCTCCAGCAAGGCTCCCCTTCTCAAGGTGCCATGACTTTGCCAAACACATGAGACTGTGGGGAACACATTTCAAACCATAAAACCCCACCCCTGGTCCCCACAAGATCATTGCCATCTCATTATGCAAAACATACTCAGTCCAACTTTAAAAGTCTTCATAGACTACATCAGTAGTCCCAACATAGTCCAAAAGTCCAAAGCCCAAAGCCTACTGTGAAATCAAAACACAAGTTACATACTTCCAACATACAATGGCACAGAATAAACATTCCCATTCCAAAAGGAAGGAATAGGGTTATATCCAGGAAAAATCAGTCCATAACAAGACCAAAAACCAGCAGGACAAACTCCAAATCTTGTAGCTACTCTTCCAATTCAGCTGCCCATAGAACACATCACTCTCTTATGCTGACTACTCCCAGGGTATACAGCTCTCCTTGGCAGATGTACCACGTTGTCTCTGGCATCTCTAACATACTTACTTCTCAATGGTAAACCAGGCTTTAACTCCACAGCACAAAGTGCCCTTTTTGGGCCTCCAAACTGCATTCTTTCTGCCACATGCTACCTGGCTTCCATTATTTTTTGAAATCTTGGAGGAGGACTCCACTATCTCCTCCCTCTTGCATCCTGGCCCCCTTGAATTATATATAGCTGATTCCTCTTTTCTGTACTGACCATGGGAAAAAGCTCTTTTACACCTGGACAGTTGCTTTTTGGAAGGAGTGGATCCTTGCTTTGAAACTCCACCCTTTGGCTCACTTCTTCTGAAAGGATTTGCATTCCTATGGGTGGAAGCCTTCTCTGGGGATCTTGCCCTCAAGATAAGGCCTCTCCTATTATTTAAAGTGAGAGCAGGCTTTGATTTACAAATGGAGCTAATCTCTTTAACAGCCATTTTGTTCTCACTTCTTCCTGGTTTAACTCTTAAACTTGTCATCGTATTTTTCATCATTAGATAGTACAGTTTTTGCTTCTTCCTGCCTGATTCTTTGCTCTTTTTCATAACTCTGAAGACAACTAAAAAGTAGCCATATCACATGTCAAGACTACATTGCTTTGAAATTCCTTCCACTAAGTACTCCAGTTTAACTTGAGGCAAGCTTTCAGGACAAGGCAAAACTTCACTAAACTCTCTCCCAACACATGACTCCATGTGTCACTCATTGCGTATAGTCTCTGTTCCCCTCTGGACCATCATAACAAGCTGGACTTCCACTGCCCGAGTCTCTCAGAGCATTGCACTCTTACAAGCTCTTACAAGAAAAGTGCATTTGACCCCACCACCAAGACACAAAGACTTTCCCAGCACAAAGTCCCAAAGTCCTCCTAATCCACTTCAAGGCCCACCCCTTGTGACTGCCTTCCTCCAGCAAGGTTCCACCTCTCAAGGTGCCATGACCTTGCCAAACACAAGAGACTGTGAGGGACACATTTCAAACCATGACAGATATATTGTCAGAAATGAAAATGTAAATAATATATTTATTGTCTTTTTACAGAGAAAAATAATACATATGAGGACTCACCAACCTTCCTTAGAGTTGACAGTTTTGAAGCAGGTATGATAGACTGATTCATAAGACCCTTAAAATCCATGTGCTCCAGTGACAACTTGAATTACATATATAGTTGGAGCTCAGCTCATTGAAGAAGAAACAATAGTGAAGTGAACATTGTGTTCACATGGACAAAGAGGAGAAGTTTCCTTCCAAGAAAATGAAGAGATAAGAGATCCTTTTTTTCTTTCTTTTTTTGTTTCCTTCTCATTCTGATTAATTCTGTGATCTTTTGATAGAAGGCTTTCCTTGAAGTCAATATACTACAGACTCCTCACTTAACACTGAGTATTGAGAATAATATAACTTACTCCTTTTCTTCATTTTCAAGATTTATAGTAAAATGATATGTGACATATAGAAGCAATAAAGAAAATATGTATTTGTAAAGGAAGGAAGCAATATTATAATTTTGTAAATGTTATCCAATTCACTGACCCTAGAAAGTACGGAAAGTTTGCATGATTAGAAAATTAATGATTGATTTATAATTTTTTCTCACTTATTTTTGTTTTTAGAGGTATAAAGTGTTTCTTATGACAATAAATTTTAATATCTCTTTTCAGAGAGATAATAGAAGGACAATTTATTTCTGCCTCTAGCATGGTTGTTTAAATATTCTTTTAGAGAATTATGTGTGTAAAACATGATAGACTATAAAACATATTTTTCATTTGTAGCAATGTTATGGTTTTGTTTCTATGATTCATGGAAAATCCGAACATATGTACAATTTCCCAGATGATTTACATTTATATTTATCTAATACATTTATACAGCAAATATGAATATATACATATATAAAATATGCATATATGAATATACATGCTAATATACATACATTTTTTAACTTTCTGTGCTGCATTTTTATGTGTACTACTGTTACAATTTTAGTTTACTGTTTTTGTTTTGTTTTCTATGCAGTCAAGAATGACTTTAAAATTCCATGTCTCTTATTCCCACCTCCAGAATGCTTATATATGGGAGTTCCATCTCATCCTGCTTATGCAGAGCTGAGGATCCAATCCAACTAAATTGCATTTGCAGCCTGCCACTTGCCAACCTTCAGTTGTACTTTTGGAATGGAAAGAATTTCTGTTTTGTTTAGGTATCAAGGGAAAAAAAAAGAAGGTCCCACTTTTGTTTTTATACACAAGATTGAAATTCTTTTGTTTTGATATGCTTAAAGCATTGTTTAATGCTCTGTTACATTTTATTAATGGCAGGAGCCATAGTACTATCTCAAATACTGATATAAATACTGGCTTAGCATTTTTTTTGGATGAATTAACACTTTCACAACATAATTATAGGTCTTTTTTCTAAAGCCATTCCTAAACTGGCAGAACTAAGACTACATTGACAATAAAACATATCAGTATCTGCACTTGAAGTTCCTGAATTCTAAATTTAGCTTTCCCTTAGATCTTGCTCTGCCTGGAATGCAGGGGAGGGAAGTGAACCACTTCCTAAGTCCATCCTTCCACTTTTCTGCTCTTGAAAAACTATGGAAAGTGACTTTCTAAATACTTTCTTATCTACAGGAGTTTTCTGTTACTGTAACTATAACACAGCAGGAAGCCTGCAAGGGAATTAGATAAGGATACCTTCAACCTATGGATTCACTGCATTAGATTATGTTGATAAACCCACAGTTTTCATATAATTCCTTCATTAGATAATTTAAAAGCATCACTACAGGCTTTTGTTTTCTTTCCATAGCTATTAAATGGAAGCTTTATTTTATTGCTCATGATCAATGACTTTCATTTTAAACATTTTAATGATTACTCGAACCCTAAAGGTTCAGACAAATTCTATAATAAAAACGAATAATCATGTATCTCGTTTTTTTTTTTTTTTCCTGGCTTGAAACAGGGTTTCATTTGGCAGCTCAGGCTGACTTGAAGCTCACTATGTAGCCCAAACTAGCCTAAAATCTTAGTGTAATCCTTCTGCCTCAGCCTCTCAAGTACTGGGATTTCCTATGTGAGCTACCAACACACAAGATTCTATTATTAATTTAAAAAATACCACATATGGTATTTTCATATCTAATTGTGTTAAACATAAATATAGCATTGAATATTTAAGATGTACATAAAATGAGAGTACTTTTTATTTTAAAGCTTGGTGATGGTAAATATGTTTGAAAAGGTAGTTGCTTGATAGTCAGTAAAGCTAGAAATGGTTTTGCTATTTTCATCCCTCTCTGATGATACTTGCTGTACCTTTCACCTGTTAGAGCTTATGGCATGCATTTCCTGAGTCCATCAATGGTTTACTACACCACTATATTTTCTTCTTCCTTATCTCTTAACATGAGTATTTCTAGCCTAATACCATGTATTGTCTTTTACTCTGAAAGAGATGTATAAGTGGGATGAGCTGAGGAAAGACTAAACTCAATCACATTCATCTTCCTCCAAAACAGTAAGGGTCTTTTTCATACTCATGCTTTAATGAATGAGATTTTAATCATGTGCATAGTCTTACAGTATATTTAAATGAAACAAGATTTAAGAACACCCCATATTTTCCTGGTCACATTTAAGTGACTAGAACAATAACCAAGCCCCAAAATAATTTAAACAGAGAAAAATCAAAATTTAATCCTGAAATTCCTCTGATTTCTTTGTACCTCACATAAGAAGAAGCTTACAGTTAATGGTCTATTAAAGGAAAAATCTAAGTGGAAAAATTTTAAGATATATGAAGTAACATACAACAGGCATGTATGAGGTGATTTGACTTGTATGAATCCATATAAGCAGAATCACCAAAATGATTTCATATCTTTCATTGTCATGTAAATATTATTTTATGCATTTCCATCTGGGTTTGTCAAATAAAATCATATCATATAAATTTATTCATTTATTTACTTTATGTGTGTATGTGTGTGTGTTTGTGAACCTGTGTGTCTGTGTGTGTTTGTGTGTGCATCAGAAAGCAATGTGTGTTCCTGTGAAGAACCAAGGGTGACTTGGGAATCATTCTGGATTGCCTCTACCTCCTTTTTTGCTTCACTCTATGTTTTCCTAAGCTCTGACTACCAAGGGCTGAAGTCCAGGCTGCTGCCATTTCCTTATGGCATTTTTTAAGTGGCACCTGGGATCCAAACTCAGGATTTTCTGCTTGCGAGGTAGAGTCTTAACCCCTGAGCCATCTTTCTAACTCCAATATCATATAAATTTTGTCACTTTTAATATATGAGAAATAGAACCTGTCTTCATTGATCAATGCATGAACAAACTTTGAGTCTATCAGGGGCTATCCTATTTAAATATGTGAAATTTACATATTGCACAATTACTTATTTAATGTATGTTCCTGACAGGATTTCAATGTGAAATCCAACCATTAAAAATTAAATAATTAAACACCTCCCATTTTTCTATCTCCTAAATTGATAACTTTAATTGTTAATTTTTGCCATGACTGAATATTTTCATATACTTGCTACAGTAAATGTGTAATAACTCTGTTAAAGAAGAAATCCTTGAATGATATTAAGGATTATATTACATAGTACAATTATAACTATTTCCTTTATTGTTTTTACTGTCATATATTTATTATATCAGCATGCAGAAATACATAGGAAGTTACTTTCTGTTAATATTTGTTATTACAACTACAAAAAGGTTTAAAAAATTAATTGAATTCAAACTCCATATTGGAAAATTAAAAACAAACTTTTATTTCAATTGCATAAAGAATTCTTTGAAAAATTTCACCAAACGTTAAGGTAATTTAATAAGATACTTCTCCAAGTAGGTAATAACAAATACATATGGTTGCATTACTTATCTCTGAAGGTAGATAATATGGTAGTATTTAAATGAAGCAAACGTTTATTGCTGCATGTTAATAGCCCTATCACTCAGGTTAACATAATTCATGTCTTCAGTAGATACTATTCTGTGAATGTGGTGGGTTGAGGTGGCAGAAACATGAATAAATTTTGGAACTTACATTCTACTGGAAAACTAACAGGAAAAGGAACAAATTGGAGCTGCCAGTTTGGTTGGGATAATTCAACTACAAAAGGAATTGGAAAAGTTCAAGGAAGAATAAGATCTCAGGCAGAGAGTAAGCATTACTCTGATTTAAATGTAATAGAGTCAACTGCTACAGTTGGAAAAGTGCATTATTACAAGATCCCAATACCAACGAACATAGGAATAAGTAGTAAAATTTATCTGGTTACTGATGTGAACAGTAGTAAGCAATAGTTTTGCTTTTACGAATTTTTATAAATTGATTTGAATTACTTCTCAGTCTATTCTTCATCTTGTACATAGATTAAAATGTTGGCTAAGAGAGTAAAGAAATTTATTTTCACAGGCAAATGATACATGATTAAGCAATCATAAAGATGTTTTGAAAAAAGAATGTATATATTAACACCTATGCTGAAGTTAGAATCAGCTTTTATTTATTTATTTTTTTGCATATTTTGACATTTGGATGTTTTGGCCCATTTCAAACCTTGAGGTACAATTTTAAAAAACAAGAAAAAGTCAACATTTATTTCAGAAAATTTACATCTCTGAATACCATTTTTCTTTTAGAGAGTCACTATTTTAGCAAAATTAATGAAGTCTCCATTAACTAATAAATTCATATATGTTACTATTGAAACATGACAAAAATATTTTCATTGTCAAAATGTAATATAGTACTTATATTTAAAATTAAACTAAGTAATACTTTCTTTTTAATGTTTGCTGATTTGAATTGTCTAGATTATCAATAGCAAAGGATAACTATCTCTCAAAAATTCTTTAAAGAAGTTTCTAATATTAGTAATAAAAGTATAGAATATATTTTAAAAATTTGAAATGTCACTAAAGACAACACATTATTAGAGAAAAATATTAAAAATGACATTATACATAATGCTGTAACTGTGAAGGCAAAATAAAATGTACAAAAGAACAATAAATTCAGTTTCTACATAGACAGATTCTCTGGAGGGTGGGAGGCAAAATAAAATGTACAAAAGAACAATAAATTCAGTTTCCACATAGACAGATTCTCTGGAGGGTGGGAGGCAAAATAAAATGTACAAAAGAACAATAAATTCAGTTTCCACATAGACAGATTCTCTGGAGGGTGGGAGAGGTGGAGGGAAGGAAAAGGAGCGGGGGGGGTAGGAAAGGGTGAGAGTGCAATGGGGGCAATGGAGGAAGGAAGGAGAAGAAGGGGAATATCTATAGAGTTTGTAGAATTGGGAATACCTATAGAGTTTGTATAATTGTGCAAAAAAGTAAAAAGATTTAATAGAAAAAGAATAATAAACTTTTCAGATGTTCACTTTTTCTATTGCCATTTACCAATGTAGCTTGTTTGGAAATTGTTCAGTTGTGTAACTATGATCTTTTTCCTGAAGAGTTTGGAATGTGAACTACATTTTCTCCTGGTCCTGCCAATTCACTGAGCTACTTGATTCCCCATGGGCATAGCTGTTTGTACCCAAGCACAACACGTGGACACATACATCCTTCCTTTTCCTTTTGTTAGACTCTGCCATTCATTACTAATTATCTCCTCATTTAATTGCACAGTGGCTTTAGAATATGTGTTACATGAAATTACACAAGGAACTTTCCAGGAGAAAAAACAGTACTTAAACTAGAGAAGCCAAGTAGAGTCTAGACAGGGATGCCTGAAAGGAGATTAGTTCACAAAGACTGAGACACACATATCACCAAAGCACACACAGAATTTTGCATTTTTGAAAAGCTATGAAGCCATCATAGACTAAACATTTTTCTTTTTTTTAACTATTTTGTGTGTGTGTGTGTGTGTGAGAGAGAGAGAGAGAGAGAGAGAGAGGGCATTGTGTGTTTCTGTGGAGGATCAAGGGTGCTTTTACCTGCTTCCTGCTTCTCTCTGATTTTCCAGGCTCCACCCACTAGGGCAGGAAGTGCAGGCCACAGCCATTAGTGGTTTTTAGTTATTGTTGATTTTTCCATTTTTATTTATTTTTCTCCTTTTACAAGCTTATTGAGTTTTCATACCAGCTATCCTCCATCCCCTCTGCCTCCCATCTTTCTCTTCCCTTCACTTTTACCTCCCACTCGTCACACCTTTCCACCTGTATGCTTATATGTACTTCAGGGTTCACTCTGGCTTGTGTACTTCTGTGGGGGCTCAGGCATCTGTAGTATAACAAGTTAACTCTCTTCAGGCCACCCCACTGATATGTGCATTTCCCTTGACTCATCCTCCTTTAGACCCAAAGTTTTCCACTGTGGATTCCCATTTCATGGGTATAATACTATAACAGCTGCCTACAAAGCAGTTTGATATACTGTTTTCCTACTTATAGGTTTATTGGCCATCTTCCCTATTGGTCTATGTCCTTCCCTTTTTTTTTAGTTCTTTCTCTAGTTTACAGTATCAGGGATAGGTACCATTCTAACAAGTGGGTCTTGAGTCCAATCAGAAAGCTGTTGGCTGTCTCCTTGGTGATCTTGCCATTATTACACTGGTGGCCACCCATTGCCATAGTGATTTATACTACAACTTACAGGTCTCAGGTTAATGGGGCTGGTATTTCTTTCTCTCCCCAGCAGCTTCTACAGTATTCCTTTGTACTCTGTAAGCCATCCAGCAAGGAGAAAGTCCTCAGACCAGATCCAGTTTATATATTTTGCCCATGTTCTGTATTGCATTTGTGTTGCATCTTCAATAACAGGGTCTTACTGAGAGATTTCCATGATCAAACAACAAATATGGCAAAAGACTATAATATATGGGGGACTTTAAGATCTCTCTGACCTATATTTTATCAGGAAGTGCCATATTCCTGTTCTTTCCAGTATAATTAAAGGAAGGAATAAGAATGAGCAGAGGAGAATAGAGTGAGGAAAACAGGGGTAAAAATGTCTTGAAATCACTTAGCATTTTTACTTGGGACATGGGATCTGAACATAGGACTTTCTGCTTTCAGACAGAATCTTAAACCCTGAGCCGTCTCTCCAGTCTGACTTAATGTTTTTCAATATGAAGATCTTAAGACTTGGATCACTTGTTTGGATCATTAATTGTATGATAAGTTGAAAGAATACTTCCTTAACAAAAAAAGCAGGTAGGCAGAATGAAAAAAAAATGAAGGAAAGAGCATCTATATTAATAGAAGTAACTATCTGTCATAGTTAAGTACAGGTGTCAACCTGACTGTTGAGATCTGGGCACATTTGTAAAGAATTAATGCTTGAGTTAAGCCCAGAGCAAACCTGTAGGAGATTGTCTAGCTGATGGGAAAGGTCCAGCCCATGGTGTGTGGGACTAGGTCTTGGAATAAATCATGGAGAGGTAGTTGAGAGAGTTGGCATCTTTCTGTACAGTTGGCCAGACATGCTGGTCTGGCAAGTAAGGATCATTCCTCTCTCAGCTATTATGTAGAGATGGTGTATCCAGTTCCCCTGGTCCTGGTATTGGTGTGAGGTCTCTTGTCAAGCTGGACTGAGAACTGTAACCAAATAATCATAAGAGAAAATAAACCCCTATTCTCTTAAGCAGTTTGATGGTCGTTTATCAGCAACCATGCAGGCTGACTGCAATGCTATCTGAAAAGTAAGAAGCATTTTTATATCAGTAGTTAATCTCTTAATGTAAATGCTTGAATAATAGGACATGGCTGAATGTCCTATTATGTCTGTGTATATATGTTTAAAATAAATTTCATATTTCATATGTGCATCTATGATATAAAATAGGTATTAAAATAAACCTGTTAATACTGAAAACAACACTATAAGAAACTAGAGAGAAAGTAAAACTCAGTGTTCTGAAACAAGCAATGGATTGGAGAGAATTGTTCCGTGTTGTGAGGATTTGGAAAGTCTTAAGACAAATCAGTTTTCATCCCTGGAAAATTTGTGAAATATTTAGTTAGAAAGATATTGAAAGAATAAAATATCTGGAAGCCACGTTTTAAAAGTGAAAGGAAAGAACAGTAATTCTGTTATTTCCTTGGTCTGTTTAGAATAAATTCTGTATATTCTGGCACTACTTGTGTCATTTTGGTAATTTTTTTCCTGTTCTTTGTTTTATTTTACTTTAATGTCTGTGCTTATTTAACAGTGAACATCCAGTTGACAGCCTGGATTAGCTACATTCCTTACAGGAGGATTCCCTCTCTTCTTGGGGGTCTTCTATGTCTTTTATTTTTACTTTTGATTGACACCCAACTCCAAGTACAAATTTCATAGGCAGAGAAACTCTAGTCATTTGACTTAAATATGCATTCACATTCTGGCCTACATTTTGTGGGAGAAAATTTATTTGTGCTGATTAGATCTTTAGAAGGTTAACTACATCTTTTTAATACCATCTCATAGGAACATCCTATGGTTCTTTGTTTGCTCTATTTTGTGCCCATACCAACAAAGCTTGTGGCAAACAGACTGGCACATTCTTGTATAACTTTATTGTTTTAAGTGCCATGGAAAAATGTTTGCATCTCGTATTAAACATAGCATGTTATTTAAAGATATAAGGAGACTATGGAAAAAAATAAAACCTGCCATTCACCTTGGGAAGATTTTCATTACTATATCAAGTATTTGTTATATACAATATGTCTATACCTATTCATAAGACAAAGCCTATTTTATTCATGTTTTACATTTTATTAATCCATAATAGGTTACTCCAATGATTTTGATCTGGTAATGAGGCAGCAGGTTGTGGTATTGTGGGGATTCTCTTCCTTGAGTTCTTGTTCTGAAACTGAAGCTTGAAACTAGAATATGTTCAGAAATTAAAGAGGGTTTTTATTGAAAATGAGAGTAAAAGGAATAAATTCTTGGGCACTGGGTCCAAGAGAGGCACAAAAGATGCCATATCCTTAAGTTGGGGAGCATTGGAGCAGAGGAGCTTAAGATAAGTGAGGGAGATAAGCAGGGAGAGAGGTACTCCAGGCACATGACTAAGAAGGACCAAGATGCCATGAAGGGAGATCAGGAAGAAGAGAAGAGATGATGGATGGGGCCACAGTCTTTAATAGTCTGGTATTGCTAATTAGGGTCCCAGAGTTATTAGAGAAATGAAGTAAAGACTAGAGGGGTTGTGGGCATGGTGCCCACAGGACCATGCATTGTAAGCTGTACTAATGGTCCTATAGGAACTAAAGTATTCCCTCAGTAGTAGGTGTTTGGAGAAGAGAATACTTTTTTCTTATCGATGGAGAGGAAACATGGCATATATGCAGGGATAAGAATCTAAATTTCTCTTAGAGATCATGTATCTCTTGTCCTCTATTCCTCCCTCTAGATCCAGTATTTTTAGCATTCTGGCATCCTTTAATAGCACTGCAAACTATTGATAAGGCCTTCAATATGTATATTATCACTCTACTCAACAGAGCTATACTCCTAGTCATCTCTGTTCACATATTTGACTCCTTCTCTTCTGCATACTAAAGGAAATCTGTTTCCAGCCTGCTGCCCATCAAACCCATCGCAGAGTACAAGCCTATCTCTTCTTTCTTCCTCCTTGGATGAATTCGTATTTGATGCTCTACTTGGATGCTGTACTTGAATGGATAAAGAATGACCTTTTGATTGCAATTAACTTCTGCCCTGCATTTTATTCTCTTCTGAACACAGAAAAATATTAGGAGGGTATGATAGTTAATCCCTGGGTGTCAACTTGACACACCTGACATTAACTAAAATCAGCTGAGATTTGGTCTTGAGGAGATTATCTGAATCAATACATTTACAATACAAAGACCAGCCAGATCTCATTGGAACCTCCCAGTAGTGGACCATATAAAAGGAACCTTAGAACAAGAAACTGGAAAAAGAAAAAAACTCTTTGAAGCTGTGTTAAAAAATGCTCTTTACTCCTGGTTTCTTCATTTCTTCATCCCCCTAGCTCTCCAACCCTCCAAGTCTTCAACATCACTAAAGACTCTCTAGGAATCTTCCAGGTTTCAGCTGTCACCCACTGGCCTACTGGACTGAGAGCCATCATTGGACAACCTCAGTCATATCTCATAAGCCAACTCAATAAATTCCCTTTTTATATATTCATTCTGTTGATTCTGTGACTCTAGAGAATCATGACTAGTCAATTTGATAGTATTCTTGTATAGAATTGAAGCAACAAGAACAGTTCACTTGCATATTTGGTTGAACCCTTTTTTTTTCTTTCTAGAACTATGAGGTTTTATTAATGCTTCAAATATTTCTCTCCACTAGAATTCTGGTGAGGTTTCCTAACCTATCTTCTCAAAAAAAAAAAAAAATGAAATGATCAAGGGACATTGCATACTTCACTTCCTCTCTTAAGACTGTGATTTAAATGCAAAGCTCTAGAAGTGCAATGAAGATAGGGAAGGAATACTAATGGCTGACTACCCATAGTGGGTTTATCTGGCAGGTGTTTGTTTTCACAAAACCTGAGTTTTATTTAGTCTTGACTCATTGAGCCCGAAATGCTTAGAGACACTTCGGGGAACTTGCATCCCTGCTGTTCAAATGGCAGGGCTCTGTAAATGAGTTCTTCAGGTAGATGGTAGTGCTGCTGCCTTAGACTGCACGACTGCATTTGGAAACCTCACACACAAGAAAATTACTAGACTAGGTTTCAAAATGACAGTGTATATTTTTACCCATGGTACACATCTCATGGGTATTGTAGATTTATGATAAATGCTAGTGGACATTTTAACTCTATCAATTCTTAATGTCTTGAATTTTTACTCATATAACTGTATATATAAACATATGTGTGTATTTATATGCATATTTGCACACATATAAATACACATATAAGAATACCGAATTATTTAGAATTACGAGGAATAACATAGCTGTATATTACAGAATTAATATTGTCTAATGTTGCATAGCCATTAAGATAAGATCGGTGAGGACATCTGAACAGTATACATGCTGTAACAAAGCTATACACATGTGTAAGAAAATATAGCAGAAACAAATGCATAATGACATTATGAATTACGTTCATAGTGACAAATTCATAATGCAAACATAATGAAAACCTGTCCAGAGCTTTAAAAAATCCAAGGTAAAATACTCCCCTAATAAATACCTTTGAAAAAAGAAATACCTATGAAACCACCTTCTAAAATTGAAGTTAATAGAAACAAATATAGACAATTATTTACTAAAATGGGAAGTAGAATAATGTTGCATGAGATAGCTATAAAACTATGTGATCTCATTATGCATTTTTCATTTTTCTCAATGATCACTATTGGGACAAATACATGTATAAATACATATGTGTTTATGTACTTGCAATGTATAATGACATATATGAATGATGCACATAAATATATGTATATATGTAACATATATATGTGTTTACATTTATTTGTATAATACATACACATATAGTATTATGCATGTGAATATGCTTCTGTACATTTTTAAATGTATGTGACATATGTATGTACATATATATGTCCATGTGTTTGTATGCATTTATATTGATGATATATGTATAGGACATATACATATGTGTATAATATATTCATAATGTAAGTTTATATGATGTATATTTATGTACATAATGTATGTGCATGTGTGTATAAATAAAATTCTTATTTATATTCTTATTTATAGGATGCACATGCATATGTATGTACAGTATAGTACATGTAAAAATAGATGAAGGAAATACACCTCAATCTTCATATTTCCTTATTTTATAACTAACAATTTCCCACTGGTACTTTTTTAATCTTATTTTCCCTTCAGTATCTTCTTGGGAATAATGTTTTCTCAAATGATCTGACATTTTAAGAATAATTTATTCATTATTTTGTTTATATCCTAAAATTCTTTGTGTTCTTGTTGTCTTTTATAACCTATATAATAAAAGACTCTCCTTCTATATAAAACTGACAGCTTTTGACTGTCTGTGGGTCCTCTTTCATTTTTAACATTTATTGAAGAATGAAAACACTCTTGATGAAACATAACTTTAAAATGTATTTGCCATATGAAATCCGTGGTCATGAATGTTTCACATATGTTTTCTTTTGAAGTTATAGAATATTAGCTTCTAAGTGAAGTTTTATGTTCCATGATGATCTAGTTTATTGTATGATCAGAAATACAGCATTTATTTTATCATACAATTTACACATGAATATCCAATTGAAAAATTTCTACTTTCTTATCGCGATTGTAGGAAGTTCATATTTAATATATAGTGCTGTTAATATGATTAAATGTTCTATTTTCTATTTCTAAATATTCTATGTTCTATTTAAGCTCTTTCCCTTCACAGACTCTTCACTGACATATTTGTTTTTGAGTGATAAAGTGAACAAAATTTAATCAATTTAATCAATTATAACTTTACAATCTAGCAACTATAATTTTTAGTTTATTTCAGCACTTGTTTTATGCTATATACTGTTTGTCTTAAAAGTATATGAGTTCAAAGCATATTACATTAGCCTGTGATCTAATAACATCATACTCATATATTTAAATTTCTTTTGACCAAAATTTGTGGGGAGATTTGTTATATATTTATGCACACATCACATATGCATATACAATTAACATGTAAATTGTCTGTATTTGCACATATATTGTTACTATATGTGTGCTATTAATTTTAAAGCAACTTCAAAACAAGAAAATACATCTGGATGTATTTATATAGTTGTCAATGAAATAATTTTTTCTTTAAAAATTTGAATATGGGGGCTGGAGAGGTGGCTCAGGGGTTAAGCCTCCGCCTTGCAGGCGGAAGGTCCTGAGTTCGGATCCCAGATCCCACTTATAGACGCCAGGCGGAAGCGGGGGCGGCCTGCGCTTCTGGTCCTGGTAGGGCGGAGCCTGTGAATCCCGGGGCAGGAGGAGGTGGAGGCGTCCATGGTGGTTCGCGAATTCGTCCGTGGTTCTACACACACACACACACACACACACACACACACACACACACACGCGCGCGCGCGCGCGCGCGCACGCCGCACATACATATGCACATGCGCACAGTTGAATAAATAAAAAAAATTTAAAAAAATTTGAATATGGGTACAGTAGAATTTTTTTTCAACTCTTCAGTGTTCTTATTTTTTTGTTTAGTTGTTTTTAACATATCTTTATATGGGGTTTGAATGATTAATTGTAGATTAATTTAGATTTTAAAATACATCTCATGTATTTGAAGTTGATATTCCTTGCAACTATAACTTTGCATTCTTAGAAAAAGTATTTCAAGTACATGTCATCCTCCTATGTTGAATATATACATATATCTATAATATATTGCTAATAAATCACAATTTGAAATTGTTCAGACCTGAAAAAAGTACCTTCTGAAAAAGTATGCAATATTTCCTGACAGAGTCATAAGATTAAAACAAAGAAAATTAATAAGAAAAATTATAATCACTTATGATGTAAAGACAATAACAAATTATGTTCTAAATTGTTTGAAATTTATCAAGTAATAAAATACTTTAAATATGTAATTACTGGACAAAATATATAGATATATATTCCTAAAAGGTCAGCTAAAATAATATGAAAAGACAACACCTTACAGTAAAATACATGAATATTTTAAGTGTCTACATGTAACTAAATAATTTTTCTTAATGCTGAGCTTAAAAACATAAGTAATGAATTGTACTGTAGCAAAATAAAAATACTTGAATTTTAAAGTATTAATTTTAATCAGAATGATTAAGCTCTATATGAAGACTCTAAGTACAACAGGCAGCATACTTAATTTTTTAAGCCTGGAGTTCTCATGTGTGAAATAGAAATATCTTCTAGTTTAAACATTGTTAGGATTTAGATAATGTATTTTATGGATACATTGCAAAACTTGAATAGCTGTAATGATATAGTACAACTATTTTCAAAACAAAACAAAAACAAAAACAAAAGTCTTCCTTTTTTACATGGAATGAGGGATCATCAACCATGCCACTATGTCACTATATGTACTATAATGCAATCCCTGTATGTATTCATATGTTTGAGATAAGTGTATAATTTCATGTAGCAATGAAATACACATATCATTTAAAAACAAATGATTAAAGTCCCGCATGAGTAAAGTTTAGAATCAGCAAAGCCTGGAATTGTATAAATTAGTAAGTGACACCTGTATCTTACCAAAAGCCCACAACTGTGAAGCTGATTCATTAACTAACGTTGACCCTCACCTGGAGAACTTTCACTCCATTCTTAGTTCTCTGAGACAGGTCAGAACTGCAGTTACTTAGAATGGCCTAGAAAGCTTAAATGAAAAAGCAGAGAAAACACAAACAAAACAACCAACCAAACAAGTCCCAAATCAGAAGATAAACTTTTAAAACTCCTCTATTTAAAATACCCAAAGCTTTGCAATATAAATGCATATCTACTTAGCATTTATTTTATCTGCCATTTAGTTTCAAGGGTTCTTTATTCAAATTCACATAAGATACAGTCTATAGTTTATGATGTGACAGAGAATATTGTTTACTTTAATTCTATCCACAAAATCTTGGGTGAAAAATCCAGTGCATTCCACATGGTGTCCCTTATTTTTCCAAGTAAAAACATAGTAATAAATCTATAAATAGATTTTTTTTTCTTTTGGGAATCTTCTAATTCCTGATTTGTATGTCTATGGCCATTCATGCCTAAGTCTTATCATACTTTTAATCTAATAATTATTATAAAAGAAAAGTTTTTTTCAGTGAGCCAAATGGAGCCATTTGTAAAAATATTAAAGTAACCAGCAGAAAGAGTTTGTGAGATTTAATATGACACACAGGAAGTAAAGCAGAATTATTTTCTGAACCAATCCATTATTATAGGATTTATTATTTTTGAATTTATATGCATGTGAATCTGATCATTATATGTGAAATCTAATCATCTCACCAAAGCTCTGAGAATCAAGTGCTTAATCAGACAGATTTAAATGTTTGTTAGAAACACAACCTTTTCTTACAGCACAAATTCTCAGCATAGAAGAGCAGAGAGGCATTGCATATTAATAAGTGCTCAAAATATTTTCATAGGACAGTTCAACACAGGTTTCATCTTCTGACCTCGTTTACTGATATTTCAATAAGATCTACCTGAAACTTTATGGATCACATTACCTTGTAGTTTATAGTATATCTTTGCACTAATCCACTAGGGATGGTTTGTAAAGAATATCTGAGCCTAATGATAGAAATTTGCTGAGAAACAGAGGAACTGGAGAATTATTGCTGGGTGCCAATTCTTTGTGTTATGAAAAAGCAACACTAATTTATATTGGTCAAATACATAGCCAAGGAAAGTTACATTAGCAAGAAAATTGCAGGGAACAAAATAAATATCATATATGACATTTGAACAACTCATAATGCTTTTCTAGTTTGGGGAGGATTTACATGCTGTAGGAGACTGTCTTAATATTGTTTTAGTAGAGGGTAAGGGAGCACATATAAATCCTCTTAATTATGGCCCTGCCAACTGGATACAAAGCTGAAATCATCATTCTCAGAAGATTGATGGGAGGAGCAGAAGCAATTATGAAGAAAGGTCAGTAGCACTGAGCAGGCTTAGGCAGCCCCACTATAAAGCTAGCTTGAATTAATACTCAGAGCTAAGGAAAAGGTTGACCGTAGTGTAGAGTTACAGGAAGTAACTTTTGGAGTAGGGTTTGCTCATAATGTATAACTATGCTCAAAAAAATGTTGTACAATGCACAAAATCCTTAAAATAATTCACATTAACCAGACAATCCTGTATTTTATTGTCTTCTTATTTTCAAGAAGTGTTTAAAAAATGGGCGTCAAAGTAAATGAATATGCTACTTCAGGAACAAATTGTTTTATGTTTTCTCAATGCACAAAAATGTAATTTTCAGATTTTCAATTTTTTTTAAAATTTTCAAATTTTATTGTGAAGTTTTCTTCTTCTTTTTTTATTTCCACTCATAAAAACTTAACAGGTACACCAGTCCCCTCCCTCTCTCCAACCCCGTATACCCCTGTGTCCCTCTCCCATCCCTTTTCCCTCCCCATCCCGCAGTGCCTCTCCCTCCCATCCACGGAGCATCCTTTAATGTGCATGCCAGACTCTCCTCTGGGTCCTCCTCTCTGATGAGGTGCAAGGACCCAGTGGCATTTCCCAGAACCCTTTCCTGTGTTCCCCTTAAGCATAGGAACACTATTATGGCTGTCAATCCCTTGTCTCTCAGGATCCTAATGCCTTTAGCAAATGCTAGACTTTGTGGGGTCAATAGTGTGTTGGACACTGCGCAGAGCATGTAAAGTCCAAATATGATTGCTTCGGCCCTAACTTGTGTGGAGTATCTTGCATATCATTGCTCCTCCCATCATTGTGCTCTTACAATCATACTCCCCTCTCTTCTGCAAATTTCCCTGAGCTTCTGGATGGGGAGAGATTAGGCTGGTCTAGTTCCAGGTGATTGATATAGAGTCTCTGATGTTCTGGATTATGGTTTGTTGGTTTTTTTTCAGTTTTACTGTTCCTGCAATGCCCTTGGCTCCACCCTGATGGGTATTGGATGATACCCCCTGGCCAGAGATTAAAAACCTGTTAAATTACAGTCTTGTTATAAGAGTATATTCAAAGGTAGATGTAATAAAAGTAGGAAACTGCGGTGAGGGAGGGGTCAATCACCCATCTGCGAAATGGCTACTTTCTATCTGCCAGACTATACGCCCTCCCCTTCTGGTAAGATCATACTCCATCATTTGTAAATGATCAGGAAGGAAAGTCTGTGAACTTAACCAGATGTCTCATTACTTATTTGCAGTCCTTGATGGTGGCCTATTTTTTTCTGTTATAACATGGTCCCCTCTCTCCTTGTTACTGGTGTGTCCCTCCTTCCCCATCCCTCCTGTTCATAATCTTAGCAATTACTGTAGTTATTACAGAAATTTATCTTTGAGTGTCTCTAAGTAGGTTTTGTACTAGGAGCCACCTATTAGGGAGTACATACAACACTTAATTTTCTGTGTCTGGGTCACTTCACTCAATATAATTGTTTCTAATGACATCCATTTTCCGGCAAATTGCATTAATTCATCATTTTTGATGGCTGTGTAGTAGTACTCCATTGTATAGATGTACCACCTTTTCCTTATCCACTCGTCAACTGTTGGACATTTGGGTTGATTCCATGACTTTGCTATTGTAAACAGTGCTGCTATGAACATGGTCATGCTTGTGCTATCGAGGTGAATTTTTGCTGTATGGGGGTTATTCCCAAAAGTGGAATCGCAGGGTCATATGGCATTTCAATCTTTAATTTCTTTAAGAATCTCCAGACGAATCGCTAGAGTGGCTGTATGAGCCTGCATTCCCACCAGCAATGTAGGAGATTTCCCCTCTCTCCACATCTTCTCCAGCATTTGTTGTTGTTTGTATTGTGGATTTTTGCCATCTTGACTGGGATGAGATGATATCTCAGGGAAGTTTTGATTTGCATTTCCCTGATGGCTAAGGATGTAGGGTATTTTTTAAGATTTGCTGGCATTTTAATTTCGTCCCTGGTAAAGTTTCTTTTAAGTTCCAAGGCCCATTTTTTAATTGTCCCATTTGTTTCCTTGGTGTTTAGTTTTCTAAGTTCTTTGTGCACTCTAGATAATAGAGCTCTATCACATATATGGTTAGTGAAGATTTTCTCCCATTCTGTGGGTTGCCTTTGAGCTTGTGTTACAATCTCTTTATCTGAACAGAAGCTCTTTAATTTCACCAGATCTCAACTGTTGAGAGTTGGTAGCAGTGACTGGGCTATTGGATATCTGTTTAGGAACTGTTGGCCTAGCCCAATCATCTCAAGGGAGTTCCCTACCCTTTCACCTATGGTTTTTATAGTCTCTGGCCTTATATCAAGGTCCTTGATCCATTGGAATTAAGTCCTGTACATGGTGACAAGTATGGGTCCAGTTTTAATCCTCTGCATGTGGACATCCAGTTTTTGCCAGCACCATTTGTTGAAGATACTGTTCTTTTTCCATTGGATTTTTTGGGCACCTTTGTCAAATATCAAATGGCTGTAATTTTTTGAGCTTAGACCACCATGGCCTAAAGCTTGGCATCCACAACACAACAAGCAACAGAAAATACACTAACTTCCGGAAACTTAACACTATGATGCTGAATAAGAATTGGATTCAGGAAGAAATTACAAAGTAAATTCAAGATTTCCTGAAAGTGAACGATAATGAAAATATAACTTACTAAAAGCTCTGGGACACAATGAAAGCGGTCCTAAGAGGTAAGTTCATAGCTCTTAATGCCTACATCAAAAAAATGGAAACATTAGAAATAAATAACTTAACAATGCACCTAAAAGCTTTAGAGACACTAGAGCAATCTGATCCCAAAAGTAGTAGAAGGGAGGAGATTAACAAAATAAGGGGAGAAATATCTGAAATCGAGATTAAGAAAACGATACAGAAAATCAACCCGTCAAAAACTGTTTTTTTCAAAAAAATCAATAAGATTGATACACACCCTAGCTAAATTAACCAAAAGCAAGAGAAAGAAAACCCAAATTAACAAAATTAGAAATGAAAATGGAATTATCACTATTGATACCCAAGAAATCCAGAGAATTATAACATTATATTTCAAAAACTTATACCCTCTTAAATTTGACAACTCAAAAGAGATGGATGAATTCCTAAGTAAACATAACTTACCTAAATTGAATCAGGAAGTTGTGAATTATTTAAATAGTCCTATAACATATGAGGAAATTGAGGAAGTAATCTCAAATCTTCCCACCAAAAAATGTCCTGGGCCAGATGGATTCAGCACAGAGTTATACCAGATATTTAAGGCAGTAATAACACCAATACTCCTTAAAATGTTTCATCAAATAGCAAAGGAAGGAATAGTACTAAATTCCTTCTTTGAAGCTAATATCGTCTTATTCCCAAAACCTAATAAAGATACACTTAAAAAAGAAAACTATAGGCCAATCTCTCTGATGAACACTGATGCAAAGATTCTCAATAAAGTCTTAGCAAATTGGATTAAAAAACATATCAAAAAGATCATCCACGGGAATCAAGTATGCTTTATCCCAGGCACATAAGGTTGTTTCAACATTCGCAAATCAATAAATGTAATTCACCATATAAATTAGTCCAAAGTCCAAGACCACATGATACTCTTGATGGATGCAGAAAAAGCTTTTGACAAGATTCAACAGCCCTTTATGATCAAAACCCTAGAGACATTTGGAATGGAAGGAACCTTTATCAATATAATAAAAGCTGTATACATCGCTTCTCGGCCTTTTGGCTAAGATCAAGTGTAGTATCTGTTCTTATCAGTTTAATATCTGACACGTCCTCTATCCGAGGACAATATATGAAATGGATTTTTGGAATTAGGAGATGGAATAGGAGCTTGCTCCGTCCACTCCATACAAAAAAAAAAAAAAAAAAGCTGTATACAATAAGCCTACAGCAAGGATTATACTCAATGGGGGAAAACTTGAAACATTCCCACTTTGATCAGGAACTAGACAAGGTTGTCCACTGTCACCACTTCTTTTCAATATTGTACTTGAAGTCTTAGCTGAAGCCATAAGACAAGAAAGGGACATAAAAGGGATTCAGATCGGCAAGGAAGAAGTCAAGTTATCTCTATTTGCAGATGACATGATCTTATACCTGAGTGATCCCAAAAACTCCACCAAGAAGCTCCTGGACCTAACACAGAAGTTCAGCAGGGTGTCAGGATACAAAATAAATGTACAAAAATCAGTGGCCTTCCTATATGCCCAGAATGAAAGAAGTGAAAAAGCCTGGAGAGAAACAATCCCATTTACTATAGCCCCTAAAAAAATGAAATACCTTGGTATAAACCTAACCAAGGAGGTAAAAGACCTTTACAATGAAAACTTTTAAAACCCTCAAGAAAGAAATTGCAGAAGACACCAGAAGGTGGAAAGATATCCCATGTTCCTGGATTGGCAGAATCAACATCATAAAAATGACCATCCTACCAAAGGCAATATACAAATTCAATGCTATACCAATTAAAATCCCAAAGCAATTCTTTAAAGAAATTGACCAAACAATCTCAAAAGCTTTGTTCTTCAAATACTGCCTTTAGTTACACCTAGTAATAATTTTAAAATGTATTAAATGATGAGTTGTTAGGGAGAGGTGTGTCAGAGTACTGTCATAAGTTAACCCCCTTTTGGTGATGGTAGATTGATATAAAAACCTTTATTGATGAATTTAACAGTTAGTACCTCTTATGGATATTAAATTACATACCAAAATGTGTTTCATATCATTTAAGAACATTTGAATTAATTTTATAAAAGTTGGCCATGGTTTAGAGTAAGAAAACTATTTTTCTCTTTTTATCTCTCTCCCTCTCTCTTTCCCACCTAGGCTGTTTCTCTTTTCTTACTTCCTTCCTGTCTTACTCTCTTCCCTCTCCTTTGCCTTTCCCCCATCCCTTATTCCCTAGACTATTTCTCTCTGTCCTCTATCTTCTGTTTGTCATGTATTTACACATATATTGTGTTTTCCAAATCAGAAAACCATGGAATTTAATTTCATTGAGAAAGAGTATCCATTTTATAAATTCAGATTTATTTAATATATATTTATATATTAAAGTTACATGAGATAAGTGCTCAGTTAAATTGTTTTTAAAGAAGGATATTTGATGTCTTAGCTTCTATTTCTTAGTCCTTTGCTATGATTATTTCATCCCCAACAATTTAAGGGAAAGAAGCGATTTTTAGTCCTGCCCTTGATTTTCTAGGTTACAGTCCACTGTAATTGCATGCATGTTTACACACACTTTAGGAATCAAAGGGCATGTCCACACCATTTCCACATGTGGAGATAAGAGAGAGGGAATGTCATATTCTCTAATTTTCCATTCTGTCACAATCAGTTAGTTCTCTTTCCCTGTTGTCCACCTGCCCAGGGAGTAGCTACACACTGTGGGCTAGGTTTTCCTTGCTCAGAAAGCTTGCTTTAAATATACAATTATTTATAGACATTCTTAAAAGAGCAGCTTTTAGTTCAAGTTGAAATCTATAACTAACTGCCACACTCATATATTCCACATGCCAATTAAGGAAAAATAAGTTGTAACTCATCACATCACTTGACACTGTTCTTTAATTAGTTGCTGCATCATTTCCATTATTCTCATGAATAAATACTATATTAAGTTTTAAAATGGCATGTTAGTATGGTGTTATGTGTGTGTGTGTGGTTATATGAACATCAGTGTCTATGCATATACAAGTGTACATAACCATGTATGTACTTGTAGAGGCCAGAGGTCAACATCTGGTGTCAACTCCATTGCTTTCCAATTTATTTCTTTGTGAGACAGAATATTTCACTGATCTGTAGCTCACTTATTGCTTCCACGTTTCCTCAGTATTCTTCCATCCCTGCCTCCCCAGGACTGAAGATTCAGACACAATTACCGATGTTTTATTTGGTTCCCAGGAATCCAAACCTTCACAATAAGCAAGAAGAATGTTCAAAGGAAGGGGTGAAAAAATGTCAAGACAGATTTTGGGCTTTGACAACTCCTCAAGAACCCATCTTGAAAAAGAATGTAAAGTGATCTCAATCTAGTTTAAGTAGAGGTACTGCACTTGACTCTTCGATACAACACTCGTGTTCACTATTTGAGTTAAAATGCCTTTCTGGAGTTAGGAGACAGGTTGAAAGTACTTTACAGTTATCATACTTAGCCCATCAAATCTGAACAAGACAGGTGACTTTGGACAGAGTACTAAAATAAGATAAAATTTGATTCTAACCAACTTGTCTTGCCTTATTCTATTGTTTCCTCAAGCAAAACAAAATGATGATAAAAATCAAGCTGTTTCCATGAAGCCTACTGAACCAAGATTTAAAAAAAGTAGATTTCCAATTTGACTTATCTGTCTTATGTTCTCTTTCATCCTTGTTTTGGATAGATAGTGTCATTTAAAAAAGTAAAAATAAATTAGAAGTGCATTTAATTGGTGGGATGCAATTTAATTGATTCAAGTCTATTGCATATTTTTATATTGATTTAAAATTCTACATGAAAAAAAGATTACACATATAGATAAGAACTAAAATGAACAATTTCCCTTCTAACTTTGAAGTTACTGTTTTATTGTACTGCAGTTCTCTCATGCAGACTTTATTTTATCAGCCTGAGGAACAATAAAAGTCAATGCCAACCTCCTCAGACAGTCAAAATTCACCAGAAATTGGGATTATAAGCAATAATTTCATTTACATCAAAAGGATTAGCTCCCACAGTTGTAAAGGATGCCCTGCACTGTAGGTAACAGCCAAGTCTGTGAGGATGATGCATGCACACCAAGTTTGACTAAGTATCATTATGAAATTTAATGTATAAATTTAACATATCATGAGTAATTATAAGATTAGAACAGTTATAAAAATGCACTGGAAAATAGACATGTGAATTAAAAGTCTGTTTAAAAAAAAACTCCCACTGATAACATAAATAACATGCTTCTTGGAAAAAAGTAAATTCTTCTATGGTCATCAAACTATAATGTATTTTAAAGCAATCCATGGTCTTACTCACCAGTTACATGTCAAGCAACTTCTGTGGTTGTTATGTTTTTTCTATAATATACACCTAAAATAATTTTATCTTGTGTTTATAAATAATCATGATTAAGTATGACTTTTACTGTTATACATATCCAGGTCCTGTTTTAATCTCTAAGTCCTGTATTTCCTCATTTTCCCTTCTTTTCCTCCAATTCCCCATTATCTTTCTTTGTTTATCTTCACACCTTTGTATAACCTTAAAATCTAATGAAGTGATTTTTTGTTTTAAGGAATATCAATTTTCATTTTGAAGGCTACAAAGATTATCATGTCATTAATACAATTTCACCTTTTACTATTTTTAATTTTAAATCATCCTTATGTAATTTATAGAAAAATATTCCAGCAAGTTTTTAGTTTGCAGCGATGAATATAACTAACTTACTTTTAATAATAAATATAAAACAACCATAATACAACAGATCAGATTTAAATCCTGGAGGAATAAGAACAATGAAATCCTTATGAGAACTCAGGTTTATTTTCTCAGAATAGAAATTGCTATTATTAACTTTTTTCAGATTTACATACAAATTCTTCTGTTAAATTTGACAAGGAGACTGACATGGGCTTTTCTGAGCTGTCCTCTGTCCTGACTTTTAGTCATCAGGGAAGTTGCAATCCCTAATTGATACCCTGTGATACCATATCTGTAGTAGTGGGATTAATCTGATATGTGACTTTTTCACACTCTGTGTCTCACCTTCTTGTGTCTGGAATTAAACACATCACTGTTCTGTTCCTGTGTTCCCTATACCTGAACTGTGTAAGTCTCATGAATTCTAACTTTCAATTGAGATCCTATTGATCCATGTAAGAAACCTGCATTTTGTTTCTTAAATGCAAACTGTAGTAAACATGCCGACTAATCCTTCACATTGGTGTTCATGAATGACTTTTTCTCTTCTTTTTCATTTTTATTTTGTCTTTTTTATTTCTGATAAATTGAGTATTTAGTATGCATATTCAAATAGTCAAAAATCCATACACTTAAATTTCTCTCTTGAATAAATGCATCTTTTCCCCCAAACATTGGCAGATTATTTATTTGAGCAATACCTGAAAATTTGCATTTGAACTTCAAACAATATGCATCTTACCATTCAAACTGGTTTTGGAATCTGAGCATGCCAGAGGGAAACCAAAATCAAGTTTAAATACATGATATACTGTGCAAATTCCTTCTGGGCCATTCTATCATCTAAGCAGAGGGTCCCTAATTAGATCACTATTTTTGAATGTCAGGCCTTCTTTCAATTGTTTATAGATGCAGCCTGCACTATAATGTTGATACTGATTAACACGTAGGTGGAAGTTAACACATAACAATTTCAATGCTGTCCTAGAATTTAAAAATTGTAATCACTGAAAACAATTTAGGCTGGTAATACCATTTAATTAAGAATAAATACAAGTTTTTTTTATATCACAGCATTGTTTATTACGTGAATTTTTATAATACAAACAAAAAATTCAGCTAAATACAGAATGGTGATCTTTCTCTCTTCAAGAGACCATGATTCCCATTTCTAGTGAAACAAAGAGGCAATATACAGGTAGAAAATAGGTTGGTTGTTAGCTTCACAATTTGCCTAGAAATGATCTACAAATGCATTTCCCCTGCTATTTGCCATAAAGTGTAAAAAGGAAAGTTCCTTGTTGGTTCCCACCATATGAAAAATATCTAAATCAAATGTTATCACAAAAGAAATGGTAATGAGATTTTTGGCTAAAATAGCACTAAATGAGAATTATATATATATATATATATATATATATATATATATATATATGTATATATATGTATGTATTTTAAAGAGTTCAAAACAAACAAAAAGTAGTTATAAAAAAGTTCTAGGTGCATTTCTTCCACACATTTTTACTGCTTTATGTCATATTATCAAATTATGTATTCACATCATGATTGGAATGTTCTATGTGTGTGAAATGGATTGGATCACTATCAAAACTATATTTAAAATAACATCATACTTAAATATACAACTCAGTGTACAGGTTTAGATATACTGGTATTTTGTTGTTGTTGATGCTTTGACCATAAACAAGCCAGTCAAACAAAAATAATAGCACTTTGCTTTAGAATTTTTATCAGTCTCAAGCTGATTACTATAAGATATATATTTAGAAGAATACCTTAGACTGGGTAAACACTCAGAACATACTAGCATAGATTGTATTCAGAGCTCTGTATAAAGAAAAAGTATCAACTTTAATTTCTAAGTGTCTAAAAAATCCTCTTTTGTCACGAATTGCAATTTATATATTTCATTTTTTAAAAGAAATTATTGTAGCCTATTTAGTGGCAATGTATTTTATTGAACCCTTTGAGGGAAAGAAAGATAGAAGAAAACTTAAAAAATAAAAAAATTAGAGTTGTCTCAGTAACTATATTTTTCTGTATTGTTAAAGAACATTGTTAATATTTTCACAGATATTTGAAACATAGAACTTGCAGTTTGGTTGATAAACATTGATTTTCCTGCTCTGCTGAATTACATTATATCAAGGGAACTTGGCAAAATATTTTCAACTATCAACTTTTCTGGTCAAACATTCACTGGAGTAGAGGATAGGGAAGGGATAAAAATAGAAATATATTGCTTCTATGCATATCAGTGTTCATTTATTACTGTATTAAATTGAATGAGGAAAAATTAATGAAATCAATATTGAGCTCAGTTGCTCAGGGTAAAGTATTCAAAAATGTACATGGTTAGTATCTGTCGCTTTAAAACTCCTTCAGTTTGTTACTTGGAGGAGAATTTCTCCTATTTCTAGTTTTTTTTTCCCAAGGAAAGAATTTATTAACAAGGCACAAAGAGTTTAAATACAATTTTACTTAGTAAAGGAAAGTAATAATATCATAACCCAATGAACAACTGAAACAATGGACCCAAAAAGGCAGACAGTCTATGGGATTTTAAGGATTTTTTTCCCTCCTTCCCTGTTTCTCATTCCCTCCCTTCCCTTCACCAGTGCCTCCCACTCCCTCCCACCCTTCTACCTGGATGCTTCTATGCATGTCAGTGTTCACTCTAGTTCAACTACTCCTGTGGGTGCTCAGGCCTCCATGGTATATCAAGTTAGCTCTCTTCAGTCCACCACACTGATATGTGCATTTCCCTTCACTCATTCAGCTTTAGACCCAAAGATTTCCACTCTGAGTTCCCATTCTATGGGTATGATAGCAGTCACCTACAGAGCAGTTTGATGTGCTGTCTTCCCACCTACAGGTTTATTGGCTGTCTTCCTTTTTCCTTCTATTTACTTCCCTTTTTTTAAGTCCTTGTTCTAACTTACAGTAACAGGGATGGGTATCATTGATTGGATTCAAGAACTGCTTATTAGAATGCTTTTAAGGAATTTTTAATAGCATACTAAGTGGGTGACATATTTATTGTAAGGAGCCTTTTTCCCTCTCAAATCATCATGGGTCAAGCATTCCTCTTGGAATATTTATTACCATGATAATTTGGAAAAAGCCACAAAGTGAAAGTATCAAAACCTCAATTCAAGTAATATAGTGAAGTCAGGGTCTTTTAAAGACTCAGAACCTTGATTAATGCACATGTGTGGCTATTTAAGGGCCCTAATGCCTTAGCTTTGATTTACCAGGAACATCCTGACTGTAACTTCAAGAATATTTAATCATAATGTCTGAACACCAACAAAGCACAGATAAGGCTGCAATTCTTGGTTATCATGTATCTTGCTCTTGCCTACTTGGTCTCATAATGACCAGAAACTTACAGGAAATTTTTCTGTATTTCTTTAAGATTAGTAGTTGTATACACATTATAAAAACATGTAAGTTCCAAAACTCTCTAGGAATTATGTTTTGGAGCTTTAAGAGTCCATAAAAAGGTTAATATCTCCATAATGTGGTTTATGAACATGTACACCTGGCTATATCAATAAAAACATTATTGTAGAGATAATTACCTGAGAGTAATAAAATCAGATTATATTGTTCATAGAGGAACGTTTATTTTTCATATTTACATTTTTTTTACATTTTTCACCACTTGACAAAATAGCTAAAAGAAGCAATTTAAGAAAGGATAGGATTACTTTGACTCACTATGTAGAGAACTTAGTTCATCACAGGGGAGGATTGTGATTCAGCTTGGCACACATCCTGAAAGATAAGAAAGAAGAGAGCTCAGGCAGGTATCCAAACCTAGCTGCAACCTTCAAAGTCGTCTTTTAGTGGTACCTGTCAATCAACCAGGATCTTTATCCTAAAGCCTCCACAACTTTACAAAATAGTATATTATGTAGGTAACAAATAATAAGAGACATATGTTAGCATGGGCATTTCACTTCAAAACTATAATTTGTCCTTTCTTCTCTTTGCAGACTGAGTTGTGTAGAAATAACAACTTTCTGTAAGCCTATCAGTAAGGAATTACTCTTTCTTCTTGTATTTTAGCAAAAGTAAAGCTTTATTTACTAGGTTGAAAGTTTTCCTCACTTTATCTGTTAATAAAGTCTTATTTTTCTATAGTTTCTTCAGGAAAAAAATCTAATTTTAGTCTTTCATTGCAAGTGTACTATGTAGATATATGCTTTTGTATTACTGGCATCATATCCTATTAGCATATTTTTTCAGAAGCAATTTACCATCTGATAGCATTTACTTCCATAACTGAAATCACCACATTGTTTCTTCTCACTTTTAAGCACTTAACTCAATATATGAGTATTGCCACAAACATTTGTTGACTGACTTAGTCACTGAGCTGAGTCATTTAAAAAAAACATAATTAATGACTTTTGCAAGAGATTAGTTATATAACATATTGTATTGTATGAACATCTACATAAGGCTTAAATGTCTTTAGTTAAATAAGAAAGTCTTTATGGCAATCTCTCATTCAGTAATAAGCTTTCAGTGACTAGAACAGGTGACATTTATTCATTAGTCATCAATTCATTTTAACAGAAAAGTTGCTTATTTTGTGTCAGGTATTGAAGGTCCTTCAGCACTTGAATTGAGCATTTGGGATAAGTTTCATGCCTAATGAAATCCCTTCCTTTGTATAGTGTATAATGTTATTAACCAGCATAGAGGAACATATAGTATGTTAGGATGTGTTTAAATCAAAGTATGTGAGAAGTAAAATATCCTTAATAAGTTCACAAACTAAGAAGAATTTGAGGACCAGGACAGTTAAAATTCAGAGAATGAGAGCGAGAGAGAGAGAGAGAAAGTGTTATAGTATCAGGTGTAAAATACCAAGAACTTATCTTCAAGTGTATATGGTTAAGGGGTGATGGAACAGGAGATGAATAAAAATCATCTAGGTGTGACATAGTCAGATTATTGGTTCTTTAAAATGTGCATCCACAGTTTCATTCACTCTTTATAAGGAGATCCTCATTATTTTACTAAGTTGAAATGTGCATTTTTTCTCCCACATTTTATTTTTTCATAATCACACAAGCTCAATAGGTATATCCATTCTCTCCCTTCCCCCTCCTTCCTCATCATCCCCATTGCACTGTCCCCCTTTTCCCCTTCCTATTATCGCTCTCCTTCCCTCTTCCTCTCCCAGTGTCTCATGCTTCCTCCCTTCCATTCCTTGGAGCATCCATTTATATGGGAACCAAACCTCAACCCTAGTCAGGACTCAGTGGCATATCCTTTCTTGGGCTCCCCATTAGCATGGGAACTCTATTATGACTGTCAATCCCTTGCCTCCAAGGATCCTATTTCCTGAAGCCTTCTCTCCTGTGATCCATGCTAGACTTTGGGAGGCTTTTAACATGTCAGACATTGGGCAGGTCAGGCAAAGTCCAATTCTGGCTGCTGCAACCCCAACTTGTGTGGAGTATCTTGCACATCTTTGGTCCTCCCTATCTTTAGGCTTTTACAGACTTGTCACCCCCTCTTCCGCAAGATTCCCTGAGCTTTAGGATGGGGAAAGGTTTGGCTGGTCTGGTTCCAGGTGAATAGTGTCGGATCTTTGATGTTCTTAATTATGGTTTATTATTGTTTTCAGTTTTGCTTTTCTTGCACTGCCCTTGGCTACATCCTGATTGGTATCAAAGGTTGTGGAAGTCCCCAGGGATGGCAGCTCTGTCCTACAGGCCAGTCCAGCAGGTCCTCCACAAGGTGGATCTTGGAAAGGTGAGTGCACTATCCGCCCGTTCTCTACCCTCCTTCCCAAGGACAATCAGACACAACAGGGAGTCTAGTGAAGGAGGAACTCATTTATTGCAAGTCCACAGCCATCTTATATAGACAGGGTATTCCAGGGTGGGGAAATGGGCAACCAATCATCTTAAAGGTCAAGCCAGCACACAGGCTGTATGTAGCGAAATTTCTTTAAAACACCCTTAGCTACTCCCTCCTGATTTCCTCCATCCTATGCTGTTCAACACATCCTGAGCTGCCCCCCTCCTGACTTCCCCTGATCTGGTCAAAACATCCTGAGCTGCCCTCCAGACTTCCTCCATCAAAACATCTTTGTCTAACCTTGCCAGATTATTGAGGTCACCTAGACTGAAATCCCCATATATCCCCCTTTTTTGTTTTGTAATGAGATGGGCTCAAAGGGCTGTTCCTTGAGCGAACTCTAGGGGCGCACCTCATGAAGGTGGCTACACCCTTGGATTAGTCATCTCTATCGAGGAACCTGAGCAACCTCTTGGAGGGCCAATTGTATCCAAGGGTCCTGAGGGCCTCCAGTGGGTGTCTCCTCTAGGATATGTGCAAACATAATCATCTTTTGTTGTGTAGTATGTATATAATCTTATAGCAAAGCAAGCCCAACAATACAGGCCATGGGCTGGGAGACTAAGTCCCAACCCATTGGTTGCACCATACTGGGATTAATTATATAGCTCCAAAGCAATCCCAACCCCTCAAGTTCTACCCATAGCAGTAGCAAGCCCGTAGCCTTTAAGCCTTCTCTGATGATCCATGAGAATAACATTAATTATATCCAGGTGAGGAACATCGCCAAGATGATTTTAGTATCTCTCAAAAGGTTGAGTTGATGCCTCCAAGCCAATGAATTAGGTTGGAAGTAGTCAGGAACAGGATCAAGGTTAGCCCCACAATGATGGCCCCTCCAATGAGGATCAATGCGATGGTCCATCCTGTGTTCGCCATGGCCTGTGGGGAGATAATAAAATCTATCTCAAGGGTGATGTTCCCCGTGGATCTGGTTAGGTCTATGTTTCTCTTTTTACTCTTTCCTCTTTTATGAGTATTAGTCAAGAGCCTTCTGAGTCTGTTGCATATACATCATTTTTTTTGTCCTTATTAGTCTTTGGTGGTATCTGACTCTGATTGGTCAGGGTCATCTTCTCCTTGACAATAGAATTTAAGATTTCTAACAGGCACCCATATGGGGTCTGAGTCTCCTATAGAGTAGACACACCCAAAGCCTCGACCCATTGTTAATAATGGGTCTGAGCCCCTCCATTGTCCTGTGATGGGATCTTTCCATCTTACCTGTATTTCAGGTCTCTGTTCTTGTCACCCCCAATGTTTTTGGAAGTGGGACCCTATTTGATTTTTTTGAAAACTGATAATGTTAATAGTGAACAAGGCCATATTTAATTGTTGGTGGGGGCTTATTCCCCCCTTTTGTTTTTGTAATTGGGCCTTAATATTTTGATGATTACGTTCTACAATAGCTTGGCCCTGTGGGTTGTAAGGAATTCCTGTAGTGTGCTGAATCCCCCATCATGTGAAGAAGCCCTGTAGGCTTTTGTTTATAAAGTCTGGCCCATTATTAGTTTTTTAGTTTTTGTTTTTTTGTTTTTTTTTGTGGTAGACCTAGTGTAGCAAAACCTTGAAAAAAATGAGATTGAGCATGTTTAGACCTTTCTCCTGTGTGGGATAGAGCCCAACAGGTCTGGGAGAATGTGTTGATAGATACAAAAACAGCTTTTACCAAATGGAGAATAATGTGTGATATTAGAGAATTGGGCCTCAGTCCATGGGGATTAACCCCTGGTTGTTGTAAGGGTGGCATCTGTAAGAATGGCTGGCAAGACTTGTAGGTGCACACAATTTTTTTTTAGGTCTTTGATAGGAATTTGAGGGAATTTCTTGTGAAGCCCCTTCCAATTAATGAATGAGATTATGTAGACTTTGGGACCTTTCCAAATTGGTGGATAAAATATGGGTAGAGCTCATTTTATTTGCTTCAACATTACCTTGAGATTAAAAACCCAGGTAGGTCTTGATGTCCCCTAAGGTTCTGTAAGAAGATTGGGTGTTTTTTTTCTCCCTGAGGAGAATTTGGGTCTGAATCATTAACGGTGTAATCGGCTTTTGGTCCAGGCAAATGTGAGAATTTAGAGAATTTAGCAGCCCAGGGAGACTTTATTACATAAAGTCTATCTGAAAACAGATCAAAATTATTTGTTCTTGTTTTTAAATATGTATACATATATTAAAATGGCATGCCAAAATTTTAATATTAGCATGCAACAGAAATGAAAATAAATTGAGGTGGCCACAGATTTTTTATTGAAACACAAGACACACAACATGGAAATACAGAACATATAAACATACAAACACATGAACATCATTTTACTGGCAACTCTACAATTTACTAGCAACTGTCTTAAAATTACCCTTGAAAGCTTTATCAAAAGCGGATTAACATTTAGGAAAACCTTATTGAAAATAAGACCTCTTTAGTTAAATCTGGCAGCTTAGCTTAATTATGAAAAACCCTTAGCAAGGAATACACCCTTATCCATAGGTCCGGTTCCCACATTCTCTCTGGGGAGATCCAAGGTGCTAAAACCATAGCCTCATTCTAAAATTCCTCTAGGCCAGGTCTTAACCTTGAGGCCTCTAGTCTCTAGGAGAGATATTAAGACATGCATGTATTTGGGGCTCCTTATAGTGTGAGGGGAGGTTGCCAATTTTTTTTTTAAAGAATAGAGAACCCTCTACTCTTAAGCATATATCTCAGTGCTTTAAGCACTGGGTCTTCAAATTTAGTAGTTGCGTTACCCATCTCTTAAGGTCTCACTCACCTTGCAGACCATTTGGCCATGATCAAATTCTTCAATACTCCATGAGCTCTTCGTGCCCCACGTTGGGCACCAGATATGGGGGTCTCCAGGGATGGCAGTTCTGTCCTGCAGGCCGGTCCAGCGGGTCCTCCACAAGGGGGATTGGGGAAAGGTGAGTGCACTGTCCAACCACTCCCAGCCCTCCTTCCCGAGGACAATCAGGCATGACAGGGAGTCTAGTCAAGCAGGAACTCATTTATTGCAAGTCCACAGCCATCTTATATAGACAGGGGAATTCCTGTGGGGAAATGGGCAACCAATCATCTTAAAGGTCAAGCCAGCACACAGGCTGTATGTAGCGAAATTTCTTTAAAACATCCTGAGCTACTCCCTTCTGACTTCCTCCATCCTGAGCTGTTCAACACATCCTGAGCTGCCCTAAAGACTTCCTCCATCAAAATATCTTTGTCTAACCTTGCCAGAGTATTGAGGTCACCTACATTGAGGTCCCCACAAAAGGTCATCTCCTCGCCAAAGATAAATGACTGTTTAAACAAAGATTCAAATATAAGAGGAGACTCAAAGGTAGCTGGAAGAATGAGTAGGATATAGCAGTGCAGGGTTAGGAGGTGTCAGCGTCCCACTTGCCAGATGGTTACTGTCTACCTACCAGTCCCTATATTCTCCCTGATTAATGAGATCAAACCTGTTCAGTCCCATGTGACCAGGAAGGGACATGAGAGTGAGCTTCATCAGCTATCCTCTAATTACATGCAATACATGACCATGACCTATTTTCTCTACTGAAGCTTGATCCCCTATCTCCTTTCTTTTGCGGTCCTCATTCCCCTTCCCTTCTATGTATAATCATTTGTGGTTATAGTGGATATTACAGAGATTTACCTTTGAATATGTCATTAAGTGGGTTTGAAACTAGGATGCACTTCCTAGGGAGTACATATGGTGTCTAACTTTCTGTGTCTGGGATACTTCACTCTAAATAATTTTTTCTAATTCCATCCATTTCCCTGCAAATTTCATTATTCATTTTTTTGATGGCTGGGTAGTATTCCATTGTATAAATGTACCACATTTTCATTATCCATTCATCAACCATTGGGCATTTGGGTTGGTTCCATGACTTTGCTATTGTAAATAGTGATGCAATGAACATGGTTGTGCTCCTGTCACTGTAGTGAATTTCTGCATTATGGGGGATTATTCCCAGTAGTGGTATAACAGGGTCACATGGCATTTCAATCCTTAACTTTTTTAGAAATTGCTGTAATGATCGGTGGAGTGGTTGCATAAGTCTGCATTTCCACCTGCGATGTATGAGATTTCCTTCTCTCCACATCCTCTTCAGCACTTGGTGTTGTTTGTACTGTGTATTTTTGCCATCCTGACCAGGGGCAGATAATATCTCAGAGTAGTTTTGATTTGCATTTCCCTGATGGTTAGGGAAGTGGAGCATTTTCAAAGATATTCGTTAGACATTTTGATTTTGTCCCTGGAAAATTTTCTTTTGAGTTCCAAAGCCCATTTTCTAATCTACTTGGTGTTAGTTTTTTAAATTCTTTGTACACTCTGGCTAATAGAGGAAATGCACATTTTTTAAAAAATTTCTTTTTCTTTAAGGTAGGTTCTTATGTGGCCCATAAGGTCACTTGTACTTCAGATCTTCCTGACTCCCCTGAAAAGTCATGGGATTACAAGCCTGTGTCACCACACCAGTTTTATGAGTTGCTGAGAATCACATATAGAGACAATGCTAGTCACACACTCTTCCTTACGCTACACGTCTGGTCTGGAAAAAGGCAAATTTTATTTCAAATATTTTGTTGAATTTTTTAATTTCTAGAGAAAATAGAAGTTACTTAATATTCTATTTATTCATGAATAAAATAGCCCCATTCACCTCTGCAAACTTGTCTACACCTACTGTTGTTTCACCTTGTCTTCCTGCCACATCTTTCACCTTTTCATCCTCAAGTGTTGGTCTTTGAACTATCTTTAAGTTTCATGAAAAAGTAGGCAGATGTGTGAGCTTTCTGAAGAACATATATTTATTTCATCAACTTATTTCATCTTCTTATAATTGCAAACTTATGACATTTTATATAAATATATTAAAGTACTTTGTGCCTATTACTGCTCAGTGATGGGATTCATACCCAATATTCAAACCAGTGACCTTGCTCTTAATGTACTAGGCAACTTCTCAACAACTATACTATGTTCTCTATACTTATTCATCAGCTGGGCAAACAACTAACAATCATCCAATTTTCCATACTCATATATCAGACATTACACATGAGCACAAGTAACTTTACTAATATATAGTTTTCCCATTTCCAGAAGAATATGTGCAGTTTCTTATGTAATGTGGAAGAAATTTTTCTTCAAATTCTCCTTTACTCAGTTGTTCTTGGTTTTTAAGTTTAGATGCTGAAAATTTCTTGGTGATTTTGTGATTAACATGGTATGAATATGAATGACTCTGAAGTAGGTTGTGTGGTTAAGATGAATGAACCTTACCTTGGCTGAATTTAAATGTTGTTTCTATTATTTCTGTTATTTGCTTCCACCATTCCTTCCTCCTCCTCTCTCTCTCTTCCTTTCTCTCTCTCTCTCTCTCTCTCCCTCACTCTCTAACCCTTTCTTTATGTTTTATATATAAAAACTTTTTAAACTTTTCTATGTGTATGTGGAAATTTTATGCTCAAGTGTAAAGTTACTACAGTGGAAAGCTACTACAGTGATATGTTAAATACTACAAAGTTTTTAAATTTGAAAACATACTGAGTAGCTCTCCAATGAATGATGCTGCCATGCTACATTTTTATGACACATCTTCTGCAATATGTACAAAGTTAATTAAACTTCATTGTTTAAGTGTGTAAAAATAAAAGACTAGTAAGAAATATTGCTTATTTATTTATTAAGCATTTTTATATACAAACAATGGGTTTCTGATCATACCTCTCTTTTCTCTCTCCTCTCCTTCATTCCTCTCCCTCCCTTCCTTTCTTTCATACATCAGTTGCTCTCCCCCAACCCTTATGCTTCTCTTTTTTATGAATCACAGAGCTCCCTTTGGAGCATCTATACTAATAAGACAACAGGCCTTTGTGGTAGATGGATTAGCTCCCTTCATTGTGGCACCTGTGCCTAGGATCCCCACTGAGTGTACTCGTTCCTCCTGATACGCACTTGCTAGTTCATGGAAGAATGTTGGTGTGTTGTTGGCATAGGTTTGGTGGTTGTAGATTTCATTGCAGTGTGTTCCTGGTTGTAGCAGCCTTGTCATGCATGTCTGGAGCAGTACCCCCACCCCACTTTTGGTTCTTACTATCTTATCAACCACTGATGGGCAAGTTTCCTTGAGCCTTGGGATGGGGAGAGATTTGGGTTACCCGATGAGGGCTGAACATTCTAGGATCACTGATACTCTGCACTTTGGTCAGTTGTGGTTCTGCCTCAGTAACTTCCATTGCAAAAGGATACATTTTGGTTGAGTGTTGAAGTCTTTTCTTATCAAAAGATATAATAAGGTGTTTAGAAATAAACTTTAGAAAGACATTCCCAAAATCAGACCAAACTAATCTCTCCCCATTCTAAGGCTTTGGGAAACTCATAGATGAAGGGGTGGTAAGATTGTAAGAACCTAAAGATGGCAAGGTTCACAGTTGGTCAAGACATTCCACTCAAAGCAGGACTGCTGAATCTGGGAACTCACTATAGTGAGACTTATCCTTCTCAGATCTGTATAAAATATGAAAACAAATAAAAAAAAGCCAAACTTCAAAAATGTTCCTGCTGCAGAAAAAAGTTTTATTTCCCATATAACAATAGAAGCTGATATATTGACATTCTTTTTTAACATTTATTTATTTAATTTATTTTGCTTGTGTGTATCCTGTGTCCCTGTGGAGGACCAAGGGTGACTTCAGGAATTATTCTGGATTGCTTCTACCAAGTTTTTGCTTTGCTCTGGAGTTTCCCAGGCTTTGCCCACCAGGGCCAGAAGTGCAGACTGCTACCATTTCCACCTGGAGTTTTTGTATGGGACCTGAGATCTGAACTCAGTACCGTCTTCTTGGGAGGCAGAATCTTAACCCCTGAGCTATCTCTCCAGCCCGTATTGATATTCTTATTTCTGTTATTTTTTCTGTGATATTCAAAAGATCTAAACATTCTTTGATATACAATGAAATAGTATAGTTACTCAATGTTAATGTGAATATCAGTATCAGTTTGTGGTATGAAAATTCCATGCCGTTAAGAGAATGTTCTTTTAATTTGTTAACAGAGAGAGAGATCTTTATTTAGGTAGATATCTGGGATATTAAGTGGATGGCAGCTATATTAGTGAGAGTTTTTCCACTGTGACAAATACCAGAGAGAAAACTGAAAGGAAGAAAGATTTACTTACTATTTTAGTTTTGGGGATTTACTCTAGGATTAGTTGGTTTTCTGTGATAAGAAAGGAAGTCAGAAAAGGAGGGTATTATGGCAGTGATTCATACTTCATAAAAGCCCAAATGTCAACCTGAGATAGGCCAGAGGGACCAGGAACAACCTGTAGTTCAAATTAATATATCAATAGTAATCTAATTCTAATTCCTCACTCAAAAAGTTGCTATTACTTGGATTAAAGGCATCAAAATATAAATCCAACAGTGAATGAACCCTTCGATTGCATGACACTTCATGATCATTGCTTGTGGATGATTTGCTAACTTTAATACAAACCTATATAAATGATTATGTAATTATTATATTAAGTATCTTATTTTATAGGAAATATCTTCCCACAGCTTATGTTAACTGTGTCTCTTGATTCATCCAAAGACAATGTCAAGTACCTGACTTATGTCGTATAAATATATGTAGCACACTCAGAAATGTTCAGAAAATGACAAAATTCGCCTACTAAGGAAGATATCATTAGTTAGAATGTCACTTGAAAAATGTGCAAATTATATCTGCACAGATCAAGTATTGAACATAAAGTGAATGTCCTCTAACCATGCAATGCAAAGCAATTCAATAACTGCACATGGTAAAGATCCTCTAAACAGTCTATACCCTGCATTGTCTTAATGTCAAATTGCTATTCTCTTCCTTTAAAATGAGAAAATAAATATTTGGTATCAACAAGTGATATTTTTATCTTCTTTTTTTAGAAAACTTTGACATTCATTATTATTTATTTAGTGTATGTGTGTGAATAAGAGTATTTTATGTTTTTAAATGATAATTTGCTTTTTTTTTTAAATTCATATATATACCCTTAATAAAATTTTCCATATATCTGAAATAAGCATATGGTAGTATCATGATGCTCCTTCTTTAGGCTTGGAAAATTTATATTAGAACACTATGTATATTTCAATTGACAGGGTTATATTACATTTTATTTATGAATTTTTTCATTGTCATTAGTAAATTGGGTTGCTTTAGTTTTCATTAAAACTAATGTATTATTTTTATTTTGTCAAGTGAGTAAGGAGTAGAAGACAATATGTAAATTTGTCAACAATATGCCGTGCATATTTTCAAGTTCATGAAATAACACCATTTTTAGTCCAGAATTTTATAATACCAGCTTACACTTTAAGCAGATACTCTAAAGTGATAATAGGTTCTTTTATTACCTGTCCATTCTAACACACTTACTGACAACTTCTCATAATGTTTTAGTTAGCTCTCATCTTCTTTGCATTGAAGAAACTGGAACTGAGGAAACATCATTTAGACAGTTCTGATTCAGGGTTTTGTTTTATTTCATTTTTAAAATTTGCCAACAGTCAAATATTTCCTGATACTGCATACTGAATGCATTGCAAGTGTTTTAAAATGTGTGGAAGAAAGGATGGAACAAAAAGCAGGTGATGCCATTATTTTTGAGAGGGCACATATCAATTGAGTGGCACCTTACCTGTCCACATGAGTTTCCCTGATACCCTTATCAATAATATGATCCCTGACTTTTTTCCTATTGAACAGAGAGCAAGGCAGAGTTACTTTCTATAATGTCATGTAAAAAAGAAGGCTTCCATCTGAAGAATTCTGGTGGTCACAAATGCCAGTTTCATTCCCTTTGGAATTTAAATAAGCAGAAAACAAGGTTCACTTGGGCCAATTGCAAGATGGACATCTCTGTAGCTTTTTGAAGTGAAATGCTTTTACTCTTCCATATTAATTTGGATTTTTTGATGACATGAAACTAAATATTCTTGCATATTTATTGGCATCTAAATATTTTGTCTTAATGTGTGAATTATGTAGTTTTGCTTCTTTCTCTTAATGAATAAATAACTATTTTATTATGTAATGCAGTGTTTGTCAAGGAATCATGGGTAGTGTTTCTAAAGTATAACAAGATAAAAGCCACTTTGGCTCCAGCATAACTCAAATAGGAGGATTTCTAAGTCTACAAAGAAACTTATCTTTAGAGTTGTATGGTTGAAACAACTGCAAACCATCTGGAATTTATTTATGTTGAACAATGAATGAAGATATCATTGAATTCAGAATGTCTATAAAAAATAGAGAGATGCCAACATATGTAACAAACAAATTAAAAAACAAAGCAGCATGCAAAACAGAAAGCCATACTGAGTATTTGATCCTTGAAGCAGATCACATCACCTTATTTTGTGATGGTATAACTCTTTCTTCTCAGATCATTACTTTATAATTGACTTACAAAGCCAATTCTCTTCTAGTATACATTACACCCTCCAATTTTCTCTACTCTTTGTATTAAAACCTAGATATCACCTGGATTCCAGGAGAATGCTGGGCAGGAATGCCTTTCTTTATTTTTGTTTCATGATAAAGACCCTGACTCTGGATAGAAAAATCAAAAGATGTAGATGAACATAAGAATTGGTATACACCCATAAATACATTCAGAAAGAGAAAGATAAAAAGGTGGAGAGGAGAACAGAAGGAGAGAGAGAGAGAGAGAGAGAGAGAAGAGAGAAGGAAAAGGGATATAATTAATCTGCAATTTGACATGGTTAAATCTGGATTGATAAAGTAAAATGGGACTTTTATAAGCACATGTAGGTATATGGATGGTGATATATCATGAAAGAAAGCATAGTGTTTAACCACAATTGTTATCACTATTTAGGTACTTACTCAAAGGCATGGAACTTGGAACAAACTTTTGCTGAAACAATCAAACAAACAAAAACTTCCCAGAGATTCTTTTCCTATCCTAGTAGCATGTACAGTGATTCTTTCTTTAGGACATATATAGGTTCTGTCATAGTTAAGCACAGGTATCAACTTGACATTTGAGGGTTTGAGCTTTGGGCACATTCATAGAGAATTAAGGTTGAGTTAACACCAGAGCAAACCTGCAAGAAATTGTCTAGCTGTTGGGAAAGGCCCAGCCCATGGAATAAAAATACTGAGAGCTGATTGAGAAAGTTGGCATCCTTGTGTATACTTGACCAGAAATGCTGGTCAGGCAAGTAAAGATTGTCCCTTTCTGAGTCATTATGTGGTGATTGTGTGGCCAGTTCCCTTAACCCTGGTATTGATGCATGGTCTCCTGTCAAGCTGGATTAAGAACTGTAACAAGTAATCATAAGAGAAAATAAATCCCTTGTTTCGTTAAGCCATTTTGATGGTCATTTATCAGCAACCATGCAGGTAAACTGCAACAGGTTCCTTCTGTAGAAACTAGAGGTACTATTCAATTGTTGAAAACATTAAAGTAATTGCTAGTAATATGCTTTTCTGTTTACGGTTATGTCTTCTTAATGAGCAGAATCTGGAGAAAAACCTGTCCACAACTGCTCCTAAAATCCATGCTTATTTATTCCAATGAAGTGATTGTATTTTGTCCAGTGTGTACTAAAACACTTTTCTTTCAAACAATCAGCCCACTCAATACTCAGGGGGATGAGCATTGAATCACTATTGGAACTTTGAAAGTTCCCATTATATGACTAGTCCTTTAAATGTCCCAAAAAATGTAGCTTAACTTTTAATTGATAATTTTGGTGCTGAGATCTAGAGTGTTTTTTTTTTTCAATACTACCATAGTATTATCTATTCAGAAAAAAAGGTGATGTTTTTCTACAATGTCTAAAACAACAAATCAAACCCCCAAAATGATAAAGGGGATTTCATAATGCACTCTCAACAGAAAATAGATCAACAGGCCAAAACTCAACACAGACACACTGGAGCTAAATCAAACCCTTACCAAAATGGACCTAACAGATCTCTATCAAAACTTCCATCCATGTACCAAGGAATACACATTCTTCTCACCAGCCCATGGAACTTTTGACAAAATAGATCATATATTGAGCCACAAAATGAATCTCCACATATACAGAAAAGGTGAAATTATAGTCTGTACCCTATCAGACCAACATAGTCTCAAGCTTGACATCCACTACACAACAAATAGCTGAAAATACACTAATTATTGGAAATTAAATACCATGAAACTGAATGAGAAATGGGTTCAGAAAGAAATCAAAGAGAAAATTCAAGATTTCCTAGAAATGAACAATAATCAAAATACCACATACCCAAATTTCTGGGATACAATGAAAGCTGTCCAAAGATGTAAGTTTATAGCTCAATGCCTATATGAAAAAAATGGAAACATCATAAGAAAATAATTTAGCAATGAAGCTTAAAGCTTTAGGGGAACAAGAGCAATTCTATCCCAAAAATAATAGAATAGATGAAATTAGCATAATCATGGGAGAAATATCTGAAATTGAGATAAGGAAAACTATACAAAGAATCAACCAAAGGAAAAACTGGCTCTTAAAAAAAACAGTAAGATTGATACACCTCTAGCTAAATTAACCAAAGTCAAGAAAGAGAAAACCAGAATTTACAAAGTTAGAAATGAAGATGGAGTTATCACAACTAATACCAAAGAAATGCAGAGAATTATAAGTTCATATTTTAACACTATATACTCCCTGAAATTTGATAACACAAAAGAAATGGATAGATTCCTGAGTAACCACAACTTACCTAAATTGAATCAGGAAGTTTTGAATTATTTAAATAGTCCTGTAACATATGAAGAAATGAATGAAGTAATCTCAAATCTTTCCACCAAAAACTGTTCTGCACCAGATAGAGCACAGAATTCTACCAAACATTTAAAGAACTAACACAAGTGGCTGGAGAGGTGGCTCAGAGGTTAAGCCTCTGCCTTGCAGGCAGAAGGTCCTGAGTTCGGATCCTAGACCCCACATATAGAGGCCGGGCAGAAGCTGGGGCAGCCTGCGTTTCTGGTCCTGGTAGGGCAGAGCTTATGAATCCCGGGGCAGAGTAAACAAGGAGGAGGTGGAGGCGTTCATGGTGGTTTCCGAATTCGTCAGTGGTTCTACACACATGCACATACATACACACACATGCACACACACACACACACACACACACACACACACACACAATTGAATAATAAAAACATAAATAAATTAAAAAACGAACTAACAGAAATACTCATTAAACTGTTCCATGAAATTGCAAAGAAGAAATGCTTCCAAATTCTTTCTATGAAGCTAATATCATACTAATCACAAAACCTAATAAAGATACACTTAAAAAAGAAAACTATAGGCCAATCTCTTTGATGAATACAGATGCAAAGATTCTCAACAAAATCTTAGCAAATTGGATTCAAAAAACATATCAAAAAGATCATTTACTGTGATCAAGTAGGCTTTATCCCAGGCACACAACATAAAATCAATAAATGTAATTCATCATATAACCAATCCAAAGTCCAAGATCACATGATACCCTCGATAGATACAGAAAAAGCTTTTGACAAGATCCAACAGCCTTTTATGATCATGCCTCCAGAGACAGTTGGAATGAAAAAAACTTATATCAACATAATAAAATCTGTATACAAGTCAAAATTTATTATACTAAATGGGAAAAATTGTAGCATTCACACTTCAATCAGGAACTAGACAAGGCTGTCCACTCTCACCACTTCTATTCAGTAGTGTACTTGAAGTTTTAACTAGAGCCATACTACAAGAGAGGGAGATAAAAGGGTTTCAAATCAGAAAAGAAGAAATCAAGGTATCTCTATTTGCAGATGACATGATCATATATCTGAGAGATCCTAAAAACTCCACCAGGAAACTCTTGGAACTAATACAAGTTCAGCAAAATGACAGGTTACAAAATAAATATGCAAAAAGCAGTGGCTTCCAATACACTAAGTATGAAAAAAGTGAAAAAGTCTTAAGAAAAACAATCCCCTTTACTATAACATCTAAAGAGAAAAAGGAAATACCTTGGTATACAAATAATCAAAGAAGTGGGAAACCTTTATAATGAATACTTTAAACCCCTAAAGAAAGAAATTACAGAAGACAGAAGAAGGTGGAAAGACCTCCCATGCTCCTGGATTGGCAGAATCAATATCATAAAAATGGCCATCCTACCAAAAGCAATATACAGATTTAATGCTATACCAATCAAAATTCCCCAGCAATTCTTTCAAGAAATTGACCAAACAATCTCAAAATTCATGTGGAAGCACAAAAGGCCCAGGATAGCAAAAACAATCTTGAGTAATAAAAACACTGATGGATACCAAACCTTAATCTATAATACAAATTAATAGTAATAAAAAACAGCTTGCACTGGCCTCAAAATAGAGATTGATCAATGGACAAGAGTTGAAGACCCATATATAATCCCACACAACTACAGCCATTTGATCTTTGACAAAGGGGCCCAAAAATCTCAATGGAAAAAGAACTGCATCTTCAACAAATGGTGCTGGCAAAACTGGATATCCACATGCAGAAGATTAAAACTGGACCTGTACTTGTCACCGTGCACAAAAATAAACTCCAAAAAGATCAAGGACCTTAATATTAGGCCAGAGACTATAAAAACCCTAGTTGAAAGGTAATTTAATGTCAGGGTTCTCTGAAGAAACAGAATCTATTGAATGTAATATGTTTATTAAATTAACTTATAATAAAAAATAGTGTCTAGTTTTTGGACATGGGTGCCCTTAATACTTTCCACAATGATATTAGTAGTTTAATGTTGTGTTCTCAGATATATATTTTATCCTAAAATAAAGCTTAAAATAAAAAAATAGTGTTCTTCAAAGTAGCCACCCATAGCTGCTTTGTTCTTGACCTGAATGTTCCACAAAGCCAAAAGATCCCCAGAAGTTCTCAAGCCTTTACTTCTCTGTGGAGTCGAAGATGCTGGTTCCAACATAGGTGAAGAACAGCTGGGCTCCAAAGTCAGTGATGAATAATGAACAGCAGGAAGGCATAGAAACAAGGCTCCAAAGGCAGTGGGATCAGCAACAATGTGGAAAAGATGAGGCTTCTAGTCAGCCAAGGAGGGAGGCATCAGTGGCAGCAGCAACAAAGAAGGGCATCATGCTTTAAAATGAATGATGCTCACAGAGTAGACTCACCAGCAAGGTGACACACGATAAGGAAAGAGCAAATCCTTCCTCCTTGTACTTCCTCTTATCTGGTCCACCACTGGAATGTATCACACACTATGGACTGTGTTTTCCACAGCAAAACTTGGTAAAGTCGTCCATGTGGTTCTGGTTTTAGAGACATCAAAGATGCAAGAAAGAGGAGGTTGTGGATACCTCCTCAAGATTTCAGAAAATGGCTGAATCCAGGCAGCATGTGGCAGGAGGCCTGAAGTTTAGAGGCCCAAGCAGGGCAGTTTGTGCTGTGGAGCTAAAGGTTTGTCACTGAGAAAGGAAGATGTTAGAGATGCCAGAAACAATGTGGATCATCTGCCAAGGAAAGCTGTATACACTGGAAGGAGTCAGCCCAAGAGAGTGATGTGTTCTGCAGGCAGCTGCATTGGAGAGGTGGAATCTAAGCCCCTTGGAACTGAGATGGTTTCAATGAGAGGCTCACTTGTTGGATTTGTAGCTATGGTATTTGGAGCTGGTCTTGCTGGTTTTTGATCTTGTTACAGACTGAGCTTTCCTAAATATGCCCTCATTCTTTCCTTTAGGAATCAGAGTTTTTATTCTGAGCCATTGTATGTTTGAGGTATGTAACTTGTCTTTTGATTTTATAGGAGACTTTGGATTTAGATTTAAGGACTGTGTTGAGACTACTGATGCAGACTGTACTACAGTTGGACTGAACATGGCTTGAACTAAGAAGATATTTATGCTATGTAATGTAATGTCAATCTATAGTTATGTGGTAAAATGTTGTAATCTACATTATGATGTTGTGTTATGGGTTACTAAAGACTAAGCATTTCTCAAGGGACTTTGTCATTTATCTTGGTAAAAATAAAGCATGTGGATATCTATATTATGTTAGGTGGAATAATGAATCTTGCTGTTTTTATTTGGAGATTAAGAATGGCCTAAGGAAATGTGATCTGGTGTCAAGTTGACAAGGGCTGGACTTGTGATAGTTAATCCTGGTTGTCAATTTGGCACACTTGGCATTAACTAAGATCAGCTGAGACCACCTGAAGAGATTATATGGATAATATAAAGATCAGACCTAGATCCCATTGGAACCTCCCAGTAGTGGACCAGATAAAAGCAATCACAGAACAGAAGACTAAGAAGAAGACAAACTCTCCAGGAATCCTTCAGCCTTCAGTCATCACCTACAAGCCTACACAATGTCTGCCATGACTTAGCCTGCCTACAGCTTCATCCACCAACTATGTCACCTCCACCAGTCCCTCTGGAACTATAAACTGAATAAATCTCCCTTTCTCCCTTAAGTTATTTGACTTTGGGTGTTATCTCACAGCAATAGTTAAGAGTAACTATTACACCAAGCAAAAAGACAACCCATAAAATGGGAGAAAATAAAATCTACACTAACCACACAGCTGATAGAGCTCTATTACCCAGAGTACATGAAGAACTTAAATAATTAAACACCAAGGAGATGATAGCCCACTTAGAAAATGGGTCTTGGAACTCAAAAGAAACTTTTCCAGGCTTGAAATTGATGTCTAACAAATACCTTATAAAATGTTCTATATCACTAGCTATAACAGTTACTCTTAACTATTGCTGTGAGAGAGCAGCCAAAGTTAAGCAACTTAAGGGATAAAGGGAGATTTATTCAGCTTATCGTTCTAGAGGGGAGACAGCCTTTCAAAACAGAGGTGGTATGGCTGGCTGGCCAAAAATGGAGGGGCTACATTACTGCAGACATTTTGGAGGATGAGAGCTGTGAGACTTAAGGCCCACCCCTTCTGATTGCCTTCCTCCAGTAAGGCTCCACTTCAAGGAGCCATGACCTTGCCAAACACATAAGACTTTGGCGGACATATTTCAAAACATGACAGTCCACCCCCGGCCCTGTATACTCAGTCCAACTTTAATAGTCTTCATAGATTACATCAATAGTCCGAACGAACAGTTCCAAAGGCATACTAGCCACATCACAGCATTGGCCATATTGCTGAGTACCAACTTCTCTCAGACTCACAAATAACTTCACATTGTGGTACCAGATGCTCTCAATCTCACAGCAATACCCCCCTGCCTGGTACCAAGGAGAAAAATGGGGGTACCTATTGAGCTTGTATAATTAGTCAAAAATGTAATAAAAAGGTAATATTTCTATCAGTGTTGTTAATACCAATTTCAAGATTACATTAAAAATAAGGACAAATTAGACAGATGCTTAAAAATGTGTAGTCAAGAATATATGGCCTGGTTACCCAGAATGTTTAAAGAACATACACTGAATGATAATACAATGCCAAGTTGTTTTCATAATAGACATTAAGTTCAAATCCATGTGTAAAAAACTTGTGAGGTATAAATAGCATTGTTTAAATAACCTTTATTCCGGATATTTTTCACTAACATAATTGGGAAATACTGAATTGAATATTGAGGTAGTTACATACAGATGTCAATCTGGCATTTGAAAGGTGAGGCTTTGAACACATCTATAAAGAATTGATAGTTAAGGCAAAGCCTGCCAAACCTGTGAGAGATTACCTAATTGATGTGGGAAAAAAGCCCATGTGGGAAAAAAATACCATTCTTTGGGCAGCTTGATAAGGTGGAGAGAGCTGGTTCAGCAAGTTGCCATACTTTGGCATGCTAGCATGTGGGTTTTCTGGTAAGAGAGAGAGAGTGAATCTTCCTTAGCTGTTTTCTTAATATGGTGTGGTCAGGTCCTTTGGCTTCTAATGGTGGTATGAACATTCCTCCCACGCTGAACCATGAAATATAACCAGAATTGCAAGCAAGAGTAAACCCCTTGTTCCCTTAAGTTGTCTGGTCATCTGTTCATCAGCAACATAATGAGAAACCTAAATGAATATTTACAATAAACTTTGAAGAGAATTTTCTTAAAATCATGCAGTCTTTGCTTCAGTGAATAATTTTACAAGTGTAAATGGCCCTAGTATAATAGAAACTTGCTATTTAGAGATTAAATCAATTCCATTCAGTATATCTAAATTGTGCTTTTTAAAATTCTTATATAAAGGAAGAATTATTACAGACATTCTCATTCATTTCCATATGACTCTCCCAATAACGATCAAATACTGCTGGAGAGCCTGGTTGTCACATAACTGCATTGTGTAGTAGCATGACTTCCTATTCCCATGGGGAATTTACACTGTCAAAGTACATTTTTATGTCATGTTCTCTCACTGGGAAGTTTAATTTTAATTGTGATTATGGTATTTTGATCTTTAGATGCCGCATTCAGTCTAAAATTCTCAGATTAATAAGAAAAAGATTATGAAGTCTGGACAGAGAAAAAAATGGCTAAGATTTGTTGACAATGCATAAGTCTGCGACAGGTCTCACTGGGCTAGAATCAAGGTAGTGTAAAGAATTGTGTTGTATGCTAAAATAAATCCATTTATTTGCCTATAATTGTGTAAAGAGTATAATCAGTAGAAGTTTAGAACTTGTTCTCATTGGCTTTCTTGGCTCCTATTCTTTTTTTTAATTTATATTTATTTATTTTTCTCCAATCATACAAACTCAATAGGTCCCCATTCCCTCCCTCCACCCTTTCCCAGTCCTCCTTGCACCCATCCCCACTTATCCCCTTCCTTTCACTCCCCTCCTTACCCTTCTCACAGTACCTCCCCTTTAACCCTTTCCCGTTCCCTGGAGCATCCTTTTGTGTGAATGCCAAACTTCCCTCTGAGTCCTCTGCTAGTGAGGTTTAAGGAAGGACTCAGTGGCATTGCCCACAGCCCTTTCTTAGGCTCCCCTTTAGTATGGGAACACTATTGTGAGTATTAATCTCTTGCCTCTAAGGATCCCAGTGTCTGTAATCCATGCTAGACTTTGGGGGTCGTTGACATGTCAGTCATTGCACAAGTCATGCAAAGTCCGATTATGGCTACCGCAGCCCCTATTTGTGTGAAGTATCTTGCATATCATTGGTCCTCCCCATCTTCAGGCTTTTACATTCTTGCTGCCTCCTCTTCCGAAAGTTTCCCTGTTGGCTTCTGTTCTTATGCCCTCATCACTTCCCCTTGTCTTCCTTTATTCTCATGTCTCACTGTTGCTTACTAAGGACCTTTGTCTTGCATAGTCTCATTTGGATAATGTGGGGAATTGACTTACAGTTTATTTAATTAGTACTTTATTTTTGGGAACTAACATAGTCCATTGCCATAATCACTTTCAGGGATTAGAACATGGGCATGCCCCTTGGATTCATTAGTTTAAAACAACAGTGTTTAAAAGAGTTTTATCATTCAATAGTAATTTTTAAGGATATATTTTCAATCTGATGATTTGTGAAGAGCAAAGCAAATTTTTAATGGTTTTGTGTAATAGTTAGGCTTAACTATTGCTATGAGAAAGTGCTCATAGTCAAGCAACTTAAGGGAAAAAGGGAGATTTGTTCAGCTTCCGGTTCCAGAGAGGAGATATGGTCTTTCAAAACAGAAGCAGCATGGCTGGCTGGCCAAAGCTGGAGGAGGCTATGTCACGTGCAGATATCTTGGAGGCTGAGGGCTGCAAGCAAAGGCAGACTTCTGGAGATAGGGTGGGACTAATCCACCTCAAGGCCCACCCCTTGTGACTGCCTTCCACCAACAAGGCTCCACCTGTCAAGGTGCCGTGACCTTGCCAAAGACATGAGACTGTGGGGGACACATTTAAAACCATAACACTGTGGAATACATATAAAGAAAAAAACTATTAGAACTTTATATTGCTTAGCAAGGGATTTCTCAGATATATGCATAATCTGTCAATGAGGGAAAATGTGAGATTGTCATAATATTTCTTATGCCAGTAACACAACTGGTTTTGTTTAGTTTTCTTTTTTGTATTGTGCATGGAATACTTTGGACTTTTGATGTGGCTGCATGCCTATTTCATAGAAAGCAGTGAATTGCTTTACCAAACATTCTAATTTAATATGCCTACTTAAGTCAAGCAAAGTCCTTATTCTTTTCATTTCTATGAAATGCTGGGTATTGCAAAATATTATTCTCATAGCACCTGTCTTGCTCTTTCTTTATCTATCCTAGGGAAAAGGCAAATATCCTTTTAAGGCATATCCAAATTACTCTGGTCAAAACTCTATTATACCATTAATCCATTGAATCCTGTTTGATCTCCCATATTTCTCCTATTAATTAGTTCTCTGATCTCTGAAATGATGACTCATCTTCTAATTACATGGCTTGATATCATAGCTCAAATTTTGCTGTGGCATAATTTCTGTAAAGGATTGAATTGATCATACAAATATTTAATAGTCAGCACAATATCAGGTAGATTATAATTACTGAGAAAATAAATACATATCGACTCATGCATGCTTATTATACTTATAGGAAATCTTTTGTAATATTTAAAATACTACTATAGATGAGAATGAGAAAGAGTTCCTAAGATCGTGAAGTTTTTTCTAATTGCATATTTGTAACCAGTTGATATAGGTTGATATTCGAGTTAATATATCTGAATATTCTTTTGTGAATTTTAATGCCAAAATTTATAATTGCATATAGCTGTTAACTATCTTGCAATGTGAAAGTTATGTGAATTAATGTATATTTAAAATTATTAAGTTAAAAAAATAAAATGGCATGTAAAAGGTAAATTTACAAACTCCCCAAAATGGACTCTTTGATAAAGATTATTCTAAAGCTGTAAACATTAAGATCTGTAAAATTGATCCAATTAAAGAATGTCCTTTTAATTTCTGAAAGTAAATTGTAATCTAGCACATAAAGATAAAATTAAGTCAAATGAAACTAAGAGATAGAAATTAGATGGAAGTAGATGGTATGAGGACAGCAAAGTGGGTGAAAGTACTTGCACTACAACCATGAAGACTTGAGTTTGAATTCCAATAACTGAAATTTAAAGCTGAAACCATAGCACATATTTTTGTGATCTCAGTATCTGGATAGGGCAATGGAAGACCTATCAGTGCTCCCGTATGGCAAAGGAAGATGGAGAGAAAAGAATTCCCAGGTCATGGTCCATAATTACCTTTATTAGCTACCCTTATTAACTACCCTTATTAAAGTCAGTGAAACACACCACATACACACACACACACACACACACACACACACACACACACACATACACACACGCAGTAAAAACACACACATAGAAGTAGAGGAAATTTTTCTTAGAAAGATTTCTAGTGGTAGATGCAGAGTAGAAGCGAGGACATGTCAAGGAGGAAGGCAAACACTGCCTGGAAGAAGGTGTGATGCTGCTGCTTTTTGGGTATGGGCGAAATGAAGTGAATGCTCACCAATATGTTGTAACATCTGGCCAGAGAATGTACATGGTAGAGCAATTCCTGAACGGCAGTGTCAATACTGGATTGCTCTCATACCACCATAAAGTCAGACATGCTATAATGGCAGCATCATACTGCTCAGAGAGAGTCAAAGGGGCAAGAGAGGATGCAATTGTGTTATTCTTGAGTCACAGCAGAAAGGGGGCCTAAAAGTCACACACAGCAAAGTGCAAATCACCTGAGAATGTACCTACATATAATGTCTCTGTCACTATGCACAGGGATCCAGAAGAAGGTCAAGAAGGCTTAAAACCAGCTAGATGAACAAAAGGTCCTGAATTAAAGCTGGAATAGAAGGAACATTGTTTTAGGCTTACAGCATAACACTATTTCTACAGTTTCTCACTTTTATTCTATGCAACATACAGTGATCAAGAAAAATTTACAAGACACTCAAAAAGATAACCCCATTAGTACACAAAACATAAAGGGAACAAGAATAATCCCATTAGAAAGAATAAACATCATAATTAAACTTTCATCAGACATGGTAGCAATGACTGTCTGACAGAGATTAAAATATTGTGATCGAACTATTAAAAGTTCCAGCATCTCTTATGGAATAAGTTTGGAGTCAATGGAGACTTCAGAACATCAGAAAGAATTTCAAATAAAGTGTATTGGAACGTGTAAAGTGGAACAGTTCATAGATCCATACCTACACAGATATAATATATACAATTAATAGAAATTAAATTAATTATGTGTCACACCTTTATATATATTTACCTTTGGAAGCAGAGTCAGTATACTAAGACACTGGTATAGAAATGACACATTTATGTTGCAACACAGTTTCAAAATAAAAGGGATACAATGCAATAGAAATAAAATATAACCGTGATTATAGCTGGAAAAACAACACTTTCTAACCACTAAATCAAGTAAATTGTCAACTAAATGAGTCCAATCAAAATTTATTTAATATGCTATTAAAAACTGCCTAGTATACATCCTTTAATATTGATTTGTTCTTTTCTATAAAATTTCAGAATGTAAAAAAATTATACATAAATCATATATAAAATATATAAAATTATATACTAATATAAGATAAAATATCTTAAACAGTATGCAAATAACAGCAATTAAACCTAATTTTAAGTATATCACAAGGTAGTGGGGATTTCTTGAGGAAAACTGTAAATAATTATAACTTTGCACATCCTCCTAGGGACGGAAATATAAATGTATGTGATATATGAGGTACAGCAAAATTCATATGTAACTTTTGGTAACAATAAAGCTTAAATTAAACTCTGAAATGTACATAATTGTGAGGCATAGATCTTAAAATTTAGGGACCAGAACATTAATTCAAATGCATTTTTTTACTTTTCTTCAAATCCTGATCCTTAAATATATTCAGTCACATCCTCCCATTTGAATCAATTGACTAATTGGAAAACCTACTTGGAACCATTTCTCTCCATACACACAGTACACTCAGTAATTTACATCGAATATTCAGCCCTAGCTAGGACAAAATTACTGAGACTGATTTTTCCCCACTTTTTATTTTTTTCCTTATCATATGTAAGCTCAATAGGTACCCCTACCCTCTCCCTCCCTCCTCCCCTCTCCAATTCCTGTCTTGTTCTCTCCCCCCTTTCTTCCTTCCAACCCTCTCCCTTTCCCCCCCTCTCCTAGTGCCTCCCCCTTTCTGTCTCCCATCCCCTGGAGTATCCTTTTGTGTCAATGCCAAACCCCCCTCTGAGTCTTCCATCTTAGTGAGAGGTAAGGACTCAGTGGCATAGCTCAGAGCCTTGAGACTGATTTTTGATTAGGCAGCATGCATGCTTGACCCTTTCATGGATCCACTTTGTCAGTTGTTTTTCTCTTCTGTAATTTAACCTTGTTCCTCTATGGCGGCTAAATATTAGGAAGTAGCCCATCTTACTATTTCCTGGATCTTACATAACTCGGCTTTAAGGACACAATAATCAAATGTGCAATTTTGTTGACTTAAAAACTCTTTTCAGCAACAAAACCATTCCTGGTACAGAAAACCAGACTGACAACTTGTAGATGGGGAGGCCATAGGCCTTGGGCGTGGGGGGGAACTACTCAGATTTGATACACTGCACTTGATACACTAAGATGCAGGACAAGAAACAAGTTTGCCAACTTAACATTTATTTATTGTACCTGTAATTCTCTTGATAATACCTTTACCTGTCTCCAGAAATTAAAGGTTATATCTGGTGTGTTTTGTATAGGAGCTCTGCACTTATCGGCACTTATTGGCACTTGGCTCAGACATGTTACCAGGGGTGAATACTCGCATATGAACCAATTTTCCCATGTAACATTGGGCATCCAACTAGAGAGTGGAATTGAAAAGTGTAATAATATACCTCCTGTTTGGGGATTGATATTTAGTTCCATACTAAAATAGGATGCTGCATTTTTATAAAGTTAGTATCTCAGATGGAGTTAACATAGTCATAAATAAGCCAAGAGCAAACATGAAAACTTTGTCATTTCCATGAGAAGGTTAAGCATCTCTGTCCTTGACATGTATTTACAGACTCATTTGAAGTTCCTCAAAGGAAATGGAATGAAGCTCTCACTCAATCACTCCAGAGGCTGAGAAGGATGAAACCATCTACTAAAGTTAAGTGCAAAGAACCACAAGTGAACCAAGCTAAATAAGTGACTCTCAGATGCTGAGTCCTACACAAGACACCTACATTACACCCTACCTACCCCAAGGCTCATGGAACATTGTGAAACGGGGATGATAGGAATGTTAGAGTCAAAGGATGCTATCAAATAGTATATTCTGGATTTTTCAGGGCTTCTTCTTTCGTGAGCTCAGTGAAGCTGTGTTACTTCCACTACATCTGAATGAGATCTGGCTTCCACCATGGAAGGGTGTAGACCACATCAGGAACCACCCTTTCCTGAGAATGAAGTGGTAGCTTATGCTGATTGTGGAAATAGGAACTATTTTTTAAGTATATCTACTGATATATCATCTAAGATCCAATAAGCCTCAGACACATGCTAATTGAGAACGCTCAGGAAATTCCAAGGACCACATATGCTCAATGACAAGAAAATATGCAGGATACTAGTTGGAAACAAGGAAGTTTGTCATTGGGAGTAAATGAGGAACATGATCAGGTAACATAGGTGAAAATGACTTGAATGTGCTATATGAATCCTAGAATCAAGATGTTAAGATGTAGAAAGGTAAGAAAAATAATATGAAGATGACATGCATTTTAAGACTTTCTGGGAAAAGTACTATATATTATTTCTTCCAAATTACTCTGATATTCCTGTTTTCTTTTGTTCCATATTCTATCATTGTGTCTTTTATGTATATGAATACTTTCTTATCTATTAAAACAATTTTACAAAAATTGATAATCCAAAAATCATAATTGGAAGAAATATTCTAAATTACACACCGGATTAAATGTTAAGGAATCACATATTGTTTTCTAATCTGGAATATTTTCTAATAATGTGGAAACTTGCTTGGAATATAGGAAAATTTAGAATTGTTTATTCAATTATACATACCATCAAAATTAATGATCATGTCTTTAAGCTAATGAGAAGAAGTTAATTTGATACCTGTAAAGAAACACTCTCAAAAGCATCATAGCAATTGTTTCCAGTTGAAGAGAAATTATATCACAAAAAGTTAAGGAGGCACAAGATGAACTAAACTCTGCAAAAAGATAAATGAGTAAATAAAAAATTATTTACAGTTTAAATCAATAAATTCCAAATTTTTTCCTCCCACATTTTATTTTAGTAAATTCAGCTTTAACTAGCATCAAAATCAAAACATAATTTTGAAACATTTTTAAGTTCTGTTCCACATTTTTGGATTTATTTTCTCTCTTGCAAGGAGTTAACTCCATAGTCATGAAGCCACAAAGGTTAATTCTAGAATGACTGTAATATGCTGTCCTATATCCTGCCTATTCAAGTTCTCAAATTTACATCAAAAGAAAAATAGTAATTTTAAAAATTGTCACTTTATCAAAGTCAATAATCTAGCAATTTAGTTTTAAAATTTTATTAATATGAAAGTAATGTTGAGAAAAATTTTTATATTCAATTACTTTTCTACATCATTTTTTTCATATTTCCGATAATCTTTTCATTCTGAACAAAACATTGATCATTACATTACATGCCAGAGACATGGCTGACCAATAATTTTATGCAAAGGGAAAAATTATTCATCTTCAGTCTGCCTAATCAAATCAATGACCACTTTTATGAAAGCAATGTTTTCTACCTTCATTTTTTCCTTTATTTCCATAAAGCATCATGTATACATTCTCTGCCTTAGATGACTTTAAATGATATTCAGGGCATCAAAAGCATTCAGTATGTATCAGTTATATTCATTGTTCATTTTTTGTCTTCAAGACAGCAGTGAGCACATAAGACTAAAATCATATTTACTAGTTTATTGTTCTGAAACTATTCCTATATAGGTGCCTATATGGGAATTATAATCAAATAAAATTAAATTTGTATTTGTTAAGCACTTACTGAAACGATTTTCTGGAGGACTTTCAAATATATAACCCAATTTAACAATGTTACAATATTATGAATTTCAGAATTTTGTATGAATTACAAAATTATGAATTTCAGAAATGCAAGATGATAGTTACTTAAAATACATCGTTAAATTATTAATGCAATTAAATATATATTAATATTGTTTAGTGACACAAACTAATGTTTTATAAATTTGTATTAAACACCAAATAATTTATAAAATATATTCCTTTCATTTGGCAGTATCAATAATTTAATGCAAATAAGCATAATTTCTGACACTGTTTTCTGGAACTGGTAGTTCAGAAATATTTTCAATCAAGTCAAGTGCAGTGTAAAATAAGACTTTAGTCAACTCTGAAATCACCCATCCATTTCCTGTAAGGAGAGTTCATAACATGTAATACCTTTTGGGTTTGTCTGTAAGTAGAGATATCACATAAAATTTCAACAGCAATTTTTGAGTTTAAAATGAGAAGAGAAGTAGTTTTGAAATTAACTTTAAAAATAGTCCCTGGTATGAAAATTTTATGGAAAGTTGGTTCCACCAATTAGCTGCTGGGTGTGCAGAGCCCTGATAGCTGGGTACTGCCTGAGGCACACATGGCATTAGGAAAATCTTCAGCTCTGAAGCTTCAGAGGACAGCTAGGACATGAAGAGACAGAGAAATAAAAACTGTGGGGAGTTACTTAAATTTTGTTGTAAGATTGTAAACTCAATTCTCATTTGTGCAATCTGTGTAATTGCCAGAATACCCGTGTACATGAAGACTTGTGGCAGATGTAGATATTTTATTCTCACCCTACGGATTTTGTTGTCTGGAATCATTATGACTTTCTTCAAAGTGAATGTTCACTGGGGTTTAGATTAGACAGGAAAACTTGGCATGCCCTTATGCTTGTGAATCTTCATATTGAAGGACTTGGCAAATGACTACCTCCCGTTCGGATCTTCTTAACTGCGATTCTCTACAGTATTTGAACTAAGTAATTAAAGCATTTACTTTAAGTCAAATCACAGAAACAGTCGTGGTCAGGGAAATATTTGAGCAATTTTATGCAATACATTGGTATCTTAGAATTCTCAAGTTTAAAGTTATCCATTAAATATCTCTATTTTGCTTGAAATTTGTTTATTGCTTTGTAATCTCTATATTGTGAAGAAGTTGAGTTCACTAAGATTTGCTTATTTTAAAGTTTCAGCTTTATAATACTTATAATGCATGATACTTTTTAATATGTATATATATAACTCACAAAATTATCTTGTATTTTGCAAGTGCTGAGAATGTCAATTCTATAGAAGTGATTTTCAGTCTAGCAGATAATCACATAATAGCATCTTTTCATGGATAAAGGCAGTATAATAGCATGTAAAAGGCCATAAATAGTAAAATCTAACCTTCTTGTATGATAGATGTTTTAGATACATTTATTAGTAATAATTAATAGATTTGAACATGCACCATGACAGGTATCTTCTCTTAAATAAATAAATTAAAAAAAGAAACATGTCCATGAAAGTTGAATGCATTTACCTATGAAAGGTATTTCAAACATAACAGCACAACTAATAGAGAATAGAGAATGTGCTATAGCATGATTTATCAATAATACAGATTATGAAATATACTTACACTAGCTATTCTTACAGAGATACAATAAGAGATTGAAAAATTAGGTAAATATTTTTAATCAGATAAAGCCATGGTGAAGGCAGATTTTTAATAATCTTCAGTTACTAGATTAAGTATTCAGCTTTCCAAAATTATATTTTATGTTGCATTATTTTTCATGTGAAAGCTTCAAATAGTTATTTCTGTGACTTCCAATATAATAGCCTTGCTTTGTTTTCAGGTTGTAAATTTCCTTTCTGAAACAATTACAATAGTAAATTTTGTGTCAAATATAATTATTGAGTTTGACTGAGAAATATTCTTTACTTTGCCATCCTACTCAATGGTATAATAAAATCAATGTGGAAAAAGTATTGAGTATTGGCATATGTACAAATATAACCAAGAGCAAAAGAATGCACTAAAATTGGCAATATTTTAAAATTTAACTTAAAATCCTGTGAGGGCATGAACTAGAAAAAATACATCTTTATAGGTAAATAAATGTAGTTTTCCTCAATTCAAAGAATGCAATGCATGGATTAAATTGTAAATTATTAGTAAAACTCCACATAGAAGTTACTGTTTTTGTGCTGATTGAAATCAGAAATAAAAGTGACGATTTAAGATTGACTGTGTTCTGCACAAGACCAAGTTTATGAAGGCAAAGGATATATTAACACAATTATATCACAAAACAATCATTCATTTGACAAGGAGTTTCCAGTCAATAATTGTATCAATGAGTTTATGTAACTCTTAGGTTTTTATTATTGAACACAGAACCATAAGGACAGTGGAGTGAAACAAGATTGAATGATTTATTGAAATGGATAAGTTTCAATATTATCACTAGAATGGTGATATTTCCAAAGTAATATTCATGATATTTAAAAAAAACTTCACATCGGGGGCTGGAGAGGTGGCTTTAGGGGTTAAGCCTCTGCCTTGCAGGCGAAAGGTCCGGAGTTTGGATCCTAGACCCCACGTATAGACGCCAGGCAGAAGCGGGGGCGGCCTGTGTTTCTAGTTCTGGTAGGGCGGAGCCTGTGAATCCCGGGGCAGAGTAAACAAGGAGGAGGTGGAGGTGGTCCACGGTGGTTCCCGAATTCGCCCGTGGTTCTACACACACACACACACATATATACACACATGTGCACACACGCATAAACGCACAATTGAATAAATAATAAAAAAATTTAAAAAAGAATAAAAAAAAACTTCACATCATTTCTATTCTAAAGTTATATATTTCATCTGAGGAAAGTATATTATAGAATATTAAAATAATAACTAGGAGGATATTTAGAAAATGTTTCAATAATTTCACAATATTCTATAATTTATAACTGAAAATTTTCCTTAGTGATATAGTAATTAGATGTAGATTAGATTAGATGTAGATTCAATTATGGGAAAGCTTATTAATAATCGTCTGATAATAGCTACTTAACAAAAGCTGCTTTGGCCTATCCTGGCAAAACAGCCTGAAATGCTATCAATAACTATTATTTCTGGTAATAAAAAGACTAATAATCATCACTTTTTCAGTACTGAGGTGAGATCTGCACCTCTGCTTGAACTAAATAACATCTTGAGGCAGATAGCTGTACATTATTTAATTTCGTTTTGATAGGTGGATGTTGCTAAACTCTTATCACTGATTTGCAGCCATCCTTCTTTCTGCAACAGGCATTAGAAGGGTGACTCTGTTTCAGGACAGTACATATGTCACCTGTATGCTTGCAAAATTCTGAGTTTCACAGTAGAGATCCTACTATTTCAGCAATTCTATTATTCCTTTCCAGTAAGACCGGAAATTACCTCCACAGTATATCTTCTCTGTTCTGTAAATCCTATTGGTTGATTTTATGGTATATTTAACTGGAAGTATTACATTTTTTATGCTGTAAGGGAAAATAATGCTAAAAATAATGTTATTTAATAACAAATAATACATACTACCGTTAGTGTTTTATATATTTTTGAATTTTTTTAAAAGTTTTTTAAAATCTTTTTATTATTATTATTATTTATTCAATTGTGCGTGTATGCATGTGTGCGCGTGTGTGTATGTATGTATGTGTGTGTAGAACCACAGACGAATTCAGGAACCACCAAGGATGCCTCCACCTCTTCCTTGTTTACTTTGCCCCGGGATTCACAGGCTCCGCCCTACCAGGACCGGAAACGCAGGCCGCCCCCGCTTCTGCCTGGCGTCTATACGTGGGGTCTAGGATCCGAACTCAGGACCCTCCGCCTGCAAGGCAGAGGCTTAACCCCTGAGCCACCTCTCCAGCCCCTATTGAATTTTACTTGAATATTTTCCACCTGAAAAATAATTGCTACTTACTAATGGAATATATTTGCATTTATTTATCTTAAAAAACTAATAAATATGTTTTTCTGTTTTGAAATACTTTCCTTGAATATATATATATACCTTGACATTTCAAAATCAGTAATAATATCTTAATTAGTTTTTCAAAGTCATTCTAATGATCAAATTACTCTAGACATTGGTAGCAAAAATATTAGAATTAGCCTTATTTTATGTTACTTATAATATACTGGTTAAATATTATTTATTGTATTATTTCTCCATATGGATTTTATGCAGATGGTTTTCCTGGACTAAAAACACTTCAGCAAATAAAAATTTTGAAGAAGCAATGCTTTCAGGCTTCTGTTTTGGAGTAGTGCCTTAACCCTAAGATCTTTTCATTTAGTTTTCTTGGAAAAACTTAACTTAGAGAATGAAAGCAAAGATCAAATTTAAAATAGAATTCACAGGTGTGCTCTTAAATAAGCAATGATACGGAGGCATGTTTATATTCTGTGTAGAAAATTAATAATTTTAATGAAAATTAAACTAACGATTTCAAGATGCTTAGTATTTCAATGACAGAATTTTCCCAGGGGTAAAATTCTAAAATAATTGTGACAACATGGTGATATTTAAAATAGTATCAGGATGCATTTTCTCTATAAGTAATCCTTAAAATCATTCATCCATAAAATCATTTATGCATTTTAATTTTTCCATGTTGTTCTATTTAATATTAAACTGTAGGAAATAATTACCTTCATTTTTATTAGCAAACATCTGTCAATTTCCAATATGTATTCATAATTTGAAAGGCCACTAATTAGATCACAAACAAACAGAAATGGCTTAATTAGCTGGACTTACAAATGTCAGAAAACTATTTTATTATGTAGCCTAGCATCACATTTCACTGCATTTAGTTTTGCCTTCTCATATGCTTGAAAATGATTAAAATAAGATTTGATATGTGTATCCATTAAATGAGCATATAAACAGTTAAATATAATTTCACAGAAGGCTCTGAAGATTTGGTATACATCTGCCGTGTATGAAACCAGTATGTGGCCTGTGCTCTTAGCAGATGACTTAGAGGAATGTAAAGCAAGTGTTGCTTTCAAGTGTCTCTGTGAAACTAGCATGTCGAGTGTGCTTTCAGATGCCAGACCATGTTGACAACAGAGACCAAGAGTTTAATTCATGTCTCTGGTTCTGTGTCTTTTGCTTCCCATTGTCTTGAAGCATGCTTGCAGGCTTTGACACACATTTAGGAAATATTTAATTGATGGAAAGTTATGCAACATCCATTTTAATAGCATAATTGTTTATACCAAATTGGAAAATAATAATCTCACATTATTTCAGAAGGCGCATGTAACTACACACATTTTTATGTATATTCCTTGTAGATGCTCATGTATCCATATCATGTCACAGAAAGATTCTTCCTGTTACAGTGTTCAGAACACGAATTCTCAGAAAAACATGAAAGATTCTTTGAAGCTACAAAACAATAAGAAACCTTCTTGTTCGTTGAGATATTTATTACTACAGTTTTTGTCCATTTGCAATAAACTGAATAAAAATATCGCCAATGGCTTATATATAAAAATTTTTAATATATATGTGCCATTTAGTATATATTTTAATTTTGTTACTTTATGAATTATTTTCCAAAATGTTCAAAAAATTTATTTTTTCATATAATTATTTAGGTAAAATTATATAAATTTATGCTTCTATATATTTTATTATTATTATTATATTATTTATTCAACTGTGTGCATTTGCGTGTGTATATGCGCGCGTGCATGTCTGTGTGTGTGTGTGTGTGTAGAACCACGGACGAATTCGTGAACCACCATGGACGCCTCCACCTCCTTCTGCCCCGGGATTCACAGGCTCCGCCCTACCAGGGCCAGTAAGCGCAGGCCGCCCCCGCTTCCGCCTGGCGTCTATACGTGGGATCTGGGATCCGAACTCAGGATCCTTCCGCCTGCAAGGCGGAGGCTTAACCCTTGAGCCACCTCTTCAACCCAAGCTTCTATATATTTTTATCTGAACTGAATACAGTATTTTTTTTAACTTAATGGAAGTTTAATTTGAACTCCAGAACCACCGGTCCAATGAGGGAGAGGAGAAACAGAAAAGGAAAAAGAGAGCAGAAAGAAGGGAATGGATAGTTTTGTACACACAGGGGTGATGGGTTGAAGGGGCAGGATTTGGAAGTGACTTCCAAGATCTGCACAGCCCCAGAGGTGTGGTGGTCAGGATACAGTATTCAAGTAAGATGAATATTAAGAAATAAGAGGGGCTGGAGAGGTGGCTCAGGGGTTAAGCCTCCGCCTTGCAGGCGGAAGGTCCTGAGTTCATGATCCCGGATCCCACGTGTAGAAGCCAGGCGGAAGCAGGGGCGGCCTCCGTTTCTGGCCCTGGTAGGGCGGAGCCTGTGAATCCCGGGGCAGAAGGACGTGGAGACGTCCATGGCAGTTCGCAAATTCGTCCGTGGTTCTGCACATACACATACATACACACACAGACACACGCGTGCACGCACATACACACGCACATGCACACAGTTGAATAAATGATAATAATAATAAAAATTTAAGTAAGAATACTGTTCAAAAATTTTAAACTCACACATGCACCATTAGCATTCCTAAATTCCATTTAACTGGAATAATTACTAAAATTTCAAACAATATACTTTGAAATTTTCATACTATTTTTCTTTTGGGTTCAGCAAGATCCTTTGATATTAAAGTATAAGTACCACAAAATATTTCAAGAATATCTTAATGATAAAAAAACCTTAAAGATAACAATTAAAAACCTCTCTCTAATATCAGCTCTTTTATTAAGAATCAAGCTAAACATTCAAGCCTCTTTGCTTCCAGAATAGGGGCTCAATGTCATATGCTGCCTCAAGCTCTTTCCAGCATGACAACCCTGCCTTGATAGTCTGCTCCCACAAATGTCAGACAAAAGGAATTCTCCCTTTGATTGATTACTTATGAGGAAGACAAGGAGTAACTAATACATGTTGTTCCTCCTCTCTGTCTTACTGATAAGCATTCTTATTTTCTGAATCCTCAGCCGAATGATCCAGAAGCCTTGTTCTTAGCTCACTGAGGCTTTTCTAGTTTGTATCTGCTAACTTTTGAAATCACATCTACCAAAATAAGGTAAGGGGTTTCGGAAAGACAAGATTGACTACAGTTATATCAATGACTCTAATTCTAGTAGCCACAGTATGTCAGGGGTTTTGGAAAGACAAGATTGACTATAGTTATATCAATGACTCTAATTCTAGAAGCCACATTATGTGTTAGTTAGCTTTCAAAAATTGGAAAAACACCTGGGACAAACTACATGAAAAATGGGAATGTTTTACACTGTTGTGGTTCACAAGGTTTGCATTGTCTTTAGTGAAGAAGTGATTTTCTGTCCTTTGACTATGTTTCTGACACTATTTCTCTTTTCTCTGTCTGGTAATCTCATCTATTTTGTAAAGTTATCACCTGAGGAATGAGTTCTAATTTTTTTTAACTTATCTCTTGAGGGGTAGTTTGGACATGATTCTGCAGGTGAAAGTGTTTGAAATTGCAACAAGAATAAAGAAAATGTGGCCAAAGCATAGTAATCATTAGGACAATAAAGATTAAGTGATAATTTCCTGCAACAGTTATCACAACATTTGGCATATAACAAAATTGATGTGTATGTGAAACTCTTGACTTATAAATGGTATTAAAATGTGTACTTTTTCTGCAGACACAAAAAATATATTTTGAATACTAAGGTGAAGATTGTGGCAGAAAATATTTAATTGATTTTAAATACAGGTTTACCCCTTAATTCACTTGTTTGGAAGTCCCACAATTGCTATTCATATGACAAAATAGAGAATGTAGCTGAACCAAAGAAACTAGAGTTGATGAGGGTGGGAATGAACTTAGAAATAGTGTTGTAGAAACAAACAACCTAATTTCCTGTAGCCATTGATTTTTTGGAATTTTGTGGAACTCTTTCATAGTGATGGAAGATTGTAATGAGAAAAACAACAGAAAAAGAGTTCTAAGCTTTCAAATGCAAGAAGAAAACAATTCTGTGGAAATTCAACAATTAAGGTAAAAACCAGAAGTCTTGAAGAAATATTTGCTAGGAACAGGGAGGACCAACTGAGCAAAATGATTCATCATCAACTACGCTAAGAAATTATACATGGCAGTTAAAACACTCTCAGTGCATTCACTCATCATTTATTTTCCAAATTATCCATTTGTATAGAACTTCTTGTATACAAAGAGATACACCATTAATCAAAGAAGCAACAGGTCTGGTCTTTGAAGCTCATTTTCTTAGAGTATATGGAAAGTGATAATAAATAAAAACTGAATAAATGCAGAAAAATCTGTCTAAAGAGAATGCCTTTATGCATATAGACAAAAAGAATAAAACAAAAATGAGGGAATCAACAAACATTAGGAATGGAGGAGTTAAATAGTAATCTAAATTATAATTTTCCATTAGAGAATATCATTTGAAGGAAATTAGAGCAATTAGGACATAAGACATGTGGACAGAAATGCAATACAACTAAAGTTCTAGGATACTTCCTGGGGAGTAAACACGTGTCTGGATACATGTGTGTGGGCAGGAAGTATCATGGGCGAGTGCTTGTATACATTGGGAAGCTACTTATGCAAGGGAGTCAGAACAAAATGAACGGACTGCTCAGAACAATAGGGAAAAGTAATTTTTCCAGACTAAGAAGTCTCAAACTACTTAGAACACAGACAGAATGGTCACTTAGGACTCTATTAGATTAAGTGACAGATAATTATGATTGGTTCCTGCAGTAATGCAAAAGGTAAGGAAAGATATTTTCTGATCTTGGTCGATTTAGTGCTCTAAATGTTGACCAATGGATAAAGTAAATGAGTAATAAAATACTTCTGTGCTCTTCTTAAATACAAATACAAAGATACAAATACTTCTGAACACTAAGGTAGAGACTGTGGGCAGAACATATTCAATGGTTACTTCATTAGTTTAAATGTGCCACAATAGCTATTTAAATAGCAAAGCTGGGACTATACTTGAATAAAAGTGACTAGAGTTGATGGGCAAGGACTGGACTTGTAAATGATACTGTAGAGGCTAATGATTTAATTTCCTGTAATCATTAATTGATGGAATTCACTTTCATCCTCTTCTTCTCTTCCTCTGTAATGACCTGTGTGGCTCTTCCTGTATAGCATTTTCTTTGTAATATACCAGACATCATAAGACACTCTTCACAGAACTGAAACTGCTTTATTTATTCCATTTTCATTTTCACTTCATTAAAATATCCTATCCAGAATTTAAGAACTGATATAAGAAGACTATTCTACTTAAGTTCCTAAAATACGTAATAACAACCAGTTAATCCTAAAATATTCCATCGAAAAGTTCAACCTAAAATGATACTCTCTGAATTAATATGTGAAACATATCTGGAGAATCACCCCAAAGAGAAAGAGACCCTACACATCCTTTATCAAATCTAGTGCAATATTATTTCTTTGTTCTGCGTGCAGGGTTTGGTTCACTTTACTAAAATTAGAAATAGTATTCTCAAAATCCTGATTTTTGTCTTATTCCTCCTTTTCACAGTAAATCTAGCACATTGAGAATATTTAGCACTTCTGGTCCACATTCTGATTATCATAAGCATCATCCTTATAATGGCTCTAAAGTGTTCCAAAATTCACTTGCTGAGCTCTACCTTTGCTTGTCCTAATTGTTAAATCCATCAGTTAAAGTGACTTGATTTAACATCATGAGTGACAGGTTCAAAGAGTGAAGGACCTCAGGAACATGTTCACTAAGGAACAGGTGTATTGGTTGTGAAAGAGAACTTATGTAGGCTTAGAACTTCTTTATAGAAACAGGGGATATAATCACAAAGTAGTTCTCAGATGATGGGGTGTATATTAACCAGTATCAATAACAATGAAAATAAAGGCAGGAAACACAAGCATTAAAGTCAGTTATTTCTGAATAGTGACTTAATAGGAGAATTTAAATTATCCCAGGGTTGGTCAAATAGGAGACAGGGCAATCCAAGATGATTCCTGAATTCATACATGGTCTTTGATGAGCACTCGAACACACACATGCATGCACGCACACATGCACGCACATTCACACATGTATAGATCCATGCATGCAAAAAAAAACGAAAAAAAGGTTTAGATAACTTTTTAACTAAAGTTAATGGGCCTCAAGAAGGGGCTCCAAAATATGCCACCGAGTCTTAAATCTTTACTAGTGGAGATGACTCAGAAGGAAATTTGGAGCCCATACGGACAGATATTCTGGGGAATAGAGGGAGCAGGCAGGAAACATCAAGAGAAGAGGAGGGGGGAAATGGGGAAGAGAGAGGGAAGGGAGGGAGAATGGGATAGGGGAACGACAGGGGGTAAGGAAGGGGTGGAGGTACCTACCCATTGAGTTTTTGTAGCCAGGTTAAAAAAATAAAGGGGCTGGAGAGGTGGCTCAGGGGTTAAGCCTCCGCCTTGCAGGCGGAAGTTCCTAAGTTTGGATCCCAGATCCACGTATAGACTCCAGGCGGAAGCGGGGGCGGCCTGCACTTCTGGTCCTGGTAAGGCGGAGCCTGTGAATCCTGGGGCAGAAGGAGGTGGAGGCGTCCATGGTGGTTCACGAATTCGTCCGTGGTTCTACACACACACACACACACACACACACACGAGCGCGCAAACACACACACATGTGCACAGTTGAATAAATAATAATAATAAAAAAAAAGCTATCCTTGATACAAGATTGCTTTGAATAACAAAGCAAGCCATGGTACCATAAATAAAGTCTAATACATTTTAAAATTTATTATCTATATTGATCACAATATTTTCATAAGAATACTATTTAGATACTTTCCATAAGAATATTATTTAGATACTGTATGTAACGTCTGGGAAGATGGCTTAGTGAGTAAACACAAAAGTTACAATTATTTTGTTGCACATAAGGTTGCAAGAAGTGTTTAAAATTAGGCTATAGAGTTTTATTAACAATACAAAAGTACAAACACACTAACATTTTGCCCCAAAATGAAAAATAACTTTGGTTAAAATTTTAGATTTGGGGGCTGGAGAGGTGGCTCAGGGGTTAAGCCTCTGCCTTGCAGGTGGAAGGTCCTGAGTTCAGATCCTAGACCCCACGTATAGACACAGGGCGGAAGCGGGGGCAGCCTGAGTTTCTGGTCCTGGTAGGGCGGAGCCTGTGAATCCCGGGGCAGAGTAAACAAGAGATGGAGGCAGTCCATGGTGGTTCCCGAATTCGCCCGTGGTTCTACACACACATACATACACACACACGCACACACACATACATGCACAATTGAATACATAATAAATAATAATAAAAAATTTTCTAAAAAAAAATTTAGGTTTAATTCCAAACCCATTCTGCATTGGTGGTAAAGTAGTGAACATAGCTGCCTTATAAATCCACATATTTGTAAATAAGAAAATTTTAAAACAGTAGCCTTGTAAATATCTTTTCATTGTGTTTTAAAATGTGTACTCAGAATAGTTCTCTGAGTAGACAATTGATAATCTTGTTAATATACATGCACATATAATTGAAAATTTAATACATGTGAACAATAGTCAAATTAGCTCTCAATTATTATTAAGACCAGTTTATTCAAAATATTGTATAAATATAAACCAAGATAATGTTAAGTAGCCATACACTTGAGCTATACATTATTTTGAATTTAACACTCAGCAAACAAAATTGAAAATCAAGATCCTTCTACCTATTCAGAAATTTGTGTTTTGAATATTTTGCTGGTGTTTTGACATACTAATATTCATTAGCTATCACCGGTATAAAACATCTGAAAGTACAGGTTATTTTTAAGGAAATAGTAAAAATAAATAAGTGAAAAGCAAAAAAGAAAGAGACTGTGAAATATAGAAATCATGAGCTAAATTAAAACAACAGATTTCATCTACTGAAGTTAACCTTTGCCTCTACGGAATAGAAGCCATGTTTGGTATTGCAAACCTGGTTTCACATCCAAGGATACAGAAGTCATTGATTCTGGAGGGACTTAGTACCCTTGTTTTACTAAATTGACATGGCTTCAAAGTGTCCTTTAAAAAATGTTGTGCACACCCAGAGACAAGTGCTCCTCTTAGCTTTGCTCATAGAAGCATCTTTTGGCAGTAAATGTTGACTCGTTGTTGAATATGTAATACTTGCTTCAGAATGATGGCTAATAATTAACAAAATCTGAGCAAGGATTTTAATGGTTGCCTAGTGCTTCTTCTGTTTCCAGCTTCCATTCAGGACAACTTAAAAATACTGACCATTAGCTCAGTATGAATCCCTATGTCCCCAAAAGATAAGTATAGATAAAAGATTGCTTTTAATATTTAGTGTAAGAACTTTATAGATAATAATGAACTACAAGAAATTTGCATCCATATCTTTAAATTTATCTTATGAAATTTATATTTCATTCTTAACAAGAGTCAGGTATATTTATAAAAGTATTATATTTATTATATCAATTTTGTTGTCAAATCCATTACTCTATGCAACTGCATATGACTACATTTTTAACACTTATTGAACACTATATGACATTATTAACGATGATTTCATTAAATAGGATTTATTATCACAATGTAAGATCAATGAAACAAAAGAAACAGTTCTTTAAATGATTCTATTTCAAGATAGGGCTCATATTTTGTAAATATTGCAAATAAGTTTGAGTTTATTTTTTTTTCATGTGTAAGTATGTATGGTGTGCTTGGGTGTTTATGTATTCATATGTGTCATAGTTCTCTGGAACAACAGAATCGATAGAATACATATATATACATATATATATTTTATTAAATCAACCCACAATAAAAGCAGTGATCTTTAAGGAAGCTACTTTGTCCTTGACCCAAATGTCTCACAAAGTCAGGATCCTAAGAAAGTCTCCAGCCACTATTTAGCTAGTGGGTCAAAGAGTTATGCTCTCATGTTATGGTAGAAGAGCTGGGTTATAATCATTCTCAGTAATGAACAGCAGCAAAGCCTACCCAGGCTCCAAAGACAGCAGGAACAGTGGGCAAGATCAAACGGGCTAAGCTCTGAGGTCAGCCAAGGACAGAGACAGTAATACTACTGTCTCAGCAGCAACAAAAGCCGACACACGACAAGGGAAGACTAAGTCCTTTCTCTTGAACTTTCTTTTTTATGCTCCACCACTGGCAAGCAGCACCTATTATGGGCTGCATTTTCCATATCAACTAAATAATCACCTGCAGGCTTATTCAAGGACCTGTTCCAATCACTGATTCTTCAGTTTTGCCCTAAACAGCCCGCAACTGTGACATTTAAACTTAAATCTACACATCACAATATGCATATAGGTGCATAGAACACATAGAATGTACAATGTTTATTGTAAGTTGCATGTGTGTTCAATGTTTTTATTTGTATACAAAATATATTTTATATTTATTTATAAAACTATAATGTACATTTCATCATTCTCAGTAATTATCTGTTAGGTCTTACATATATCTTAAACTTCACCATATTAAGAAGAAGTCTGCTATGGAATTATACATAATAATCACATCCTGGCATGGATCATGCATAGAAGAAGTTCACCTGAAGTCTCAGAACTTTAAGTTTTATATAGGTTGTTCAATTATCTCAGAAGCTAGTACAACTGCACTATTAACTATCTTAATTATTTCTGAAGTACTCACCATTTTAGGAAGTTTGATCCACTATGCTTTGCTTGTTTTAAAATATTAGTGCATAGTATAGCACTCAATTTCCTAATGCTAGAAACTCAGTATTTTGGCTAACTCAGGAAAACCTAATGAGATCAGCTGTTGCATGTAGGATAAAATGCATTTGAGTCCATTAAAGATGGGCAAAGGAGGGTAGAAAAGATAAAGAATAAACTCTTCAAATTCCATATTCATGATAGGAATTGGTCCAGTAAGTTTACATTGATGAGGGACATATCTAAATTAATATTCCAATGTAGTTCAGAATAGTAAGTTTGGAGAAATTATTTAAGAATCGACTACAACAGTGCATGAAAGAATGGAGATAACCTGTTTTTGAAGAAATCCAGTTTAGACATTGCACAACTGTGAATAGAAGAGAGTGTAGCCTGAGGAAGGGATATGGAAGTTTGAATAATGCCAGTTAATAGGAAATCGTTGCTAAAACTCTGGAATGAAAGAAGTGTGTGTGCAGCTGTGGCATCCCAAGCAGTACTTATATACTCTACTCATAGGAAGAATCCCTGGCTTGGGTGAGTCATTAGTTTACAGATATGCATGTGTTCAGTATAACATCTTATTTTGGTACTCAGGAGATCTTTTGTCCACTATGGCTTGTTTTAAAATATCTTTTGAAAGTGAGTGATAATTATTTGTCAGTTAGAGACAACTCTGTCAACTTGAGAATTGAGGTTTGATTTTTTTGGCAAACTTGAGAAAAATTAACAGTTAAGGTAAACTGAGCAATTTTGTGGGAAAATTTTTTAGTTAGTGTGGAAAGACTCAGCCAATGATGGGTGAGACCATTTTCTTAGGCAATTAAATAAGATGAAGAAAACTGTTTGGTACTTTAGCATATTTGGGCATATTAAATTGCATTATCTCAGGAGAGAAAGTTTATCTTTCCCTTTGGCTCTTTTGGTGGATGTGGTATGACCAATTCCCTTAACTCCTGAAGTTTGCATGAACTCTCTTGCAAAACTCTACAAAGTTTTATAACCATAATAATAAGCATGAATAAAAATACCTTGATCCTATATGTTGCTTAGTCCTGTTTTTGTTCAGAAGAGGAAAATGACAAAACTTTAGTTATTACATGACAGAGTATCTAATATAATGGAAGGTAAGTTACCTGTAGTCTAGGTTTCTATCTATACCTGATAAAAATTTTCAACATAAATCAATGGTTACATACAATAACCTCAGAATGTTTAAACTGTTTTATTCATTCAGCTTTTTATAGCAAATTTTCTTTATGTTCTCCAGAATAAGAGGAATAGGCAACTGTTAAATGGTTGTTAAGTTTGAATACAAGTATTAGGCCCAGGAGGTTAATAGTCCGATTTTGCAGTTGTATCTATTTTGTGAGGACAACCTATATTGCTATACTTAAATTTGTCATGTTTGACATAAAATAACAGGAATTTTATTCTGGAGGCAATCATTTTCCAAGCACTGGAACAGTGAGAGCCAAACTCCTCAAAATGTCAACATTTCACACATAGTTGATTCTTAATGTTCCTGAGGTTTTTTAGTGTCTTGTGGTTACAGTTTAAAAAAGTCACATACTGTTTCTTTTTTTTATTCATTCAATTGTGCGTGTATACGTGTGTGTGTGTGTGTGTGTGTGTGTGTGTGTAGAACCACGAACAAATTCGGGAACCACCATGGACCGCCTCTACCTTCTCCTTGTTTACTCTGCCCTACCAGGGCCAGAAACGCAGGCCGCCCCCGCTTCCACCCTGCGTTTATACGCGGGGCCTAGGATCCGAACTCAGGACCTTCCGCCTGCAAGGCAGAGGCTTAACCCCTGAGCCACCTCTCCAGCCCCCACATACTGTTTTTTAAAACATGCAAAATCTCATTATTCAGAACAAGTAACACTGTAATTTTATTGTTATTGTATTGTGTTTTTTATTTTTATAAATCTTTATAAATCTTTTCATTTGCATTATGGGAAAGCATATGTGAAATAACCAAATGTTTAACATTTCCAAGGGAAAAATGTAATATTTAGACAAACTACACATGTAAGTTTTTCTTGATCTTTGAACAACTTTTAATTGCTGTGAATGATGTAAGCTATAGGTGATGTAGAACATTTTTGAACACGGTTTTATTGGGGGAGTTTTAAAATTGTGAATAAAATCATATTTGCTGAAGGCATTTTTCGGCATCTAATGAGATGATTTTATTCTTTTTGGCCTTCTGACTGTTAGTTGGCTCTCATATTTATGAATTGCTTCTGTTAAACCATCCTTGTATCCTAGGGAAAATTGTCACCTTGTAATGAAAAGCTGCCTCACATACACACTCTTGAATACAGTTGAATGATATTTTTGATGTATTCATGCATATTTCACAGATGTAAGATAGGATTTATTGATTGATTGTTTGTGGACCTGTTCATTTTGGTTATGCTTCAGAGTAATGCTATTCAACATAAAAAATACCGTTTTGAAGTCTTCTTTAAATACTAGGCTGATTTTTGAATAGAAAAATGTTTCTTTGCTGATTCAATTCATTATTACTTTGTTGCAATTTTCTGTTTTTTTGATTCAATCTTTACTGGTTATGTGTTTTAATGCTTTTGTTTACTATAGTAATGTAAGTCATTGCCAGAGTAACTAGATAAGAAAATTGTAAGGCTGGAGAGGGCTCAGGGGTTAAGCCTCTGTCTTGAAGACAAAATATCCTGATCTCGGATCCCAGATCCCACTTACACAAAAAAGCTGGGCGGGGGCAGGGGCGGGGGCGGCCGTGGCCTGGGCTTCTAGTCCTGGTGGGCGGAGCCTGTGAATCCCAGGTCAGAGTAAACAAAAAGAGGAGGTAGAAGCAATTCACCCTTGGTTCTACACTCACACACACACACACACACACACACACACAATTCAATAAATAATTAAAAAAAACTATCCAAAGAAAATTGTAGAAGCATCCAAATTAGAGAAGATAAATTGAATGATCTATTGAATATATATAGAAACTCTAAAAACTTAATGGGAAACTAGAAGAAATAAACAAATTCAATAATGTTTCTTACTGTAAGTTTATTCTATATAAGCCAATATTATTTTGCAAATTATAAATAATTTCTCCAAAAAGAATTCAGAAAATATAAGTTCATTCTGGACAGCTGCTAAAAATAAAGAACTTAAAAAGAAACTTTCATAATGAGATGAAAAGTCCGTATATTGAAAACTAGAAAAACTTAGTTCCAAAACAAAAGATATCTTGGGAAAAAAATACCATGGGAAAGATACCCATGCAAAACAACATGTGGCTGAATGCAGTTGCTATTTAAATTAAATTGAATTTTTATATAAAATAAGGGAAAACATACAGTTTATGAAAATTCATAGGATCCCATGAAACCAAGAGATATCTTGAATAAGATACACAAAGTCTAATTCAAAGTATACCACACTGTTACCATTATCCAAATAGCAAATACCATGATACCTATTAACATGGAGATCTTCCATCTTCATGTTGTCTTTCTTCTGCTTTTTCAAAAGCAGGAATTTAATATGAAATATGAGTAATAAGATGTGCTAAAATTGTGGTTCCCACTCAACATCTTTAAAAACCCACGATAAAGCTAAAGAGCAAAAGTTTGGTCAGGTGCCCATGGTCAGGGGACCAGTGGTCAACAAGCCACTGGTAGGAGCACAGAGAGCCTGTCCCAAAACAGGCAGTGGATGATGTGAATGCCCGGTTCCTAGGCCATGCAAGGACATCCATGTTGTGAACACAAACAACTTTGCTCAGGAGACTATGCATAGCCCACGGATCCAATAGATGCCACCTATATTGTGAGCACATATATTGATGGATGTTACTTTAAATAAAATAAATATTTTACATGAAACATTTTTTACGTTAAGAGTAGTGGCTAGCATTGGCTTGACCATGAATTAGAGGAAAAGTTATCAAAATGTTGGGTATACAATAAAAATTCAAATTAGACAAAAGAACGACTAAAATTAAAAGAAAGCACGTCTAAAATTCAAAGCAACATGTTGAATACTTGAATATTGTTGAGCACAGATTTTTAACTGTTTACTCCATCATAAAATTGAAATTGTATGTGAGGTACTGGATGCTTTAATTAGCATGATTTAGCTATTCTACTTTATGTGGTGCATCATAAATATAATTTGTGTGCATCAATTAAAACTTAATGTATGCAGTAAGATAAATTAAAATTTAGTAAAAGGATGTTCTCATTTAAATCAAATGCTTGAAATAATAGTGTAATTTATTTGTTTAATGATAATAGTATTACTTGCTTCTGTATATATTTGTTTCCAGTGCCAAGCACATAATGGAATGAAACATATTTGTCATCAGTACTTGTAAATGGAGGTGTAAGAAGGAAGTTGAGTTACTCTGTAGTCTGCTGTCACTCGTGGCACCTGATCTGCCTTTTCTATACCTACTTCATCTTAAGACAATAGTAATACTTAAAGGTGTTACATAAGGTAATATTTCCACATTGATCACTGCACATTGATTTAAATGGATTAGCATGATTTGACACATCATTTCGAGCTGTGCATTATTCTAATGCACAGGTTTCAAGTAGCTAAGAAAAAAACTTACAAAATTCTCTTAATTTTTTTAATATCACCTTCTGTCCTAGATTTTAGTCACTCATTGGAGAACAAGTTGAGGTTTCTCTAAGTTGTTGAGTGAAATACCAGCCAGGCCACCATAGACACAGATGAAGGTATTCAAAGTAAGCCTATCAAAATTCAGCTAAGAAATGCTTATTTATCAATCTAAACTAAGAAATAAATGACTAATTTATGGTATGTTTACCATTTTCCCAGATTACATAGATATGAGCCTAAATTTAAACATAATTAAGTAAACCATAATAGGCCTCTACCAGTAAATACCATATAAACATTAAATACAATGCACTATTTCTATGCACATGTATGTACATCATACATACATATGAATATAGATTAAAATATAGTTAAAAGTACATACAATATGTTCAATTTTGATTATGGGTGTATTTGTATTTCCAATCCATTGGGAACTTGTTCCTATTGTTTTTGATTTGTTGGTAGTGCACATGCATGGATACATGTGTGTTTACATGTTTGTTGGGCATGTGTTTGCATTGGTGCATGTGCATGTGTAACACACTATAGAAGTTTGAGACTGATATTAGGAATAATCCTTAATTGTTCTTCCACCACATTATTTTGTGACTATGTTTTATTTAAAGTCAGAGTTCAGCTATATTTTTGTTATTGCCTAGTCAGGCAGATCTGAGGATTCCCAGGTATGACCTTCTAGGGATGGAATTACAGACCAGATCAGCCATCATATCCATGACAAATTTTTTTTAAATATGGAAACTGAGAATCTGAATTCTAGTAATTCTGAACGTACATCAAGAATTTAAACCACTCTGCTTATCTATTCCTCAAGTCCCTATTTCTGCTTAATATTACCAAGTAATAAACTGAATTCATTAATAAGAGCTCACTAATAATGTATAACACTGGAACTTGATTTTCAAGAAAATTTTCCATTTCAGAATTCCACTTTATGTGCTTTTTCAGCTAATTCATGATCTCTAAAATATTTCAAGTTAAATGTAAATCTGAAATGTTTAAAAAGTGCTACAGGTTTTAAATACATGATACAGGGATCAGGTCTCCCTTTATAGAAGTAACAGGAATGAGTGCAGACCTCAAATAGGTCACTGGGGAGTTGAATGAGTTCAAATTTTGAAAATGAGCTATAATACACAGCGTTTACTTAATAAATGTGAACTTTCATTATGTGGCATTCAGGGATATAGTTTGGAAGGGTTGATTTGTGCAAACCAACATGAACATCATTATAAATACTTTGTCTTGGTAGATTAAGTTTAAAAAAAAAAAAAGAAAAACAACAGACAGGTAGGTGACTAAGAGATCCACCTAGATTTTGAATGGTGAAAGTCATTCAACAGATGGATCACAATAGTTTAAGTTTCTCTGTTATGACCTAAAATCTACCTGATCCTCTAGAAATTGTTAGTCAGCAAGTCAGGTTGATTAAAGTTCAATATTAGAAAATATGAATCATTCCATGAATAGATGTTAGTCTTCTCTTAAACCTACATAAACACACATATTCCCATCCTAAAGCACCCAAACACACTCGATTATAAAATGCACAAATTCATGATACTATTACTCTAACTACAACACTGAGGTATACTTTGAAGCCTAGGGACAATATGAGGTTTTGTGATTTCAAGAAGAGTCCAGATGCAGGATGTGGATAAAAAATTTTTGTTAGAATTATCATCCCTTTGCAATGGAAAGGAAGAACAAACATGAGAGAATGGTTTAGACAAAAACCTGTCCTTTCATCATCTGGTTGAAAATGTACTTTAATGGAGATATTTGCACATGCTTTTTTCCACCATGGTCTTTGGAAGGACAGAGACAGTTAAAGAAATAAATTCAACATAAATACTTTGTATTGGCATTCCTTATCACTGAAGCTAAACAATATTTTGCAAAGAAATATTTCTCATCCATTGTGGACAAATTGGTTTGCTTTTACACAGTCCTTAAGCAAATATGGCAAAATCATATTTAAATATCTGCATGAAATATTAATACAACTAATATTATACAGGCTGTTTCTCAAGGACAAAATGCAATTACCTATTCTTAATCTTAGCTTGTGTTTCTAAACTGGTCTAAGAACAAAGTAGCACACAAGAACTTACTTAATGTGGAAGACCATAAGAAAATTAGAACTTTGGCAAAAATAATAGTGTGTGAGTAAATGTGATGTGGACTAAGAAGAAAAACTAAACCTGGTCTGTGAGATAATATTAAAAGTCAGCATTATGAATATTGAATAAAATACACCAAGGGAGAAAAATAGCTAATGAAGTAAACCAGGGACATTGAAAGTATATTATTATATCTCAGACAGCAAGTGCTTTTAAGTTTCACACCTACACATTTTGTAATGCATATTTTTTCTCTTTTACTAATTAACTGTTTTTGACAATTTTTACATTACACATATGACACATTTTCATGTATACTGATTACTGTCCCCCCAAGCCACTTTTATCTTTCTCACTTACATACACACTCCCCTTCTTTCCTATAAATCTCTTGATGCACATTGTTTTTGGTTAGCTCTTGGATTGTAACCAAAAAAGGTGATAAGTTCTGAGAAAAGAATGGGGTCTCAATGTAGACTGTGCTGCAGCAATGCTGATATAAACAGAAGGAATTTGGAGATGTTTAGGTAATGAAGAGAGAGGAGCACACAGACTTCTCTGCAAAACCAACAGGTTTCTAAAAAATGTGGAAAACATGCTCTGGACAGTGTAATCATTGAACCAAAGAAGGATAAAAAACATCATCAATCACATTCATGAGATACACGATTGTACTCTAGTCAAAAGTGGAAAATCTAAGGCCATCATTTTCAGCTGATATATTAGTGTCACATGTCAGCTGACATATTAGATGCTAATGAATTTCTTTGTGTAGAGAAAGACATTTCTTTTTTAATTTTTTTCTACTTTTACAAGCATATTGAGTATTCATCCCCGCTTCCCTCCCTCCTCTCTCTTTCCCTTCCCTTCCCTTTTCCTCCCTTCTCTTTACTATTTCCTCCCACTCTCTCCCCCCTACAGCATATATGCTTCTATGGGCCTCAGGTTACCTCTGGCTTGTCTACTCCTGTGGAGGTTCAGGCTCCATGGTATATCAAGTTACCTCTCTTTAGGCCACCTCACATGTGCATTTCCCTTCACTCATCCAGCTTTAGACACAAAGATTTCCACTGGTTATAATAACCTACCTACAGAGCACTTTGATACACTATCTTCCTGCCTATAGGCTTATTGGCTGTTCTCCCTATTGATCTATTTCCTTCCCTTGTTTTAGCTCTTGAATCCAATCAGAAAGCTGTTGGTCACCTCCTCGATACTCTTGTCACTACTACTTGTATTACAACTTACAGATCTCATGCCATTCATGGGGCTTGTGATTATTTTCTCCCAACATCTTGCATCTTCGGTAATAGGGTCTTACTGAGACTTTTGGAAGAGCAACCAAGAACAACGGCAAAAGCCTATAATGTTTGGGGGCCTTTAAGAACTCTTTGACTAACATTTTATCAGAAAGTGCCACATTCATTTTATTTCTATTATAACTTTGCCCCTGGGTTCTAAGAAAATCATCTCAAGGCTTTTTTTTTATTTTTATTTTCCCTGTTTTCCTCACTCTATGCTCCTCTGCATAGGGACTGCCCATTTTTATTCTATTTTTCTTTCTTTCTTTTTTTTTTTATTTCCACTCATACAAACTTAACAGGTACACCAGTCCCCTCCCTCCCTCCAACCTCCCACTACCCTATGCCTCCCTCCCCTCCCCCCTTCCTCCCCATCCCTCAGTGCCTCCCCCTCCCATCCTCGGAGCATCCTTTAATGCGCATGCTAGACTCTCTTCTGGACCCTCCTCTCTGATGACATACAAGGACCCAGTGGCATTTCCCAGAACCCTTTCCTGTGTTCCCCTTAAGCATAGGAACACTACTGTGGCTGTCGATCCCTTGCCTCCAAGGATGTTAGTGCTTTTAGCAAATGCTAGACTTTGTGGGGTCAATAGTGTGTTGGACATTGTGCAGGGCATGCAAAGTCCAATTATGATTGCTTTGGCCCTAACTTGTATGGAGTATCTTGCATATCATTGCTCCTCCCATCCCTGTGCTCTTACAATCTTACAGCCCCATCTTCTGCAAATTTCCCTGAGCTTCTGGATGGGGAGAGATTAGGCTGGCCTAGTTCTAGGTGGTTGATATAGAGTCTCTGAAGTTCTGGATTGTGGTTTGTTGATTTTTTTTCCAGTTTTCCTACTCCTGCAATGTCCTTCACTCCATCCTGATGGGTATTGGATGTCACCCCCTGGCCAGAGATAAAAGCTGTATGAGCCTGCATTCCCACCAGCAATGTTATAAGAGTATATTCAAAGGTAGACGTAATAAAAGTAAGAAACCGCGGTGAGGGAGGGGTCAATCACCCATTTGCAAAATGGTTACTTTTTATCTGCCAGACTATATGCCCTCCCCTTCTGGTGAGATCATACCAGATCAGTTGTAAATAATCAGGAACGAAAGTCTGTGAACTTAACCAGATGTCTCATTACTCACTTGCAGTCCTTGATGGTGGCCTATTTTCTCTGCTGTAATATGGTCCCCTCTCTCCTTGTTTGTGGTGTGACCCTTCTAGCCCATCCCTCCTGTTCATAATCTTTGCAATTACTGTAGGTATTACAGAGATTTATCTTTGAGTGTCTCTAGGTGGGTTTGGTACTAGAAGCCACCTATTAGGGAGTACATATGGTGCTTAATTTTCCATGCCTGGGATACTTCACTCAATATAATTGTTTCTAATTCCATCCATTTCCCGGCAAATTTGCATTAATTCATCATTTTTGATGGCTGAGTAGTATTCCATTGTATAAATGTCCACATTTTCCTTATCCACTCGTCAGCCGTTGGACATTTGGGTTGATTCCATGACTTTGCTATTGTAAACAGTGCTGCTATGAACATGGTTGAGCTTGTGCTATCGAGGTGAATTTTTGCTGTATGGGGGGTTATTCCCAAAAGTGGAATCGCAGGGTCATATGGCATTTCAATCTTTAATTTCTTTAAGAATCTCCAGAAGGCTCGCCAGAGTGGCTGTATGAGCCTGCACTCCCACCAGCAATGTAGGAGAGTTCCCCTCTCTCCACATCCTCTCCAGCATTTGTTGTTGTTTGTATTGTGGATTTTTGCCATCCTGACAGGGGTGAGATGATATCTCAGGGAAGTTTTGATTTTCATTTCCCTGATGGCTAAGGATGTGGAGCATTTTTTAAGATATTTGTTAGACATTTTAATTTCATCTCTAGTAAAGTTTCTTATTCTATTTTTCAAAAAACATTTTTTGCATATTACTAGCATAGGATGTTCCTTTGGGGTTACTTCCCACAATCTTAGGGTTTTTCTGTAAGTCCTTCTGTCCCTCTTATTCCCATGTCCCTCTTATCTCCCAACCCCAAATAAAGGTGGGAGGAGCAAAGGGAATAACAATATAATGATTCATGTGACAAAAGTTTTGGAATTAATTAAGGTAAATGCTATTTACAGCAGAAGTTACATTTTTGTTTACTATAGGAAGAATCACAGTACATGAGGACAAGCAAAAAGTGAAAATCATGAATTATGATAGTTGGATATTTTTTGAGGAGTGGTTGAATGTGAAATCTATACTTACATTTTCAATTGTGAATGTGAACAAAAGTATGCATCTCTCATAGATTTTCCTGTGATATTCATCCTATAGGCTCATCAAGTAGGAAAGCTACATTGTAATAAAAGCTGCTTATATCACTCTTACCATTGCACATAGTCACTGTATTATAGTCATTGCTAACTAAATAGTTTATTTCAAAACATGTGGCAGAAACTGCTTCATGTAGATCTTGTTTATAGACAATGTTTTAATAACATTTTGCCTAAAGGTAATATACACAATTGTTAAAATACCTATCCCTTGGAAATGAGACATCTCAGATAATCTGACTTGGACATAAGCTGCAATACAGACAAATATCAAAAGCTCTTCAGTCTTCTTGCCAAAACTTCTATCTGTCTCTTGGAGGGTTACTCTGTACATGAGAATGTTTAGAAAAGTGGCTATAACTATACATTACATCCAAGTGTTATCACGACAGTTTTAGATGCTGCTACTGTTTGAATTAGAGTACATATTATTAATGTGACTCAAAAAAACTATTTTATATCTCTCTGATTTTTGTCACTCACATAGCACTGGACATGCAACATACCATATTTTAATAACTATTAAACAATATTATATGTTACTAAAAATCAAGAAAATAGAAAAATCAATTTTGTTTTTCTAATTATACATAAATTTTAAGTAACTAAAATATTTACAAATCTGTGAAAGTTACTTCAATACAATGAAATTGTACTACAATCATAACCTAAGCAGAAACAGTTACCATTGCTTACATATCCTGAGGGAAGTAAACATATGTTTTAGAAGAAAATGAAGAAGCTAAATCATTGAAATTGACAGAAATGTTTGCATATACTTTTAAATCTTTTATTGCCTGAACTTTGGGATCTGGCCATTGTTATTCTGTGAAAAATCAACTTTGGTTTCACATGTAAACGAATTTATACAGAGATAATCATATATCATGAAACTATTCCTCTGAGAAAACCAGATTATAAACTGAACAGGGAATAAAGCAAAGATTGTGATGTTTGTGCTCTTCGCTTGATGGTAAAAATGTAAAAACTGTGTAAGTCTATATACGTATGATTGATTCAAGTTGAAAAAACAAAATACAGCAATTCTCATTTCCTTACAATTTAAATATATTATCTATAATACCTTACATCTGAAAAAATCTTTGTTAAGGTTGACATATCATTTTAAAGTGTGTTTGCATATGATGTACTTTTAACATGTTTGTTTTTAAGCATTTTGAATGTGAAACAATGAAGTGCATTATGCTGAATCTCTTTTCCAATTTCACTAGCATAACTGTTATTTTATGTATGTATATACTTATTGCAATCAATGATACTATATTTCCTTGATTCCTTCTGTGAAAATAATATTTGAACAAGACAAATTTCATGTCTTAGGGTTGGATATTAATAAAACCTACCCCAATGATTCTAATGAATACTACATTGTTGAAATGTTTACAAACTTCATCATCTCAGTCAACTGAACATTTCTGAAACAGAAAATTTGACTCCATCATAATTAAACCAGAATCAGAAAATGTCAGGGCTAAGTTTGACCTAAATTGACCTTATAAAGTACAATGTCTCAGGCTTGAGTGATGACTCAGGCAGAGACACTGCCTACACCAGCCTGATGACCTGCGGTTGACAGAGGAAAATCATCTGCACAGTGTGTGCTCACATGAACCACGTGATACATTTCACCTGGCCTCCACACTCACAGAGGAGTACCATAACCAAATACATTTAAAGTGTAATTTACAATTTTTCTTTCTTGAAGTTCTCCAAAGTTTTTTCAACTATAAAATACAGATGAGAGAAAACATAACATCACACTTATAGATTATTTTAGGATTTAGGAGATATATTTATTATTGTTGTTGTTGTTGTTATAATTATTATTATTTAGTTTTAGAGAGTTTCTTGTATTTATATGATGAATTAAGCCATTTCAGCTTGTCTTTTCCTCCTCTTTCTCCTATTGAAACCCTCTTCCTATTTTCATGCGTTTGGTTATGTACTTCATGAAGTTTCATTAGAGTTACCTGCATTAGTGTGTGCTTGAGTACACACATAGCAGGAGAATGTAGCCTTAAAACTGCATCTTCTGTTAAGATCAAAGTAGAAAATATTTCATTTATACATGAATTTTAAAAATTCTTATCTTCCACAAATGATCTCTTAAAGACTGAAATTACAATTAATTAAACCATGACTTTGGTAAATAAATTATTATAGTTTAGAAATTATCAACATAATAATTACTTAGTTTATTTTTTATTTTTATTATTATTTATTCAATTGTGCATGTGTGCACGTGTGTGTATGTACGTGTGTGCGTGTGTATATGTATGTGTAGAAACACGGGCGGATTCGGGAACCACCATGGACCACCTCCACCTTTTCCTTCTTTACTCTGCCCGGGGATTCACAGGCTCTGCCCTACCAGGACCAGAAACACAGGCCGCCCCTGCTTCTGCCTGGCATCTATATGTGGGGTCTAGGATCCGAACTCAGGACCTTCCACCTGCAAGGCAGAGGCTTAACCCCTGAGCCACCTCTCCAGCCCCAATAATTATTTAGTTTAAAATACAATAAATTACAAAATACATTATTTCTGAATATGCTACTCCTATTCAAAACCTCTGGCTGTTAGCAATGATAATAATAGCAATAATAATAATAATGATGATAATAATAATAGAATAAACACATTTGACTTTCTTATTCACCATTAAATGATTAAAATGATAGTATAATAATCATAAACACTTTTGACTTCTCTATTTCTATTAAAATTTGTCTTTACTCAATGAGTATATAATTCAGTATGGTAAAGTCAGAGTTATATGGTAATTTTTGTTGGAGTCCTTAGAAGGACAGTTTCTATCATCTTGATCATTTTTGAGGTATAATGATGCTCATGATATTACAGCAGGTTTGGGACACTAAGTAATTCTAAACTAGGTAGTTAAGGTTTTAAAATATTTTATGTTTACTAAGCTCATTTCTTAGACTCCATTGTCTCAATAAGAAAGTAAAATTTGTCATTCTATTATTAAAGCTGTGCTTTTAATGTATTTTGCATTTCCCATGTTTTTTCAATATTTGGACTTTTATTTACTTATTAGATATTTTAAATTATGCCCTTTGTTCAAAGCCTCAAGACATAGGATGGATAAAACCTTTCATTAAATATTTAAATGTGGAAAAGAAACAATCAAAATGCAACATAATAACCAAGAGAAAAGGCTCCCAGCATAAAAACCAAAGATCTCATTTACTGAATCAGAGTCCTTATTTAGAAGTTGAGAATTGCATGTGGTTTCCTTAGTATTATGTATTATTAATGTTTAAATCGAGTAAAATGAAATCTGAATTTTGTTCAGGAGACCTTATCTTCAATAATTAAACAAGTTGATCAGTTTTCCATTCCTTGGCTTGTTCTGTACCCAACTTTTAAATAATTTAAATATGTTATTAACAAAAGATGGTTTATTGTAGATGATTTAGACAAAGTTTCTAACATCTGTGCAAGACAGATGTATTTGTACATCCATAGGACATACTTTTATTATTCATTGTTATATTTACCCATAGAAACAATATGCACTCTTGAAAGAAATGCTCGAGAGAAAAATATACAACACTGTAATTGATTAATTCTGTTCAAGTGCTACATATACATTAATATAGTCAATTGTCAGTTAGAAGGTGATCACAGTTTTCCATGATTTTTCAGTGATGACTCTTCATGAATAGGTATAATTTTACCTTTCGCATCCAATACTGGGAGAAAAAGAAGGAAAAGGACTGCATTATTGGAAAGGGATCACAGAACAGAGTTGTACAACGTGAGTTAATTACAAGAACAAGAGGATTTAAAAAACCCAATAGGTTAAGAAATTGACAAATATCTTTTTTAAATGTGGAGGGGGGGCACTGTGTGTGCCTGTGAAGGACCAAGTATGACTTCAGGAAACATCCTGGACTGTTTCTACCTCCTTTTTGCTTCTCTCTGGGATTTCCTATGCTTCTCCCTCTAAGAAATCCAGTTAGCTGCCACTCTGTCTATTTTTAAGTTGGATCTGGGACTGGAACTAAGTAATGTCCTCCTGCTTGCAAGGCAGAAGTTAATCCCTGAACCACTTCTCTATTCTGACAAGTAACTTAAAAGTTAAAGATTTAGGGAAATTCAGAGATGAAAAACTGGCTTTATTGGTCACACCTATTTTACAGTTTCTAAGAAATGTGTTGTATAGCATGTGATTACAGGTCATTTCAGTTTTGTTGATATCTTGGTGTAGCCTTCTATTTTTTCCTCATCTCTAGTATTACTCCAGTAATACTTCCTTCTTTAGAGTCATTAATTTGCTTTAATCCATTTGTTCTGAAAATTTATCATTGAGAGACCTTCACATAAGGTTACTTTTTCTTTACTCTAGAGAGAAAGTCTATGTAGTTCCTTGGGCTGAAAAACTTGAATTAATCACCATGAACCTTGTACTGTGAGCAAAATGCTATTTCACAGAGAAACAGCTCCAGACCTCGAGGGAAAATCACCCCAACCTATGTTATACAGTGCATCACTTTTCAAAGCACTTTTAAGTTTGATTCATAGAAATATGTAAAACCTACTAATTAATTTACAGTAAAATCAGAGGCTAATATAAATGATATGCATAATCACCTGTTAAGTTAGACATTATAGCCAGTTAGAAATTAAAATTTCTTTGGCCGCAAATAATTTTTTTAATACTAAGGTAGATTGATACAAGTAGTATTCTGAATATCTGTGGCATCCATTCCACCTCTATCATTCTTTATCTTTTCCTACTCCTGCTGGAGTAGGAAATGTACTTTACCGTATTCATAACGTTCTTGTCCCTTTGAATTTATCCTGGGACCTCTGTGGAACCATGTGCATGGAATGATATGTTGGAGTTTCTGGGTTCATCAAGGTATTTACAAGTTATGGATGAGATAAGGGTCTCATGGACTTCTATCACTTAGTACTGAACTATTGACACCTAACAATTCTGGAAGAGGGGTAGGCAGAGTATCCAGTAGCAATAGTGAGTCCATTAGGCTCCAATAGATACATGCAAACATCTACTGGTTTTTATTGAATCCCACAAACTACCACTATTTCACCTTGTAATAATTCTCTTCAGATTTCATACATTAGTAAGATAATACATTATCGTTTTTGGAATCTGACTTATCTTGATATGTACAGAAATTGGTTATAACATCTTCCATGCTCACATATCTTGAAACAGATAACAAAATTATCTTAATATTAAGTTTAGGTGAAATTTCAATATAAGTATACATCTAATTTTCCTTTTATTCATGAACCAATACTAAGATAATTAGTTATCATGAAGAGTGTTGCACTAAACATGTGGGTGTATATTTCTCTTTAAATAGTGACTTATTGGTCTGCAAGATGACAGAGTGGGTATGGTGCATACTAAGGACTTGAGTTGAGAACTCAAGAAATTATTTAAATTGGGGTGCAGTGCTATGTATCTGTACAGTCAGAATTGGGGATGGGACAGGAAAACAGATGGTAGATTAAGTTTTTGTATAGCCAATCCAGCCTAAAGGTCAACTTTAGGTTAAGTGACAGGCTCTAACTAAAAAAAAGATGGAAAATGATTGAGAAAAATAAAATCAGCATCAACCTTCACATGTGTACTACACACATACATCCATATGTACAAACGCGTATACATACAAAAACAAAAATTAATTTTTCTTTTCCTTATTTAGTACCTAAAAGTGAAAATTCTGACTCATTAAATAGTTATAAATTTAACTTCTTAGGTGAACTCCATGATGTTTCCCATAATGCTTTGAGTAATTGGCAATATTCTCACCAACAGTGTACAGACTTTATACACACACACATACATATATATAAATTCTTACTGTATTTTGTTCTTCTCATAATAGCTACCCTAACATGACTATAAGAATTGCTTTTTGGATCTTCTATTTGTATTTTCTAATTTTCTTGATGATTACTAGCAATAAACTTCTTTTAGGAAGTATGTAATCTTCATAAACATAATTCAACAACACATAGAGGTGTTCATAAACTCCTATAGTTTCTAACTCAGCAACTTTTTTGACTGTAACTCATGATTGTTCTCTGAGAGATATTTAGGGCAATTTTCCAATTTATATTATTTATAATTTATCAATAATCACTGATTTTTATTAATTTATGTTTTTTAAAATTTTCTTAGTTATAAAAGCTCAATGAGTAGGTCTCCTCATCAACTCTCCTCTCCCCTCCTTCTTCCCTTCCTCCCTCTTTTCCATCTTTCCTTCTCTCTTGCTCCTTCTCTTTTTCTGTTTTTCTTCTGTCCCTCCCCTTTCTTGGTGTATCCTACCTGCTATCTCCCACCCTCCTGTCCATCACCTTATATGGGCCCCAGGATTCCCTCTGAAACAGCTATTCAAGTGGGAGTTCTGGCCTTCATGGCAGACCAAAGATATTTTAGATCACCCACTAATATGGGTACTCCCCTATACCTTTCTACACTTGCCTTTAAGGATCTAACTGCCTGAAACTATTTCCCCTAAGATACCCACCAGTCTATGGGACATGTTGAGATGTAGTCATTGTACAGGTCTGATAAGGTTGAATATCATTGCAATGATTTCCTGCCCACTGCAGCCCATCTTGTCCACCTAAGGACCTCCTCATCTTTAGGCTCTTACAGTCTTTCTGCTCTCCTCTTCCACAAGGTTCCCTGAGCTTTAGGATGAGGAGAGATTTGGCTGGCTAGCTCTGAGTGACCATTGTAGGGTCATCAGTATTCTACAACATGGTTGGCTATTGTTTTCAATTTTACTATTCTTAAATTGCATAAGGTTGTATGTCTTGGTGTTGCAGTCCTGTCCTATCCAAAGATTTAAAAAATTGTTTTAAAAGCAAAGGCTCTTGATATAATAAGAGTCTTAAAGTGAGAGGGAAGAATAGGAATAGAGCACAATAGAGAATGGGGTGAGCCTCTGGGTTGCCAGCCAGCTACCAATTAACCACCAACCCCTCCATGACCAAGAACATACACTGAGCAATTTAAACCCATCGAAACACAAATGAATAGGAAGGAAAATTAGAGAGGTAGAATCAGATGTCTCACTACGCACAGGCTTTCTAGACTGTGGCCTGATTTCTCTGTTGAGCTGTATTTCTTTGTCTCCATTCTCTTGGAGTCTTCTTTCCTCTGTCCTCCATGTTATAATTCTTTTTGGTTATAATTGGTGTTATAGAGTTTCTTACTTAAGTATGTCAATATAAGGGTTTGGAACTAAGTTCCACTTATAAGGGAGAACATATGGTGTCTGAATTTAGGCGCTTGGGATAGGTCTCTGAGTATGATTTCTTCCAGTTCCATCCACTTACCAGCAAATTCCATTAATTCATTTTTTGATGGCTGAGTAGTTGTATTAGTTAGGGTTCTCTAGAGTTACAGAATTCACAGAATGAATATATATATATATATATATATATATATATAATATATATATATAATACATATAGGAAATTTATTGAGTTGGTTTACAGATATGGCCAAGGTAGTTCCAACGATGGCTGCCAATAGCTAACTGCTCAGTTTGGTAGTCAAGTGGGTGATGGCTGAAGGCTGGAAAATGATATGGTTTTGGGGAATAATCAATAATTTATTTTCATACAGAGAATATACAAATAATTTCTCAGCTCCATGTAGGGTGAGTGCCCTGTCTGCCCTGCTCCCAACCCTCCTTCCCGAGGACAATCAGAAACGACAGGGAGTCTAGTCAAGCAGGAACTCGTTTATTGTAAGTCCATAGCCATCTCATAAAGGCAGAAACTGCAAGGGGAATTCCAGGTTGGGGAAATGGGAGCCAATCATCTTAAAGGTCAAGTCAGCACACAGGCTATATGTAGTGAGATTTCTTCAAAACATCCTGAGCTATGCCCCCTCTTGACCTTCTCTATCAAAACATCTCTGGTCTGGCAAGCTTAGACCAGACCAGTGAGGTCGCCTAGACTGAGGCCCGCCACACCACTGGAGAATGAGACAAGTATAAAGAAAGAGGTTCCTACTATTTTTACTTATGCTTTCTAGCAATTAGAGAAATATGTATGTATTTTTTGTGTACAGGAGAAGTATTTTATTCAAGGTATCAAAATTTTGGATTTCACAAGACACAGCAAGTGTCATTCAAGAAGGAAAAGTCTGGCGACTTGGAATATACTTTGAATAGTTCTCTATTTTGACTGACAAACTTGGATTACATAACCCTTGCTTTTGGGAAAAGTATATTCCTTCCCATCTGATTTTAATCTTGCTAACACCTAATGATGAACAGGTGTAAAAAGGCACCTAAAAGTTTCTTCCTTAAGGTTCACATAAAAGACACTGTTCTCCTTACTGTACAGACTCTGATAATATTTCCTGGAAATGGGGTAATATTTTATCAAAGAGTTGCTAAGGTGAGTAACTTAATCCAGTTTTTAACACTATGTTAACTAGTTTAATGCAGGTTAAAATCAAAAGTTTCTCTCAAAGTTGAATATGTTCACAGTGCATCTGTGTGAAAGACCGACCTAGGCTTCCAAGGAAGAGAAATGTGTACAAGGACCAAGCCATATCGCAAAGTTTTTCCCTATGTGTGTCTACAATTAACCACAACCTGTGCTTTGTTAATAAGTTTGAGAACTCGTTGGCTTACCAAGTTGGATTTTGGTGATATTTTTCGTATATTATCTTAAGGATGAGTTAAAATTACTATATTTATAAGTGATATTGCAGTAAATTGCTAACCAGTAATTGGATTTTTACAACTCACCATTAATATGGAGCATCCGCAAATTATCCCATGAAGCAAAAGTTACTAACTTTCAATGGCTTTAGTAATTTTGATATTACAATAATAATTTTAATTTTTTATTATTTATAATAGAACTATATTATATATGTGTATATATATTCTTGTGATGTTCATATGTTTCTATGATGTGCAACTTTTTAACAGAAATTTAGAAATAACAGTAAGACTGACTAGAAAACAAAGAAGTTATTGTTTTTATATAGTGCAATGAAGAGTTTGTAAAGAGAAAATCAAAATTACAATAAGGAGCTTAGTTGTCCTTGTTAAATGAATAGGAAATTACTTCATACACTCTAAAAAAGTTAACAAAATTTAAAGTTTTAATTTGCTTATTTAAGTAAACGTATCTTTTTAAAAAGTTAAGCTAGATCCTTGACAGTTTTATCACACGGTTATATTTCTTAAGCCAATGTAGAGCATATTACTAAAATTCATATATCAGAGACCATGTTTTTCCACAGGTGACAAGATAAGCACCTAACTAAGCTAGAGCAGTTTCCCAAAGCTGCAAAATGTTCCATTATCACAAATAAATGAGAAGTTTTTTTTTTCTTTTATATGATGCCAGATTAGCTACTACAGATGGTGACCACTCAAATTACAAAAACTATGACTGTGAAATGTTGTGGTCATGTTTCCTCACTTCTGAAATAGATGATCATGTTCATAAAATGTGGATAACGAATTGCAGCCTCTTCACTGTGTAAAGAGAGAAGATATCTTTCTGCTTTTCAAGCACTTAGCCATTTGGTGGACATCATATTTAATGTTTAGTCAAAATAAAGCTGCTTCATTCTATTTTTGCAAAGGAATTTCATAATTGGAAAAAAGTTCTCATTTATGTTTTCTTCTCAGAGAGTTACCAATATACTTACCTATACAGTAGGAAAACATGTACATATATTCCTTGCTATATTTATAAGCTTAAACAGTTGATGTTTAAGTCTGGATAATTCTTTATAGTATAAAACTTCCATTCTATTAAAGATGTAGTAGCAAACAATATTTTAAAAGGACATGGAATATAGAAACTAGAAACAAACTTTACTTTGGTAGATTTCTTCTGTCTGTGCGGGTATTGTCATGAAATGCTTGCTTGGTCTCAGTATATTTGATTTCATAATACACTTCCAATTGTCCACAAAAGGTATACATATTAATTCCCACATTGTTTGTGATGTATTTTCCAATGGCAGCACTTAGTACCAGTCTGTGTGTGACCTGATGCTTTTTTTCAGACTTTTTAATGACCTTTAATATTTTCTAAAGTATAACTAGATTAATGCTGAAATTATAAGGACTAATTATATCCAGCTACAGAGTTTCTCAAGTTATTTTTATTAGATACAATTTGACAGTTTTTTCTTTATGTGTGTGTATGGGGTGATTGCATGTGGTTATGCACCTTGGCATGTATGTGGGCTGGCTCATGCATGGATTGCATAGGACTAAAGGGGAATCAACCTTGACTGTTCTTCCAACTCATTCCAACTCTAGCTGCATATTCTGGGGATTCTCCAGTTCCGTATTCCAGGATTGAACTTACATGCCACATTGCCTGTCCAGTATTTTTTCATGTAGTTGTATTTATTTCAACAAAGACTTTTTGGTGTTGCTATGCAAATACTTTATTGCTAAGCCATCAGTCAGCCCCAATTTGGCATCTTAATAATACTTCTGAATAAAACACCTTAGATAGAAACCTGATCTGTGTCTCACCTATCTATTGCTGTAATGAATACATGACTAAAACAGTTTTGTGGAAAAAGCAATTGTTATATATCATGTTATAGTTGATCATGATGGCCGGAGAGTAGCTAGCAAAAGCTGAAGCAAATGGCCACAGCATGTCTCTAACTAGAACCAAGTGGGAAAGAACAACTAATACTTTCTAGCTTGCCAGTCTGCCATCTTATCAACGTAAGTTCCCTCTTCCTCTTTTTTAATATTTTTATTATTATTTCAGCTCATACAAACTTAATAGGTACACCAGTTCCCTCCCTCCCTCCTCCTCCCCCCGAACCCCCTGCTCTCCCTCCCCTCACCCCTCCTGCCTCATCCCCCAGTGCCTCCCACCCAAATTCCCAAAGTCCTTTCTTGTGCATGCCTGACTCTCCTCTGGGCCTCCTCTCCGATGACGTACAAGGACCCAGTGGCATTTCCCTGAACCCTTTCCTGTGTTCCCCTTAAGCATAGGAGCACTACTGTGGCTGTCAATCCCTTGCCTCCAAGGATCTTGGTGCCTTTAGCAGATGCTAGACTTTGTGAGGTCAATAGTGTGTTGGACACTGCGCCGGGCATGCAATGTCCAATTATGATTGCTTCGGCCCTAACTTGTGTGGAGTATCTTGCAAATCATTGCTCCTCCCATCCTTTTGCTCTTAACTCTTACTGCCCCCTCTTCCGCAAATGTCCCTGAACTTCAGGATGGGGAGAGATTAGTCTGGCCTAGTTCTAGGTAGTTGATATAGGATCTTGTGAAATTAAAGAGCTTCTGTTCAGATAAAGAGATTGTAACACGAGCTCAAAGGCAACCCACAGAATGGGAGAAAATCTTCACTAACCACATATCTGATAGAGCTCTACTGTCAAGAGTGCACAAAGAACTTAGAAAACTAAACATCAAGAAAACCAATGGCCCCATTAAAAAATGGGCCCTGGAACTTAAAAGAAACTTTACCAGGGATGAAATTAAAATGTCTAACAAATATCTTAAAAAATGCTCCTTTCTTTAGCCATCAGGGAAATGCAAATCAAAACTTCCCTGAGATATCATCTCACCCCAGTCAGGATGGCAAAAATCCACAATACAAACAACACCAACTGCTGGAGAGGATGTGGAGAGAGGGGAACTCTTCTACATTGTTGGTGGGAGTGCAGGCTCATACAGCCACACTGGAGAGCCGTCTGGAGATTCTTAAAGAAATTAAAGATTGAAATGCCATATAACCCTGCGATTCCACTTTTGGAAATAACCCCCCACACAGCAGAGGTTCACCTCGATAGCACAAGCATGACCATGTTCATAGCAGCACTGTTTACAATAGCAAAGTCATGGAATCAACCCAAATGTCCAACAGTTGACGAGTGGATAAGGAAAAGGTGGTACATCTATACAATGGAGTACTACTCAGCCATCAAAAATGATGAATTACTGGAATTTGCCGGGAAATGGATGTCATTAGAAACAATTATATTAAGTGAAGTATCCCAAACCCAGAAAATTAAGAACCGTATGTACTCCCTAATAGGTGGCTCCTAGTACCAAACCCACCCAGCCCATCTTGAGACACTCATAGGTAAATCTATGTATTACCTACAGTAATTGCAAGGATTATGAACAGGAGGGATGGGGCTGGAGGGCCACACCAGAAACAAGGAGAGAAGTGACCATGTTACAGTAGTGAAAATTGGCCTCCATCAAGGACTGCAAGAAAGTAATGTGACACCTAGTTAAGTTCACAGACATTCGTTCCTGATCATTTACAACTAAGGGGGTACGAACTCACCAGAAAGGGAGGGCACATAGTCCGGCAGATTAAAAAGTAACCATTTTGCAAATGGGTGATTGACCCCTCCCAATGCAAAATGCCATATGACCCTGCGATTCCACTTTTGGGTATAAGTATTACATCTACCCTTGAATGTGCTCTTATAATAAGACACCAGTTTAACAGCTTTCTGTCTTTGGCCAGGGGGTGACATACAGTGCCCATCACGATGGAATGAAGGGCATTGCAGGAGCAACAAAACTGCAAAAGAAAATCAATGAACCACTATCCAGAACTTCAGAGTCCCTCTTCCTCTTATTTGGAGTTCAGGGAATGGTCCTACCTGCTATGGACTGGGTTTGCTCACTTGAGTTAGATTATCTAATGCAGACTTGATCAGAGACTTTCCTTGAGTAAATCATTTCCCTCAGAAGTGCCTCAGGGACTGACACCTCTTAAATTTCAACTTGACAATGATATTGACTATCTTATTGCTTAATTCCCATCTCTAAAAAGAAATTCAAAGATTTCAACATTTTTTTCACTTCATAAAAATCTGTGGTTTCACATAATGGATGTCTGTATTTTGTTTTCAAATTAAAATGCAACTATGACACTTGAATTCACTTCCCTTTTGTTTGTGTATTTTTACTTGATTCTGTGCATTTATGTGTGTATGTGGAGGGTGGGATTTCATGTGTCCAAGAGGGCACTTGAGTATGTGTGTCTGTGGAGATTCAAGGTTGACATCAGAAATCACCCTAGATGGTTCTTCTTCCTTATTGCTTTGCTTTCGTGTTCCCCAGGCTCTTCTTTCTAGGGCTGGAACTGCAGGCCAACACCACGTCTACCTTGTATTTATATGTAGAATCTTAGGATTCAAACTCAGAACTTTTTGTTTGTAACACAAAAAGGTTTTAACCTCTGAACCATCTCCCCAGCCTTCACATCAGCATTTTGATGAATATATGTATTAATACATATACTGGAGTACTAGTAATCATTACAGATTATAGTTATTTCATAAATATGCTGTCAATATCTAAATAATTACATACAAATTAAAGCTTCTGTAATTAACATGAATCAGAAACAGAATGAATGAAATATAAACATTGATATATTAGAACAACTTTTAAAAATGTTTGTTAAGTTTTTTCAATTTTCTTTTGTGAGTTTCTTAGATGTTATTATACTTGCTGAGCAAGACTTGCAGTATGACATGAGTTAGCCCATGTGAGGAAAGTTATTCATATATTTGAAAAGTAGTATATACCATTAAATAAGACCTTGGATTCAAAACTGAGAAACCCTGCATACCTCGTTGCTCTCTGTCTAAAACCTTTCTCATCCTAGACTGATTTTCTTTTGTCCAGACTAATTATAACACAATTATAAAATATCAAAAGTATTAAAAAAAACTATTTCAGCCCCCAGGCTTTCTCAAGGAAGCCGGGCAGGAATCCAAACCAGTCTTAATTATTTTGAAATAGTGGAATCACAGGTTTAAATTATCCCTATAGGAGAGTGGGTTGAGGTGAGGACTTCACCATTCAGGGGCAGGCTGTGTTTTGAATCTCTCTCTCTCTCCACTGACAAGAAACAGAACATGGGAATCTCTGCATAGACTCATTTAAAGCTAGTAGGCCTTTCTACTATATGTTAAAGCAGACTACATAGAAAATAAGTCACCAAGAACCACGTTTAAAATGGAACTATGAGCAAATCTGAGATTTTAACTTAAATTTAGTAGATGAGTGCATTTACTTCACAAATATTTGTATTACACTTATTTCAACAAATCAAATTAGTTTATTATTATTTACTATGGTAATTATATACCATAGTATATAATTATTTTAGGAATGGAAAAATTGATTATAATTATGGACGTGTTATAAGTTGAGACTGAATTTGAAAGACAATTTGAAAGATATTTCTCAGAAAAAAATACTGAAAAGAATTCAGAAATGAAACAGCATAAACAAAATCATGGAGCCACAGAAAGGAGATTATTGAATGACATACCAGGCAACTAGAGGGAAGTCTATATGTAAGGATCCAAATGTCCACAGAACAACCAGTTGTCTGTGAAAAAATAATATTGAATTGCCAAATTGTGCAGTTCTAAATTATAAAATCCATAGAAAGCCTATGAACTAGAAGCCAATTACAACTTCAAGAACTGAACATCTATTAATGGAAATAATAGCACGGGGCAACTTTTCAAATTTTTAATATTTTCTTAAAAGAAAAGACATCCAAAGGCACAGTCACTGCTACCAACTCTCAACAGTTGGGATCTTGTGAAATTAAAGAGCTTCTGTTCAGATAAAGAGATTGTAACACAAGCTCAAAGGCAACCCACAGACTGGGAGAAAAATCTTCACTAACCACATATCTGATAGAGCTCTACTATCCAGAGTGCACAAAGAACTTAGAAAACTAAACACCAAGGAAACCAATGGCCCAATTAAAAAATGGGCCCTGGAACTTAAAAGAAACTTTACCAGGGATGAAATTAAAATGTCTAACAAATATCTTTAAAAATGCTCCACTTCCTTAGCCATCAGGGAAATGCAAATCAAAACTTCCCTGAGATATCATCTCACCCCAGTCAGGATGGCAAAAATCCACAATACAAACAACACCAACTGCTGGAGAGGATGTGGAGAGAGGGGAACTCTGCTGGTGGGAGTGCAGGCTCATACAGCTACTCTGGCGAGCCGTCTGGAGATTCTTAAAGAAATTAAAGATTGAAATGCTATATGACCCTGCTATTCCACTTTTGGGTATAACCCCCCATACAGCAGAGGTTCACCTTGATAGCACAAGCACGACCCTGTTCATAGCAGCACTGTTTACAATAGCAAAGTCATGGAATCAACCCAAATGTCCAAAAGTTGACGAGTGGATAAGGAAAAGATGGTACATCTATACAATGGAGTACTACTCAGCCATCAAAAATGATGAATTACTGGAATTTGCCGGGAAATGGATGTCATTAGAAACGATTATATTAAGTGAAGTATCCCAGACCCAGAAAATTAAGCACCGTATGTACTCCCTAATAGGTGGCTCCTAGTACCAAACCCACCCAGCCCACCTAGAGACACTCAAAGAAAAATCTCTGTAATACCTACAGTAATTGCAAGGATTATGAGCAGGAGGGATGGGATAGGAGGGCCACACCAGAAACAAGGAGAAAATGGATCATGTTACAGCAGAGAAAATAGGCCTCCATCAAGGACTCAAATAAGTAATGAGACATCTGATTAAATTCACAGACTTTCGTTCCTGATCATTTACTACTGAGGGGGTATGATCTCACCAGAAGAGGAGGGCATATAGTCTGGCAGATAAAAAGTAAACATGTTGCAAATGGGTGATAGACCCCTCCCTCACTGTGGTTTCCCACTTTTATTACATCTACCTTTGAATGTGCTTTTATCACAAGACTCTAGTTTAATAGCTTTTTGTCTCTGGCCAGGGGGTGACATACAATGCCCATCAGGATGGAGTGAAGGGCATTGCAGGAGCAGCAAAACTGCAAAAGAAAATCAACAAACCACAATCCAGAACTACAGAGACTCTATATCAACCACCTAGAATTAGGCCAGCCTAATCTCTCCCCATCCTGAAGCTCAGGGACATTTGCGGAAGAGGGGGCGGTAAGAGTGTAAGAGCAAATGGATGGGAGGAGCAATGATTTACAAGATTCTCCACACTAGTTAGGGCGGAAGCAATCATAATAGGACTTTACATGCCCTGCGCAATGTCCAACACACTATTGACCTCACAAAGTCTAGCATCTGCTAAAGGCACCAAGATCCTTGGAGGCAAGGGATTGACAGCCACAGTAGTGTTCCTATGCTTAAGGGGAACACGAGAAAGGGTTCAGGGAAATGCCAATGGGTCCTTGTACGTCATCAGAGAGGAGGACCCAGAGGAGAGTTAGGCATACACAATAAAGAACTCTCTGGGAATTGGGGGGGAGGTACTGGGGGATGGGGAGGGAGGGGAGGGGGAGCAGGGGATTCGGGAGGAGGAGGAGGGAGGGAGGGAACTGATCTACCTATTAAGTTTGTATGAGCGGTAATAATAAAAAATGTATTAAAAAAAGAAATTTATTTAAGTACATCATATATGCTCCGATTTATAGACATATTTAAGGATGAATATGAATTTATATCTTAGGTAGAAATTACATATGGAACCTCTGTAATGAGTATGTTTTGATGAACTTACAGTATCAGAATATCAACATTCAGGTGGTAAACAAAATGTATAATGTAATGCCATATAATGGCACCTAAAGCAAATAGATTATGTCTTCAAAGTAATTAAGAAATAGAAACTGGAACAAATAATGAAAAATAAAGAACTGGGACATAAGAAAATTTGAGAAACCCTTTTCTAGTACATGGGCATTTATCAAGTATATAACAGATTCAGCTATCCAATGATTTAGAGGAAGAATGTTCGGGTGTCACATGAATTTTTAGAAAAGGAATGATGTGAAAAGTTGTAAATAGTTACGAATATGTAAATGTACCAACCTTTTAGAGATTAAAAAATAATTAATAGGTCTTCTCAACTAGATAAATGTATAAGAATGGAAGAGGAAACATAAACAAAATACTAAGAAGGGTATAGGATGTTTTAGCTCATATTTTCTATTTGTATTTTATGTGGTTTAAAAATGAAACATTTCTCAAAGGCTTATCCGCTGAGGCTTGTTTCCCAACTGTTGATGTTATTTTAGGGAAAGATCTGGAAACTTTAGAAGTTGAACTACAGCTATAAACATTAGGCTATTAGGAGATACTCTATGCGTATCTCCTAGTTCCTTTTTGCTCCCGTGCCCTTGACTTTCTAACTGACAGAATGTGAAGATTATAGAATTAATTGGGGGATGCAGTTTTATTTTAGAGTAATTCAAAGAAAAATATACTTTGGTACTTAAATGATAGGTTAAATGAAGGTAGGTTAAAGCATGACTCTAAGAAGCGTCACAATGAATGAATCTACAATTGGAAAAAAATTTGTGATTATAGTAAAGTATTTAGATTAGTTCACATGGATGTGAAAAAAGAAAAGATCTGAGAATTCAAAGGAATTATGAGGAAATATGAGGAATCTGTGTCCCCATGTGAGTCACAATTATAATGACTCTGAAGGGTATTGGAGACTTCTGAATTTAGGTGCAAATTCTACTTAATTTCTGTCACCTATTATTATTAAGGAAGCTATCTTCTAATAGTCTATAAAACCTTATCAAAAATGTAGGTGTGTGGGATCAACAAGCACAAAGCAAGCATAAATTAGTGTAGGCACTGAAGACAAAGGACTCAAAATATCAGTGATTTTTGTATTGATGGCTTTAATGAAATTTCAGGTTACAGAAATACAATGCAAAGACAGAATGATTCCACTCCACTTTACACTGTTGAAAGAAACTAGCCATTCATCTGGGGCCATTTGCATTTCATGAAATGCAAGTGTCTTATATCAACTTTTAAAAAAATTTCTTCCACACTTTTGTACCCTAGCAAAAATTTCAGGATATTCAAAAGTATCTGTGTATAGAGGGGATGAGAAATTACCTGTTTTGTACCAAGAGGATTTCACGAGCTCAGAAAATACCTAAGTAGACATTAAATTGATGTATCCAACTTATTCAGAACACAAAGCAGCCTTAAACAATAAAAATTGAAAAAAACTCTTAATAGAAATCCTGGTGAATAGTTTGGAAAATATTAATTATACTATTAGACTTATGTGATTATTATCAACCAAAAAGCATATTAATCAAAAATATGCAAATCAAACATACTAACATACAATGCTATCTCAGTAGAGTGCTTATAATATTAAAATAATATTAAAGTCATAATACAACACACAGAAAGGCAAGAAAGACTAGGAAAAATACATTTTCAATGGGTTTGAGAAGAGAATGAATTCTGTTAATGTATGGTAAAAGTGATTTTATTTCTTTTTTCCATTTTTGAGACTGTCAAGGAAAAACTAAATAGATGACAGAAAATAAAAGCAATCTCAATTATCAGCAAGAAAAATTACTACTAATAATGTAATATTTTAAGACATTCTTAAGGTTAGTATTTTTTCTCATAAAAGTCAAGATTTGGATACCATTTATCTGACAATCTTTGTGCAAAAATTTTATTAGCAACAAAAAGGTCCATCTCCAAAATTTCACAGAATGTTCACACTGCTTCTCAATTTCCTTTGGTGAAATTGCATCTTTTGGAGTGGTAATTCAATATGTCAACTTGATTAAGGTAACTTATTACCAGAATTCCCTTGTGTTTATGCTCCTGTTTAGGGCAGCAACAACTGTCAATCTCTCAATAAATTTGAAGAAAGGAGTATGTTACATTTTAGTTAGAAAGCACACAACTTTTCCCAGTTAATGAAATGCTTTGTAGTTAGAACCCAAAAACAACTGCAGAAATGAATGGAAATCTCTACCAGTGGGTTTAAGATACTTTAATAGACTTGACACATTGAGCCAGGAGACCCTTAAAGAAGCCACAGGACTTCCAAAAATTTTAGCCTGGGAGTTGTAAACTACAGGAGATTAATTATAAGCTCTATAGCTCAAAATGTTTATAACTTTTAATGGCCACCCATTATATTGCATGCAGGAAAACAGCAATGTGTAAGTCAGAATGCTGGTATCAGCGCATTGCCTTTGTCTGAGCAAGTTAGTTCTAACAACCTGGCAGTTTCTTTTTTGTCATCACTACAGTGACTAGAGAAGAAAATTTCACTGACTTTCTTTTTCTTTCTCTTCTCTTCTCTTCTCTTCTTTTGTTTTCTTTCTTTTTCTTTCTTTCTTTCATATCATATATTTCTTGTTCAAAGAAAAGGAACGACTGTGGATTTGTAATAAGAACAATTTGTATTTTAGCCACTATACTATCAAGTGCCAATTTGTTAACATTCCAGTCATTTCAGAGCATTTTAGCATTTTCTTCTAAATTTATTTATAAGCCTGAAAAACAATTATATATCCATCTGAACTATATGATCATTTATAAATAAGAGATTTGCATAAATAAATAAATAAATAAATAAATAAATAAATAAATAAATAAAGTGGTACTGCTTCATTTTAAAATATTCTTGTTCAAAATAGTAAAAATTATAATAACGATTGCTATAATTAAAATTAATCATGCATTCTAATGAAGCACAGTTATTTATGTGTTAAAATTGGCTGCTTTATTTGTCACTCTATTAGAGAAAATGTGAATATTATCCCAATTACCTAGTAGAAAATAAGAATTTCCTAAGGTTAGCTGGTTGAGTGATAGAGATGCTTGCTTAGCTGAGGAATTTGAAGGAAGTTGTTACCATTGAAAGCACATCTTCCTCCACCAGATTTTCATTTGTTAATTCTACAAAAAAAATCAAAAATATCCATTTTATGTTGTTGTGTTGTATTTACCAAGATAATGTAAAGGAGCAGAATAATCAGGAAAAAGTGTTTTTCTGCATATATGTAATATCTTCGATTATAATTTTCAGGACTATATTCAGGATTTTTTGAGAAATGTAGAGTTTTCACTATTTTCAACACATATATCATTTGCCACATTGATGTAAAAATATGCACAATCTTGAATTTTATTTATTTATTAAATCCAAAGAGAGTTTTTTAGCCTGATGAAAAAGAAACAACAGCAGTTCTGTACATGTCATGAACATTGCAAATTGACTAGAATCATAATTTCCATAATGTTATTTCTTTTATTTGATTTGGCCTAAAGCTAGATTTATCAGATGCATCTTAAAATTTTGTAAAGTAGAAAAAAGACTTAAACATTAGGTTCCTAAAATTATGTGTCCTGAAATTACATGATGCGAAGAACGAAGAAATCTAATTCATCATGATATATTCAGCCTTCCTAATTACATGTAAGTGGAAGAAATCACGTCCCTTATCTCATAACTAGAATAAGAAAAAACTTGTGAATGATTCACAGTTTAATATATCCCATTAGTTAATAAAGTACAAATAATAATATCATCTGAGGATATGACAAAGAGTAGTGTGGTACAACCAAAAAATTTGGTAGATTTTTTCTTTAAATTTACGTATTTGTAATTACTGGCACACAAGATGGAAGCCTTTATAACCATAATACTTTTGAGAATTAGTGATGCAATTATATCTATGTTTCTGAAAATTTCTAAAGGTTTTTATAGTCTACAGAAATAACTGTTTTAAAATGAGAATCATAAAGTATACATACAAAAGTACTTTATCATAAGTAAGTAAGAAAGGGCTGGCATTTGGAGGCTATGTTTAAAAATGAGTTATTAATATATGACATCACTTTTTCAGTATTTTCAACATAATCCATGTAAATATTTGGTGTTGTTTACCAATATTATTTTCTCTTAACTATTATAAATTATTTTTATTCCATCTCTCATGCATGTAAAAGTAAAATTATAAATCCTAAAATATTGTCTCAAGGAAGACAGGTAAGTTTTCAAATCTCCTGATAGTTTGAATAAATGTCTTTCATGAAGCTGTATATCTCAACACATTCATATCATCTGAACTTCTCTCAGAATCACAACTTTAAAGTACAAGTGAAGAATCGTGAACAGGATCAAATTGGTTAAATCACTGGAGAAAACAATTTATTTTAAGATTCTCAATGGCTTTTATAAAAAGTTTTAAGGCATAAATAATTCAGGATGCCTTAATATTGGCAGATGCAATATTGTGGAAAAAATTGGCTCATAAACTTTTGCTCTTCACCCTTTCCCAATTAGAGAGAGAGATGTCTGTGCCTGTGTGTCTGTGTCTGTATATGCACCTGAGTGACACACCGCATGTTGAAGGACAAAAGATAATTGGTGAGAGGCACGTCTTTCCTGCTTTGTTTTGTGAAAGGAACTCATCTTATCAGGCTGGCCAGCAAATGCTTTTAGCCTCTATGACACCTCACTAGACCCTTCTACCATTAATGATAGTATTCAAGTCCATTCACGATCTAAATATCTTCCTATATTCCTTTTTCAGAACTGTATGGTATGAGATCATCTGTTTAAAAATAGATGAAATATTGGCTATATATATATGCACATGCTTTTAACTTCATACCCTTATAAAAAGAAAAATAATGATAACATTTCACAAATTTACTAATTTCAGATATTTAAAGGAAGAGGATCTACGTGAATGATCACTTTAATTTTCCAAATATTATAATAATTGAACAAAGCTAACTCTTTTAAATATAAAGTTACACTTGATAGAAAATTAGAAAATTAGAAAATAGAGAGTCACAGATATGGGTGTATGATATTTTTCAACTACACCCCACTTAAGTCTTTACAATCTTTGTAGAAATACAGTTTTCCCCACTGTCCATATGAAAGCAGAGATAAAGTAAAGGACTATCACTGTACATAGAAGGGTAACACCTAAAATTCTTTTGCATTCATTTTAACTTTAAAAACTCACTAAAATGTACATTCCTAGTATTCTTATTTATATTCTGAAGGCAGAAAGGAATGATTAAATTCAGAGAAAACAGGGAAACACTCCTCAGTTGTGCTATCAAGACTAGTTTTAGGTATTTAATTGAAGAACACAGAGGTTTGTTGCATCTCTCACTACAGATTTTCCTTCCATAAAGTTTTTCACTTTTAAAATATCCGTTATATTCATGCAGTAACACTTTTCCTGTAAATCTCATCCTGAGACTGCTTGAATACTCCGCTGCCTTACAATTACAATGATTTAGCATATCCTCGGTGGGCTATTCTGCTCTTAGATTAAAGTGAGCATGTCTGTAATGTGCTGAATTGTGTTTTTGCTTTCCTTATAAATCATATGTTGAAGTTCTGACCTCTACTGTTTCAAAATGTGGCCATATCTGGAAATAGAGTTTTTAAAGTCATGAAGTGAAATTTAAGGTCATTGGAGAGGTAGACCTGTCCTAATAACACTAGTTCCCTTATTCAGTAGAAAATAGGAGATTTGGCAAAGACTCCCAGAAAACACACCATCTTTGGGCAATGGGGTTACAGAAGAAGACAAGGAAAAAGAAGAGAGGCCATCAAATAAACGCACTTGCTGTCTCAAACTCCATGTTCTTTAAATCATGTGAATATTCATCACATTTAGTTCACTGAATAATTTGGAAATTTTCTATTTTTCTTGAAATAAAATTAATGCAATATCATAAAAACTTTTATGTAATTTATTACAAGCAAAAATTTCAATAAACTTTCATGCAACTATTTAATAAAAGAAAAATAAGAAAATGGGAATAATTTTCAGGAAAGTACCTTTAACTTATAATATAATTAAATTTATTAATAAGTTAGTTTTCAACACTTAAATATATTTTGATGTCTGTGAATTTATGTAATTTTCAAATGAATGATGTAAACGTTTTCTAAGAATAACATCATTTTTATCACAGATAATTTTATTTCATCTGCTATATTGTATCTGTTTTAGAAAGCCATTGACTAAAACAGATATTTTATAATGTAACATATTTTTATTTTATTTTTATTACTATAGATGAATTATACAATTGAAAATATCATTTTAATGAAATTAATTATCCTATAGTAAATGATCCACTGTTATAAAGAATAGCTAAAATTAGTCTTATGTTATCACTTCTCTGACAAAATTAGAAGCATAAGGAAAATAAAAATGTCATTTGTATTGCTACATTTATTTGTATCATTTGGGGACTGAGGTAACATATATGCCTTGAGACGTTCAAATTAAGAAAACAGGTTTTTTGGCCAGAGAAAAGAGTGGGAAAAAAGCTTCTGCCAGGCAAATCTGACTACCTGGATATGACCTACAAAAAATGTGTGTATAACATATCATTAGAGGACAGAACTGTCTTCAGAAAGTTATGCTCTGACTTCTACATATGCTTTGCAGTTTGTGCATGCCCATTCTAACACATCACATGAACACACTATCATAATAGATAAATAAATAAAATTGCAATTATTTTTAAGGCCTTCTTATCGAATTGATAAACATAACCTGGATTTTGAGAAATTCTGTGTACGTAGCATTATTCTAAACACCAGTGCCAGAATTATCCTTTGTGTGTGTATCTGTGTGTCTGTGGCTGTATCTTTGTATATATCAGAGGGAACTGTGTGTACTTGTGGAGGACTAAATGTGTTTTCAGAAATCATTTTGGATTGTTTCTACTTCTGTTTTGCTTTGCTCTGGGATTTCTCAAACTCCACCCACCAGTGCTGGAAGTGCAGGCCACTACCATTTCTGTCTGGCATTTTTACATGGGACCTGGAATCTGAGTTCAGGTCCTTCTGCTTTGGGGGCATAAGCTTAACCTCTGAACCATCTCTCCAATCCAATGATACTTTTTTTCTTTTTTAGAGGCAGGGAATGGTCCGCAGCTTTTATGCTTTGTAAGAGCTTTATGCTTCTTTGCTATACATCAATATGCTTGTTGCTTTCTCTTGCACTGCATGAATTTAAGAATCTAATTATCAATACGTTGTTCTCTAATTCTGTTTTATTGTCAAAATAATATCTAGTTTCTCATGTTCTTTATGTGTAATTTTTTCTACACATTAATCATGTAACGACAAACTTTATACCTGCAAATTGTCTTCAATTTTGTTCTTTATGTGTAATTCTTTTTTACACATTAATCATGTAACACAAACTTTATACCTGCAAATTTTCTTCAATTTTGCTGAACTTTCTCTTTTGAACTAATATTTTTATTTAGATTTTGTTTTTGGAGTAGGATGAACTGAATGATACATGTTTTTCCAAACATTGTTGAAATATTTTATTTTCTTTGCTAAGTTGTTATGGTGATCGACATATGTAGATTTATATAAAATTGTGTGTCAAAGGAAATATCAACTTTACAAATTATGACACATTTGTCTTTCAGTTTCATGTATAAAGTCTTGATGACTAAGTGACTCTTCATGTAGAAATCCAGTGACCCATGAATTAAATATCATTGCATTCATACAAAGTAAGTTTAATTTAATGTATGTAAACATACCTTGTCTTACAAAAATACTTCTGGAGGTGTAATCAGCTTTATTATTTAAAACATCATGTAGCTCATTGATAGCTCTAACAAACAGGAGCAAACTAGATTTCAACAGCAAAATTTTATATATCTGTTTCAGCAATACTGCCTAACACAATAACTTCAAGCTAGCAAATCTTAAATAAAAATTAAGCTAACCTCTAATGCTAGAGTGCCCTATGGAGTCCTAGTGAATATGTCAGTGATTTCTCAAAATTTAATCATCTTAAATGTCAGATAAAGTTGTGCTTGCTGTCACATTTTTAAAACTAGGATAAAATCTCAAAGTGAAGATGAAGCCACCTCTTAAGTTTTGCATCAAATAAACAAACAAGGAAAAAAAAAACAACCTTTCTGGTCACTATAGATTTGACTATTTACAGACAAATTATTTATTTATCTATATATACAGATATATATGAACATACATATGAACAAAGCAAATTCCAAGTAGATTTTTTAAATACAGGTAAAAATGCTAAATGATTTATAAAAATGGACCTTTCTTTTTGCAATTAGATAAAATTGAATTTCTTGTTTGCCTTGCTTCTTTTCTAGACTGACAGAAGTTGGGCACTTTAGAAACAATTTATGAATAGTACCACATTGTCATTTACCATTTGTCAATTGTTGGAATCCTAGGTTGGTTCCATTTCTTTGCTGTTGTGAAAAGAGCTATGAACATGATTGTACATCTGACTTTGTGGCAGAATGAAATATTCTTTGGGAATATTCATAGGGGTGGTACAGCTGAGTAGTATGATATTTCAATTTTTAACATTTTTAAAACTTACAAATGATCTCCAAGTCTAAGTTTACATAACCACCAGCAATGTTTAAGGGTCTACTTTTCCTCAAATTCATGCCAACATTACTGTTGTTTGTGTTTTGGATCTTAGCCATTCTGACTAGAATGAGATGAGAATTTATGATGGTTTTAATTTGCATTTCTTTAATGACTAGAGAAGTAGAACATTTTTAAGATGTTTATTAAACATTTGGATTTTTTCTTGTGAGAAGCTTCTTTTCAGTTCTATAGCCCATTTTTAAGGGGGTTGTTTTCTTCCTTGGTATTTAATTTTTGAGGTCTTTCTATACTTCTTATATATTAGACCTCTGTTTGGTGTGATTAGTGAAAATACTCTCTCATTATGTAAATTGCCTTTTTACATGATTAACAGTCTTTTTTGCTAGCTAGTCAATTGTTAAGAATAATGAATTAATGAAATGTGCCATTAAGTGGATTGAGTTGGAAGAAATTATACTGAATGAAATATTTCAGACACAGAAAGACAGGTGTCATATGGTCTCCCTAATAGATGGATCATTAGCCCTTCAGTTCAATGTAGTAAAAAAGAAACTCGTAAAATAGTCACAAATACAAAGGAGCACAAGCCAGGGGAGTGGAAGAAGATCCCAAAAGAACAGAAACAAAAGAACAGGGGCAAATTGATAAATAAGGCTTTTATGAAAGAAAAGTATTAAAGGGTATGAAAGAAGAGTAATAGGACAGAACAGGGAGTTGGGCTAGCCTCTAGGTAATCAAACACTTGATCACTAGCATTTAATCTCCACCCCTCAGTGACAGCAAACACATGTCATCCTCTGATTGTTCCAAGTTTAAAATATATTTGATACAATAAGCATGCAATGGTGAATTCTTAGAAAGAATCCAGGAAAACAATGACAAAATCAGCTGAAAACCATTATTTCATTAAGAAAAATATATGAAATATATAGTTGCCATTATAATTACAAAGGATTATAAATAAGAGGGAAGGGGAAAGAAGACCTCAAAAAGAATGAGACAGAACACACTTCAGTAGAGAAATTAGGCCACAGTCATGTACTGCATATAAGTAGCAAGACATCTGATGCAGCTCACTCTCATTTACTTTTCTGTTCACTTGGGACTGAACAGGTTTGACCTCCCCAGTCAGGATGAGTATAAGGACCAGCAGTTAGATTGTAACCAACTGCCCGATGAGAGACTGATCACTCTCACCTATGTGTCCTACTCCTTCCATCTACCTTTTGAGTTTCTTCCTCTGTTAAGGTCTTCCTTTAAACAGCCTTTTATCTTTGGCTTGGAGAGGACCTTGACAACCAATCAGAATGCAGCCAAGGGCAGTTCAAAACTGAAAACAACAAACCACAATTCAGAACAACAAACACCCTATAATATTTACCTGGCATCAGACCAACCAAATCCTTTCCCATCCTAAAGCTCAGGGAATCATATGGAATAAGGGGCTGCATGATGTAAGAGCCTAAAGATGGGGAAGGCCAACAATATGCAAGATACTCCACACAAATCAGGGCTGCAAGAGCCAGGACATAGCCACAATGTGATTGGACCTTGTCTGACCTGCACAATGGCTGACATGCCAACAAACTCCCAACTTAGCACTGGTCACAGGGGAGAAGGCTTCAGGAAGTAGGAGCCTTAGAAGCAAGGGGTTAAACAGTCATAATAGTGTTCACATATTAGCTGGTAGCCCAAGAAGGGGCTCCAAGCTAGGCCACTGAGTCCTGAACCTTCACTAGTGTAGACTCAAAGGGAAATTCAACACCCACATAAACGGATCCTCTGGAGGATGGGAGTGAGAAAGCAGGAAAGCACCAAGAAAGGAGAAGGGAAGGAAAAGGGGTGAGGGGAGTAGGAAGGGAGCACAATGAAATGGGGGACAATGGGGGAAAGGACTGGGAGGGAGCAGAAAGGTACCTATTGAGCTTGTAGAATTAGTCAAAAATGTAATAAAAAAGAAAAAAATATATATAATTGCCAAAAATACAATTGGCCAGCAAAAAAATCATGAGGAAAGATCATTACACCCCTCCCGACACCATTATCTCAGGTGATAGAATGTATAGACCGTCCTTCACACCTACAAGCGTCTAATGCTGTTTTTAAAGGTGGTTCAGTGTTAGGATGTAGTACTACTCCAAATACTACAACATTAGCTCAACACAATCATCATCCATACCAAGTAGTATTCTGTAACTGGTATGTCAAGTGTGCTGACAGATGACTGTGTTGAACAGGAAGGTGCTTTTTCTGACTTGTTTCTTGGTACTGTAACTCTTTGCAGCAGATTTAATCAAGGTGGGAACATTTTCAATTTTTTTATTTGAGAAAAAAAGGTTAATTTAAGACTTAAAATTCTACATATGTACAATAAGATGTGTTGCCATTTGGACTTATTTTTTCATTTTTAAGTCAATGTGATTTATATTCCCCCATTGAATGTTGGAACCGTGAATGATATGTAAGTCTATTATTTCTTTAGTATAAATATTGACAGAGTTTGAAATAATGTTGCCAATTCTTTTTATGAAAATATCTGTTGCCATCTAGTAATTATAACTCAATTTATGTATTCTTTATTCAACACTTATTTCACAAAGAGTACTGTGCAAAGCATATTTTTAAATACACAATTTACTGATCTTATTATACACAATGAAACTCACACAATGAAATCTATCCTTCAGTAGATTTTGGCAAAAATTATTTTCATATATCACTGTCATATCCAAGAAAGGTAATTTAGACATTCTCTCAAAGTTCATGAAATCATAAGACTTCATTCAACTATTAAATGTGACTTAAGTAAATTTTAGCAGTTTACCATTACAAAATAATGGCATAGTTTTCTTTTTTTATTAAGCAACATATTTCACAAAAAAACCTTAAGCATAATACGCACCCAGGATAAACATTAGCAACAAATTAAAATTCAATATTTTAATTTCATGAAATATTAAATGTTATTAATTCATTATAAATGTAGTGGATAATGGTTAATGTGGAGAAACATAACAGGTTAAAATGTTTTGTGATTTGTGGGAGTTCAGCCTTATAGGGAACTTCTGTATTATTCCTATCAAAGGAAGAATGGCAAAATAAGAGGGATGTATTAAATTTGCAAAAGTTAAACAAATAAATACCATAATTAAGCCTAATACTTGAAAGTTATATTAAACAAATAATAATAAAAGTTACCTTAGTCACTTATCTAACTTTGACAACATAAGATGACTGTTTCTGCATAAAGTAATGTATATTTTGTTTTGAATATAATATAAAATTTATGTATTCATTGTAACACTTCCTTTCTATAGAATGTGAAATTTAGTGCTTCTTTGTTTAAATATTTGGTATCAAGCTTAACGCTTCACTCAGTCTTTTTGAAAATAAGTAAACATGAGTCATAAATCCATTTTTATTCCTCAGTATATTTTCATTTTCATTTTGTATATGAGGGCTATTTAGAGCAATAATCTGTAATACACAAAAGAAGTCTGCAACAGGAAATTACAATTTGGAGAAAACTCATCTCTGCTCTTGTATAGGAGCAGATTTGCTTTAATAAGTCCATCCTTTTATGTAACACAACTCTTTAGAGATGCTTCATGAAGACACAGAACTGGATTCTGATTCTCAGTGTTCTCATTATCAACAGACAGTTATGCAGTTTCCGAGGACAGAGACTTGTCATGGTTGGATGTTTATTCTAAACCCCTGCTTGCTCCAAGCACTCCATGTGTGTAGTAACCAAAAATGCATAAAATGCTTAGGAGCAAACAAGTTCTTGTAATGCACTAGGGATATTTTCTGCCTAACTGGCAATATTGTGGGCAAGAATCAAGTTCTTCTGTTCTGCATGCTCCTTAATCCTATTGTCCCAGGGCGTCCTCCCAGGACTCTCCAAAGCTTCAGCCCACCCTCCCCTGACACCCTGCCTTCAGAGCCCTCTGGCTTCTCTGGCAACGTAATCACACCATGACCATAAAGTTCAAGACACTGAGTTTAATTTCAACTTGTGTATTTAGGTCACCAGCAGAAACTGCCTTTTTAGTCCTTTTTTTGTTTTGTTCATTTCTGTATTACTATTCTGACAACACGACACCATATGTCTAATTACATTAACATTACCATTTATGCACTGAGCCATCTAAACAGTAGAACAATTTTAACCTGACTTTAAAATAAACAGGACAATTTAACTTTGCTTTAAAATAAAAAAAATTCACATTTTTTAAAACTTCATTCATTCATTCATTCAGTGTGTGTGTGTGTGTGTGCATATGTATGTGCATGTGTGTGCATATATATGTATGCGTGCATGTGTGCATGTATGTGTGTGTGTGTGTGTGTGTGTATCAGAGGGCACATGTGTCTCTGTGGAGGGCCAAGGGTGACTTTGGGAATCATCCTGGATTGCTTCTACCTCCTTCTTGCTTTGCTATGTGATTTCTAGGCTTTGCCCAACAGGATTGGAAGTGCAGGCTGGTGCCATTTCTGCTTGAAGTTTTTACATGGGAACTGGGACCTAAACTCAGGAGCTTCTGCTTGTGAGGTCAGGTCTTAACCCCTGAGCCATCTCTCCAACTCCATTTTCACATTTTTAACATAACTCCACACATGAATGAAATGTTTCATGTGTATCTCTCACCAGTGCAACTAATTTGTTTCATAAAATACTGTTCATACTTGACTGTGAAGGTCAGTTTGCACTTCAACTGAAAACTAGTTTACTTTGTATATATACGCAACATTCATTTTGGAAAGCACAAAATAAATGATGTAAGCATATTAAAAATATTGTGGGATATTACTAACTTCTTTCCTTTTTCTTTAGGAGAGTCAATTAAAGTTTAAAGTTTAAAACATGGCACAGAATAAGAATATGCATCAATTATCCTTAACGAAAATAAATATGTGGCACTATATTTTTTGCGAGTGTGTGTGTGTGTGTGTGTATGTGTGTGTGTGTGCGTGCATATGTGTGTACAAGAGGACAATTGAGTGTATATGTCTGTAGAGGAGTAATTCTGGATTGTTCTATTTTCTTGCTGCTTTGCTCTAAGGTTTCCCAGGCTTCCCCTTCCAAGGTTAGCAATGCACTGGCCATTTGCCTTATGCATTTTTCTGAGGCATTTGGGAACCAAACTTACACTCTTTTGCTTGGGATGAAAAGACTTTAACATCTGAGACACCTTTCCAGCACACAGCAATATTTACATAAATTTAAAATTATTGCAAATCATTAATTGTGTGCAACAAAAATTTTAAAATTCTTTAAAATTCCAAACACTTAGCTGATGTTAAAATATAAATCAGTCATTTAATTTAAAGGTAACCTCTGAAGTTTTCATTATCCTTGTAACATCTCAATTTTTCTTCCTTTTCTATCCACTGCATCTGTCTCTCAGTGGGATTTATCACCATGAGCACCCAAGCCCATCCTCTCAATCACTGCTTCCCTCTGAGGGTGGGCAGAGGGTTTCACATGCATCTCTTCTCCTGTTGAAGATTTGTTTCAGATGGATTAAATTTATGCCTCAGGGGTTGTTACTTGTTTTTTTTAATATTACTATTTAATGCAGAGACTGTGGACCTTTACCCTGTCATGCCAATCATTTGCTTTCATTTCAAGAAGCATGTTGCAGAGCCGGAGAGTGACACGAATCCCACTTCTCCATCCCCCCATACTCAGGATAGAGCTTCTGCCTGATTATCGCCACTCCCCCCAAATAGTTGATGCTTGTAAGGGCACATATTTGTCTGACCCTTGCTAGCAGGGTTAAAGTCAAAGGCTGATTCTGGCCACTCTTCATGGGCTGAAAAACTGTTCCAGAAATCAACTCCAGATCCTGCCCCTTCAGCTCAGCCACCAAACCTGGGGGTATAAAACTCACCAATTCATTCTCTCCCCCTCCTTTCTTTTACTTCTTTCTTCTCTCCCTCTTCCTACAACTGGCCCTGTGGTTCTAGAACACTCTTAAAAATTTCCGACTAGTCTGTGTGGGGCGTGTTTTTTGAGGTAGCTACCTTATATTTATGGTGTTGTGACTCTACTGGGGTACTTGTGACCCTCTAGGGTAGGTCTCCTCTGTCTGGCACCTGGACCTTCCTCGGGTCCAGGCCCCAGCTGAACGTATGTTTCCAGTCCTGCCCCCCCATGGACAAAGGACCATCTCCTTTTGCTGACATCTCCATCCAACCATGAGGTTAGTCTAATCTGTTAGGGTTTCTCTCTCTCTCTCTGTCTCTCTCCCCCCTCTTCTCTATCTCTCTCTTTCTCTTTTTGTTTCTCTCCATCTCTCTCTGAATCCCCCTCACTTAACCCTCTTTGCTTTCATGAGTGAGTCTTCCCGTTCCCTATTAGTAACTCGCTGGGTGTCTATCAAAAAAAGGTGCAGCCAATTGTATCTTGACACATTCCCATTTTTCCCTCTCTGTTTGGTCCTAACTTGCTTTGAGATGTGCAAAGTTCCCCCTTCTCCCTCTTCATGAACTCCATCTGGAACGATTATCTTTCCTTTTATCTTATAAGCCATGGTGCACCCTGTCCCTGCCTTCTAGTCCTAATAAACTAGACTCTTTTCCAGAAGGAAGAAGGGACACCTCTTTTGGATTAAGAGTGCTTGCTTTTCTTGATCTTGACTTTTATCTTCTGTGGATCCTGGGATGCCTGTATACTGTAGAAAAAGCCAGAAGCCCATGGGGACCTTCTTTTTCTTCTCTCTCTCTCTCTCTCTCTAACCTCCTGCTCCACTTTCCTCAGGCTTCTGTGAAATGAGTATCTCCCACTCTAAGCTTCATCTTTCTTTGCCTCTAATCTGCATTCTTAAATCTCTTTAGACACTTGGTCTTCAAGGAATCCTAAAACCCTAACAAATATATTTTTATTGTCCTCTCATGCTCAGTCCTCTTAGTCTCCTGGCTACAACCCAGCCTGATTGGGCTCCTTCTCCATCTCTGCCGCCAGCTTGGCTGCTGGCAACAGGCACTTTCTCCCTTCCACTTGCCATGTGGCTCAACCCTCATGATGTTTATGGTCCTGCCCTTCCAGTTCCCTTTGTTGTGCCCAGATTCCTAGATTCCAAGAGACCACCATGGGGTCGACACTGCTGCAAGCACATGAGGGACTTTATCATGCAAAACAAGCTTGAGCTTAGATTCTCTCCTGACACAGCAGATCCAGAATGAGGTCTTTGTTTTACATATTCTTTCATAGGCTATTTCTATAGGAGGAGGGGGTCTCTAACCAAACAGATACATGATTGGGTAAATAGAAGCAAAAAGTGTTGGTGAGTGGAGACTGGCCAGCTCAGACCGCCAGCCATTTCTAATACCTCCTCCTACATTACTTATGGTCTTTGTAATTTCCTGAGCAGCTAGTGTCTGGCTTCTGATTGGACAGTTCCACCTGCTAGGTTCATAATCTTTACACACTATCATACAAAACTGTCCTCCCAGCTAATGGAGGTTCCAGAGTGTGAAGTGTTCTCTAATTTGGAGCCGACAGTTTGTGGCTAGAGTCACATAGACAGGTGGGTCAGACAGTCTGTGTATAACATCTGACACGTCAGGTGTTTCATGGCATGGACAAGTGAACAAGTACAAAATGTGAACATATGTATAAAATAAATAAAATGGCATTTCTTAGGTTCTGGTCTCACACCTTCCAGGTTTCCAATCCTTCCTCCCTTCCCCTTGGTTCTAGACCCAGTGTCTGGCAAGGCATCCCTTCCCCTTCCCGTTTCAACCTATTTGTACTACCCTCCTCTTCCACCATTCTCTGGTTTGCTTTGCATACTTAACCAACATGGAGATCACATGGACTTCCAAAGATGGCCGCTTTTCTTTGACAATCATGAACCAACATGGCTTCACCAGGTACTCTTAACACATCATCCATTCCCCAACCACCATACATTTAAGCTTTCAAACTTCTAGTTAACTTACGTCTCCCATCACAGACAATTTTCTTTCTATTTCACCAGTTATTCTCAAATTCTAACAACGATTTATTATAGAAAATACTAATCTGCTTTTGGTATTGCTGTTAAAAGTTTAATTACTTTTGATAATGTTTTTCATAAGGTGAGCTTGGAGCAGTGGAGCAAGGCCAGTATAATATGGAACTATTTCTCTAAGTACATGTCTTGAGAATCCTTTCCTTGGGAACCTCATGTACTGCCACCATGGATGGAACCATTCAAGTTAGGCATGGGTACAGGGAAATTTCCCTGAACCAACAGCTTCATGCCTGAAAGGACACCATATTTCTAAAGCCAGGCTGCTGCTGACAGAGCCTTAGACCACACCAGAAACACTGAGGATCTGCCTTAGCTATCTTTCTCTTCTGTTAGTCCCCAGGCCCAGGAGATAATATGGGCTGCAGATTTGTTTTGAATCAGATCCTGTTTTTTCTTTTCTTCTCCTAGTTTACCAATTTTAGACAGTCCCCACAAATCCTTGAAATTGTCTGTTCTGCCATGGTGACTCAATGAGCTCTGATAAAGTTATATTTTCCTAACATGAGGCAACTCACTGAAATAGGTTGATTTACACCAGTTTTGTTCTATTTTTTGGTTTTGTTTCTATTCCTTCTGTTTTCCCTCTCCTCATTCCTTGAGTTGTGAATTCTTACCAGAATTTAAAATATTGTGGACATTCAAGTCTGCTGCAATTAAATGCCTTTGTTTATTTTATCTCTTAGATAAAAGATATTTTTCTAACCTAAAGTACATTTGAAAAGACAGTCATTTGGTTTTGGTTTTTTTTGGGGGGGGGAAGGGGATATGCATTAGGAAGTTTTTTTTTTTTCCAACCTAGTGACTAACTTGGTTATTTTGTTGTTTTGCTATTTGTCATTTTTTTTTAATTAATTGGGATCTAAAGCATTCCAGAGGGTTTCTTGTCACCTAACCCTTTTCTTATACACTGTAAGGAAACAGAAGAAAGCTTTCTCTAATCCTTTTGTTCTATCTTTAAGGCTTTCCTAAATTCTACTGGCCTCTGGGCCTTATCCCTTCATTCCACAGGCAAACCTCTGTGCAGAAGCAACCCCTCTAAATTGTACAATATTAACAGTGGAAACCAAAATGCTTAATACATGTTCTTTGTTGCTTCAGTATTTTTTTTTCATAGTTAAGTCATCTATACTGACTGGCTGTTACATGTGTTTCTAAGAAGCTTCTATGTATTGTTTATCTGATCTATATTATGTTAAATACATATGTGCATAAGAGTTTTATAATTTCTCTTTGACATCTGTTTTAAAAAGGAAAAATTAATATTAAATATTAATAAAAATTAACAACTAAATGCTTCATTTGATTCTAACTTGATGATAAGGTTTCCTAAATGTTTATCTGCTTTTAATGATATTTTCCAACGTATATTTCCATGTTGATCAATACAGAATCTCACTGTTCATGAATTAATGATTAATTTAAAAGCATCTATTACTAAATTATAAGTACTAGTCTGTAGAAAACATCTACCAAATGGTGCTTGTTTAGTTACCTGGATTTCAGGTAATCTTATTATGTGTCTGTGTAACCACTATGCTTGTGTGTTTTAAAGTAATAAATTTGTGGTCACTTCATTTTTTTTCTCCTTCTTATGACATGCAATTTTTTGGTATGCTCAATTAATTTAAAATCATTTGGTGTTGTTTGCATTGTGGATTTTTGTCATCCTGACCAGGTTGAGATGATATCTCAGGATAATTCTGATTTGCATTTCCTTGGTGGCTAGAGATGTGGAGCATTTTTAAAGATATTTATTAGACATTTCAATTTCGTCTCTGGAAAAATTTCTTTTGAGTTCTGAGGGCCATTTTCTAATTGGGCTACTTATCTCCTTGGTGTTTACTTTTTTAAGTTCTTTGTGCACTGTAGATAATGGAGCTCTATCAGATATGTAGCTAGTGAAGATTTTCTCCCATTTTATAGGTTGCCTTTTTGCTTGGTTTGAAAAAATCTTTAGCTGAACAGAAGCTCTTTAATTTCAGGCCTAAGTATGTAATAATCAAATATAATTTACATTTTAAATTTATCATGACAGTTCCTGATGTCTTGCTTGGTTTTGATCTTAATGAGGCTGCAAATAAAGATGCTATTGTGTTCTTACAAAGGTTCTTTGATTTGCATTTCCCTGATGGCTAAAGAAGTGGAGCAAAACTTCCCTGAGATATCATCTCACCCCGGTCAGGATGGCAAAAATCCACAATACAAACAAAACCAATTGCTGGAGAGGATGTGGAGAGAGGGGAACTCTCCTACATTGCTGGTGGGAGTGCAGTCTCATACAGCCACTCTGGCGAGCCGTCTGGAGATTCTTAAAGAAATTAAAGATTGAAATGCCATATGACCCTGTGATTCCACTTTTGGGTATAACCCCCCATACAGCAGAGGTTCACCTCGATAGCACAAGCACAACCATGTTCATAGCAGCACTGTTTACAATAGCAAAGACATGGAATCAACCCAAATGTCCAACAGTTGACGAGTGGATAAGGAAACTGGTACATCTATACAATGGAGTACTACTCAGCCATCAAAAATGATGTGAAATTTGCCGGGAAATGGATGTCATTAGAAACAATTATATTAAGTGAAGTATCCCAAACCCAGAAAATTAAGCGCCGTATGTACTCCCTAATAGGTGGCTCCTAATACCAAATCCACCCAGCCCATCTTGAGACACTCATAGGTAATCTATGTATTACCTACAGTAATTGCAAGGATTATGAACAGGAGGGATGGGGTTGGAGTGCCACACCAGAAACAAGGAGAGAAGTGACCAGGTTACAGTACAGAAAATAGGCCTCCATCAAGGACTGCAAGAAAGTAATGTGACACCTGGTTAAGTTCACAGACATTCGTTCCTGATCATTTACAACTAAGGGGGTATGAACTCACCAGAAGGGGAGGGCATGTAGTCCGGCAGATTAAAAAGTAACCATTTTGCAAATGGGTGATTGACCCCTCCCATTGCCAAATGCCATATGACCCTGCGATTCCACTTTTGGGTATAAGTATTACATCTACCCTTGAATGTGCTCTTATAATAAGACTCCAGTTTAACAGCTTTTTGTCTCTGGCCAGGGGGTGACATACAGTGCCCATCACGATGGAGTGAAGGGCATTGCAGGAGCAACAAAACTGCAAAAGAAAATAAACAAACCACTATCCAGAACTTCAGAGACTCTATATCAACCATCCAGAACTAGGCAGGACAAATCTCTTCCCATCCTGAAGCTCAGGGACATTTGCGGAAGAGGGGGCGGTAAGAGTGTAAGAGCAAAAGGATGGGAGGAGCAATGATTTGCAAGATACTCCACACAAGTTAGGGCCGAAGCAATCATAATTGGACATTGCATGCCCGGCGCAATGTCCAACACACTATTGACCTCACAAAGTCTAGCATTTGCAAAAGGCACCAAGATCCTTGGAGGCAAGGGATTGACAGCCACAGTAGTGTTCCTATGCTTAAGGGGAACACGAGAAAGGGTTCAGGGAAATGCCAATGGGTCCTTGTACGTCATCGGAGAGGAGGGCCCAGAGGAGAGTCAGGCATGCACAAGAAAGGACTCTGGGAATTGGGGCAGGAGGCACGGGGGGATGGGGAGGGAGGGGTGAGGGGAGGGGCAGCAAGGGGTTCGGCGTGGAGGAAATGGGAGGGAGGGAACTTGTGTACCTATTACGTTTGTATGAGCTGAAATAATAAAAAATGTATTTAAAAAAAAAAGGTTCTTATGACTTTCTCCAGACTTATGCCCTATTGTCAATATTCTAGTGTCATTTAGCGACAATCGATATTGGTTAATTAAACTTGCTCATTCCTCTAACTTCTTTAATGGAATCTTGTCCCTTCAATTCTAACAAGTGAGAAAATGCAATTGTCTTCTGGGAAATTCATTGGAATTCCTTCATTCTCTTTGAGGTAAGATGTATGGGCTCCCTCTCTTGAAGAAAATCAACACTTCTTGCTCCAACCTGTTTTCTTTTTTTTTAATTTATTTTATTTATTCAATCGTGCATGTGTACATGTGTGTAGAACCACAGGCGAATTTGGGAACCACCATGGACCGCCCCTACCTCCTCCTTGTTTACTCTCCCTGAGGATTCATAGGCTCTGCTCTACCAGGACCAGAAATGCAGGCCGCCCCTGCTTCTGCCCAGCTTCTATACATGGGGTCTAGGATCCGAACTCAGGACATTCTGCCTGCAAGGCGAGGCTTAACTCCTTAGCCACCTCTCCAGCCCTACTAATCTATTTTCTAATTCCATGTTCTCCACGTGTACTTCTGTCTTCTGGTTCAATCTGCAGAATTCACATATAATAATTTCTGAATGTTTCTATTGCCGTGTGATAAGCTTAAGCTTATACTTCTAATTGTAGATGTTATTTTGTATAAAGTGCCTATGGAGTTCTAAGGAACAATATGCTGCTTGTTCATTCCATAGTTGATAATGTCTTGTCTCCTTTGATATATATTCTCTTAATTAGATGAAACAAAGTTAAGAGAACATTTACTAAATTATGTTATAACTCATCTATACATTTGGCTCTAAAAGATATTTAAAGTACTACAATTTAACATAAAATTTTTATAAATATAAAATGATAGATAAGTTCATAATAAATTTTCCTTTAAAATGAGGATTTAAAGGACAAGACAAAAAATTTCATCTCTTTAGACTTATCAATACTCATGTTAGGCTTTATATTCAAAGTCAAAAGTCTTCTATTGTATTTATATTGTAAGGGTCATGTGTTTTAAAGACACAAATTTAAAAATATTTCTTAATGCTAGAGTAAATAAACTGAGAGCTTCAAATATCTCAGATTTCAAGATACATTATTAATGACTATGTGTACTGTCTACACAATTGACTAAGAAAGGCCAACTCTTTGTTTTAGATAATGGTTAAGTCTATGTTATAGAAGAAAAAGTCTTTGGGCATCAGAAACATCTAAGAACAGAGCTTCATGTATTTAGGTGTTCTTCTATTGCCCCTATCTTGATTAAACAGAGACTTGGTTATGCCCATAAGACTCATAAAATCTTAATTACTAAAGGGTTTAATTGCTTGTTTCATGAGATTGAAAGGTCTTATACAATGCTTTGGATTTTAAGTAAAGCATGTTGGCCTAAAGGTAAATGCTGCTCTCCCTCACCATTATTTTCACTTCACTGTACCAGACAATGCAATTGATTAATTTATATATATTATCTTTACTCACAGGTCACATGCAAATGTTATGTCAGATGCAGAGGATAAAACACAATATATTTATCAGATTCATATCATTATGGCTAGTAAATTTAATATGATCAATTTTTTTATTAATGGCTCCGCCAATTAGCTATCTCTCTCTCTCTCCTGAAGACTACTCTCCCATCTGTTACTCAGCCTCATCTACATCACTTGCTATTCAGCCTCATCTACATGAGACCCTAGGAATGAGTCTTCCTAGCTATGTGGAATATGTATAGCCAGCTCTATGCAGTGTCTACAAGCACAAAATGGTGACTTTTGCCAATGGAAAACTCAACCCAAGTTCCTGGAAAGACACTGCTGGACTTGTAAGGTTTACTGACTTAATTGGAGCTTCAAATTAAGTGGTGTGATCTGAAATGTTGCAAATCCAGAGCCAGATTATTTTGGGGCCATTTAAGTCCTCAAAAGCCATTTATTGACATCCTCTATATGTGATAAAATATTCTGATTCTATTACATTAGATGAGCTAACCAGATAATTAACAAGCTCGATGTCACCTCTTCCCTAACGTCCTGGGTATAGTACTTAACAACCAAACTCATGATTTAACTTTCTTGTTGATCTTGTCTCTCCTAGAAGCTACTCTGTTCTCTATCTGAAGGAGAGGTTGCACTCTCCATTCAACAGACTCACTGGCGCAATTCCACCTCCCCAGGAGAGATCTAGGACTTTCAGTCATGGTGCATCCTCCCTGCCACCTCACTTCTACAGACTCAATTCAATTTGTTGGCTTCAGTTGTCCTCCAAAATCAACTGATAATTACATCAACCACATGAGAAAAGTAGAAGAGAGGATCAATAACCTCCAGAACATGGTAGTTCAAATTCATTCTGCCAGGCTCTCAAAAAACTGGAGAGCTTAAAATTATGGTTCCCCTTGGCAACTTAGATTCTCCCCCTTATAGATTCTGTAGTTGCTATTGCCGGTTGTTACTTACCCTGCCTTGCCTTTTCAGATGCCTCCAGGACAGGGTCAGAGAATTTACCAGATGCTCTTTCAACCAAATTCTCCTGAACACTTATCGATCTACTTCATACCACAAGCTGACAACCTAGCTGCATCCAATTCACAATGGTCATCATCTTCACTATGAGGACTCAAAAATGGGACTCCATTACGCCAGCCTGTAACCTTTCCTACATCAAGCCCTTCTACCAAACACTTCTAGCAGGAAGTAGCTAAGAAAGAATGCAAAAAGCAGGAATGATAGGAATACCACTCCTCAATCTCATCTATATTCAGGACAGAGCTTCTGCTTGATGATCACTAGCTCCAACAGTTGATGCTTGTAAGAGCACATGCTTGCCTGACCCTTCAAGCTAGCTAAGTCAAGGTCAAAGTCTGATCCTAGTCACACTTCCTGGGCTGAACAGAGGTCTTGGAAATCACCTCCAGACCCTGCCCCCTCAGCCCAACCCCCAACCCTGAGGATATAAAACCAGCCATTCCCTTCTCTTTGCTCTCTTTTCCCTTTCTCTTTCTCTCTCCCATCCCTCTTCCCACAATTGGCTCTGTGATTCTGGAACTCCATTAAAAACTTCAGTGGTAGGGTGTCTTTTGAGGTAACTACTGTACATTTACACCTTACAGGAAATGAGTCAGTGAATGAAGTACAAGTTTGTCAATCTGAATTTGGGTTCCATTAACCCATGTAAGAACATGACTCACTATTACAAACACCCCAAATCCTTACATCCTTATGAGGAGATGGGAAGTACAGATATGAACCTACATGAAATCTCATTGTTCAGCCAAGGTACATGCACACACAGTCATAATGAAAAGAAAAAATATCTTCCTTTGCATTTTTCCTTCTTTTTCTTAGTTTCCATCAGAAAATATTTTCCATTCTTTTCTTACTCAAGTTATGCAAAAAGTCTATATTATTTGTATTTTGTATTTGTGTACCTAATTAACTACTGGACAAAAATTACTACTTTTTCCTGTTTTTGCAGTCTAGTTTTCATGCAGTTGGCAAACTTATACAAGCAATTCAATGTCTAAAGATACAATAAGTGCTTAGAAATGATGTTGACATTTTTTCAAAGAATGAAAAATCCAAGCGTTAAAAGTAGCTAAACTGTATTCATTTCACTGATAATGCATAAAATATAAAATTTACTACTGTTCAGAAAACAATTCCTTTGCCCAAAATATTTATAAGCTTTAAATATTGGGCACACATCTCATTGCAATTTTGCTTTTTCAATGTTAGATTCTTGCAATCTATGAATTTTCACAAAATCAGTTCTCATGTTTATCAATCATATAGGCAAAGACGTAAGTCTTTATTAGAAAGACAAGAACCCTCCTTGGCCAAGGTAGTTTGCAATCGTAATTACAGCTCTTGGGAGTACAGAGCAATAATCCCTAGGGCTCTCAGACTAGCCTCATTTGCTTGTTCTAAACCAGAAAGTCATTCTGTGTTAAAAAAAAAAAAAAAGGATTATGAGTACAAATACAAATGTGAAGAAAAGCAGAAAGAGGAGGATGAGGAACTTTGCCCTCTGGTAAAAGTATATGGATACATAGTTAACAACTCCTTCCACACACACACCATAAAGAGCTTCTTTTTATGTTCCTTTCTTTTACAACCTTTTTCCCATCACCAACTAACTAGCACTTTGTTCCTATATGTGCATGATAATTTCTTGTCAGCTATTAAATGCAATTTCATTTATATTACTGTGTTTAAATTCCTAAACTTAATGTTTTATCCAGAAAGGAAGACTATTTTGTTAATAATAACATTGAAGAGGCAACACATACAATCACAGAACATGTGCAAAATGTCTTAAGTGCAGCTGGTTTGAGAAATTCCTCCTTGTTGGATAGCTTACATAGTACCAAGGAATACTGCAGAAGCTATTGGGGAAGATAAATAATCACAGGCTTCATCAACTCATGAGATTTGCAAGTTGCAATAAAAATCACCTTGGTAACAGGTGACCATCAGTGTAATAGTGGCATGAGTACTGTCATAGTTGGGCACAGGTGTCAACTTGACTTCGAGGGTTTGAGTTCTGGGCACATTTATAGAGAATTAGTGGTTGAGTTAGGCCCAGAGCAGACCTGCAACAAATGTCTAGTTGATGGGGAAGGCCCAGCCCATGGTGGGTGGGATTAGGCCCTCAAATAAAATACAGACAGCTGGTTGGCTTCCTTTTATACACTTGGGCAGACATGCTGGTCTGGCGAGTAAGGATTGTCCCTCTTTCAGGCATTACATAGGGATTGTGTGGCCAGTTCTTTCGGCCCTGGTGTTGGTGCATGCTCTCCTGTCAAGCTGGACTGAGAACTGTAACCAGATAATCATATGAGACAATAAACCCCTTGTTCCCTAAAGCCATTTGATGGTCATTTATCAGCAACCATGCAGGAGAACTGCAACAAGTATCAAGGAGAAAACCAAAAGCTTTTTGATTGAACTCAAGACCTGCTTGTCAGTATAGATAACCTCCCTGTTAACTGTTAACTAGAACAAGAGCCTAAAAATGGAAGGAATAGATCAATAGGGAAAAACTAGCAATGAACCTATAGGTAGGAAGATGTTACACAGACTGCTCTGTAAATAGCTGTTATTATATTCACAGATTTGAGGAACACATACTCAGCCTAGAAGTCTTCTACAACAGAGGTAGAAGATCTCAACACCCTGACAGGATGCAGCCATAATGAGGACCTAGAAAGCCTCACCCAAAATCAGGCCAACCTAATATCTTCCCATCCTAAGTTTTAGGAACCTCATGGAACAGAGGGTAATGAGATTGTAAGAACCTAAACATCAGAAGCTTCACCATTTCATAAGACATTCCATTTAAGAGAAGACCACTGCATCAAGAACTTACTTCAATGAGACTTGTCCTTACTAGAGCTGTATCCTGACTGGCCTACCAACATGACCCAATAGACTATTGTAGAGGTCCCTGGGGATCACAGCTCCATCCTGCAGGCCAGTCCCATGAGTCTTCCACAAGGGGGATCAGGGAAAGTTGAGTGTGCTGTCCGCCTACTCCCAGCCCTTCTTCCAGAGGACAACCAGACATGACAGGGAGTCTAGTCAAGCAGGAACTCGTTTATTGCAAGTCCATAGCTATCTTATAAAGGCAGAAACTGCAAGGGGAATTCTAAGGTGGGGAAACAGACAGCCAATTATCTTAAAGGTCAAGCCAGCACACAGGCTATATGTAGCAAGTTTTCTTCAAAACATCCTGAGCTATGCCCCCTCTTGTCTTCCTCTATCCAAACATCTTTGTCTAAGCTCAAAACATCCTGAGCTATGCGCTCTTGACCTCCTCCATCAAAACATCTTTGTCTAAGCTTGCCAGACACCAAGGTCACCTAGACTGAGGCCCCCACAGACTATCTAGGAACTCAAGATAGACAAGAACATATAATGGAAACCTTGGGAACAAAATCTAGATGAATGAAAAGAAATGCCCCTCTCAGTGGGTTGGCCCGAAGGGGGGCAACTTGGCATGCCATAAGAGACCTGAACCCGCACAAAAGTAGACAAGTCAGAGGGACCCTATAGTCCATTGTTGCAGAGGGTTGCAAGAAATAGGATGGATTGATGAAGGGATGGAATGGAGGGAAGCAGGAATAAGTTTTCAATATGTTTGTAAAACTAGAAAAAAGATATGAGGCCAAAAATAAGTAAAATGCATACAAAAATAGTATTTCATTATAAATTACTTGTCCATCAGAATGACATATGTCACATGAGATATCCTGAGACAGCAGAGGTAGGTGAAATAGTATTCACTTCCACATGCTTCACTTCTTACTATTGGACACACCATCACTGTGAATGAAGATCCAAAGGATGTTCATTCTGAGCAATAAACCATGGGAACATGATCTTAACATTTCAGTTAAGTGTTTGATCTCAGGTTTAGCATACCTAGGCTATTTTGAATTCACAACCATTTGCCCCCAAGAGTATTTTCTCTTTCCATGGATACTTGGCTAAGTTTATAGTATGAGACATGTACTACTTGTTGAAAAAATGGACCTTAAATCCAATCAGAAAAGCAGTTTTTGGTTATCCCGTACTTTACATGCCAATATGGAACCAAATGTTTGCCTTTCCAGAGCTGTTGTTACAGTAGCAGTCAGCAATTACCATTGGATAAAACATTTGATTGCTTTACTCCCTGATCAACATATGTCATATCTTCTGGCTAGCTGTCTAGAAAAAACTTCCATATCTATTCAAGCTTGTTTTCTCCATGTCCTATGATCCTTATGTGTGGGAGCCTCAGTCTAGGTGACCTCAATAATCTGGCAAAGTTAGACAAAGATCTTTGGATGGAGAAAGTCTGGATGGTAGCTCAGGATGTTTTGACTAACTCAGGGGAAGTCAGGGGGGGACAGCTCAGGATGTGTTGAATAGCTCAAGATAGAGGAAGTCAGAAGGGAGTAGCTGATGTTCTGAAGAAATTTCACAACATACAACCTGCATGCTGGCCTGACCTTTAAGATGATTGGTTGCCCATATCCCCTCCCTGTAATTCCCCTTGCTGTTTCTGCCTTTATAAGATGGTTGTGGACTTTCAATAAATGAGTTCCTGCTTGACTAATCTGCCTGTCACGTCTGATTGTCCTCAGGAAGGAGGGCTGGGAGCGGGCAGACAGTGCACTCACCTTTTCTGGATCTCCCTTGTGGAGGACCTGCCGGACCTGCAACAGGATGGAGCTGTGATTCCTGGGGACTCCCCACATCTGGTGCCCAACATGGGGCACAAAGAGCTCATGGAATGTTGAAGAATTTGATTGGAGCTAAGTGGTCTGTGAGGTGAGTGAGACTCTAAGAGATGGGTAAAGGAACTATTGAGTTTGAAGACCCAGTGCTTAAAGCTCTGAGATATATGCTTAAGAGTAGAGGGTTTTCTGTTCTTAAAAAAAAAAAAAGGGCAACTTCCCCTCACACTGTAAGGAGCCCAATACATGTCTCAATATCTCTCCTAGAGACTAGAGGCCTCAAGGTTAAGACTGCTGGCTTAGAGGACTTTTAGAATGAGGCTGTGGTTTTAGCACCTTGGATCTCCCCAGAGAGAATGTACGAACCAGACCTATGGATAAGGGTGTTTTCCTTGCTAAGTGTTTTTCATAATTAAGCTAAGCTGCCAGATTTTTTTAAACATTTTTATTATTATTTCCGCTCATACAAACTTAATAGGTAGACCAGTTCCCTCCCCTCCTCCCCCAAACTCCCTGCTCCCCCTCCCTCCCCATCTCCCAGTGCCCCCCCCACTAAGCTGCCAGATTTAACTAAAGAGGTCTTGTTTTCAATGAGGATTTCCTAAATGTTAATCTGCCTTTGATAAAGCTTTCAAGGGTAATTTTAAGACAGTTGCTGGTAAATTGTAGAGTTGCCAGTAAAATGTTGTTTAGTGCTTGTATGTTTATATGTTCTGTATTTACACGTTGAATGTCTTGTGTTTCAACAAAACTGTGGCCACTTCAATTTTTTTTCATTTCTGTTATATGCTAATACCAAAATTTTGGCATGCCATTTTTAAATACATGTATACATATTTAAAAACAAGAACAAATAATTTTGATCTGTTTTCAGACAGACTTTATGTAATTAATCTCTTCCCTGGGCTGCTTAATTCTCTAAATTCTCACATTTGCCTGAACTAAAACCTGATCATACTCTTAATGATTCAGACCCAAACACTCCTCAGGGAGGAAAAACACCCACTCTTCTTACAGAACCTTAGGGGACATCAAGGACTACCTGGGTTTTCATCTCAAGATAATGTTGAAGCAGATAAAATGAGCTCTGCTCATATTTTATCCACCAATTTGAAAGGGGCCCAAAGTTTACATGACCTCACTCATTAATTGGAGGGGACTTCACAAGAAATTCCCTTAAATTCCTGTCAAAGACATAAAAAAAAAAATTGTGTGCACCTACAAGTTTTGTCAGCCATTCTCACAGATGGCCACCATTACAACAACCAGGGTAAATCCCCGTGGACTGAGGCCCATTCACTACGACAGACTAATATCACATGTTATTCTCCATTTGGTAAGCTTAAATATGTTTTTGTATTTATTGACCCATTCCCACAGACCTGTTGGGCTCCAGCCCATACAGAAAAAAGATCTAAACATGCTCAATCTCATTTTTTACAATGTTTTGCTACACTAGGACTTCCACAATAAATCAAAACTAATAATGGGCCATGCTTTGTAAACAAAAGCCTACAGGACTTCTTCAAGTTATGGGGGATTCAACACACTACAGGGACCCACAGGACCAAGCTATTGTAGAACATAATCATCAAAATATTAAGGCCCAATTACAAAAACAAAAAGGGGGAATAAGCCCCCACCAACAATTAAATAAGGCCTTGCTCACTATTAACATTCTCAGTTTTCAAAAAAATCAAATAGAGTCCCGCTTCCAAAAACATTGGGGGCAACAAGAACAGAGACCTGAAATAACAGGTAAGATAGAAAGACCCCATCATGGGACATTGGAGGGTCCCAGACCCATTAACAATGGGTCGAGGCTTTGGGTGTGTCTATCCTATAGGAGGCTCAAATCCCATATGGGTGCCTGCTAGAAATCTTAAATTCTATTGTAAGGGAGAATATGACCCTGACCAACCAGAGTCAGACACCACCAAAGACTAATAAGGACAAAAAGAATGGTGGCTATGCAACAGGTTCAGCAGGCTCTTGAATAATACTCGTAAAAGGGAGAAGAAGAAAAAAAAAAAGAAAAACAGACCTAACCAGATCCATGGTTAACATTGCTCTTGAGATAGATTTTATTATCTCCCCACAGGCCATGGTGAACACAGGATGGAGGATCGCATCGGAGGGGCCATCACTGTGGGGCTAAACTTGATCCTGTTCCTGACTACTTCCAACCTAATTCATCGGCTTGGAGGCGTCAACTCAACCTTTTTTTAAATTTTTTTATTAATTATTCAATTGTGTGTGTGTGTGTGTGTGTGTGTGTGTGTGTGTGTGTGTGTGTAGAACCACGGGCGAATTCAGGAACCACCATGGACTGCCTCCACCTCCTCCTTGTTTACTCTGCCCTGGGATTCATAGGCTCCGCCCTACCAGGACCAGAAACTCAGGCCGTCTATATGTGGGGTCTAGTATCTGAACTCGGGACCTTCTGCTTGCAAGGCAGAGGCTTAACCCTTGAGCCATCTCTCCAGCCATATCAACTCAACCTTTTGAGAGAGACTAAAATCATCTTGGCGGTGTTCCTAACCTGGACATACTTAATGCTATTCTCATGGATCATCAGAGAGGGCTTAAAGGCTACGGAATTGTGATACTTTTGCTACTGCTACTAGAACTCGAGGGGTTGGGATTGCTTTAGAGCTATGTAATTAATCCCAGTATGCTGCAACTGATAGGTTGGGACTTAGTCCCCCAGCCCATGGCCTGTATTGTTGGGCTTGCTTTGCTATAAGATTATATACACCATAATCACACTATACAACAAAAGATGATTTTGCTTACACATAAGCATAATCCTAGAGGAGACACCCACTGGAGGCCCTCAGGAGCCTTGGATACAATTGGCCCTCCAAGAGGTTGCTCCGGTTCCTTGATAGAGATGACTACTCTAAGGGTGTAGCCAACTTCATGAGGTGCTCCCCTGGGGTTTGCTTGAGGAACAACCCTTTGAGCCCACCTCATTACCAAACAAAAAAGGGGGATATGTGGGAGCCTCAGTCTAGGTGACTCAAAAATCTGGCAAGGTTAGACAAAGATGTTTGGATGGAGGAAGTCTGGAGGGCAGCTCAGGATGTTTTGACCAACTCAGGGGAAGTCAGGAGGGGGACAGTTCAGGATGTGCTGAATAGCTCAGGATAGAGGAAGTCAGAAGGGAGTAGCTCAGGATGTTCCGAAGAAATTTCACAACATACAGCCTGCGTGCTGGCCTGAGCTTTAAGGTGATTGGTTGCCCATATCCCCGCCCTGTAATTCCCCTTGCTGTTTCTGCCTTTATAAGATGGTTGTGGACTTGCAATAAATGAGTTCCTACTTGACTAGACTCCCTGTCACGTCTGATTGTCCTCAGGAAGGAGGGCTGGGAGAGGGGGAAAAAAGCGTTTTTCTGGATCTCCCTTGTGGAGGACCCGCTGGACCAGGCTGGAGGATGGAGCTGCGATCCCTGGGGAGCCCCACACTTTTGTGTAGTATTTTAGATAAAACTTACTATCACATTTTTGATGATGGTTAACAACAATGGTGAAAACCTATAATGTTTTTGTGAACTTTGAGACCTACTGATAAAATCTCATTGGAAAATATCAACTAATAGAGGGACAATGTCTTTATGTATGCTCCTTTAGAACATATTGAATGCAAAAAGAAAAAAAATGTTGGTTTTTGTTATTGAAAATGTAGTTCAAAAACTATTAAAATTTTTTATTATTATTTCTGCTCATACAAACTTAACATGTATGCCGGTCCCCTCCCTCCCACCTCCTCTCACTGACCTCCCACCTCTCCCCTTCCCTCCCCATCCCCCAGTGCCTCTGCCCCCAGTGCCTCCCCCTACAATCTCTGGAACATCCTATAATGTGCATGTCAAATTCTCCTCTGGGTCCTCTTCTCTGATGAGGTGCAAGGACCCAGTGGCATTTCCCAGAACCCTTTCCTGTGTTCCCCTTAAGCTTTGGAACATTACTGTGACTGTCAGTCCCTAGCCTCCAAGGATCCTAGTGCCTTTAGTCCATGCTAGACTTTGAGGTGTCAGTAATGTGTTGGACATTGCACAGGTCATGCAAAGTTCAATTATGATTGCTTCAGCCCTAACTTGTGTGGAGTATCTTGCATATCATTACTCCTCCCATCCTTGTGCTCTTACAATCTTACCACCCCCTCTTCTGCAAATTTCCCTGAGCTTCAGCATGGGGAGAGATTAGGCTGATTTAGTTCTGATGGTTGATAGAGAGTCTCTGATATTCTGAATTATGGTTTGTTGGATTTTTTTTAAGTTTTGCTATTCCTGCACTGCCCTTGGCTCCATCCTGATGGGTATTGAATGTCACCCCCTAGACAGAGATAAAACCTGTTAAATTAGAGTCTTGTTATAAGAGTATATTCAAAGGTAGATGGAATAAAAGTAGGAGACCATGGTGAGAAAGGGGTCAATCACCCATTTGCAAAACGGTTACTTTCTATCTGGCAGCCTAAATGCCCTCCCCTTCTGGTGAGATCATACCCCATCAGTTGCATATGATCAGGAAGGAAAGTCTGTGAACTTAACCAGATGTCTCATTACATACTTGCAGTCCTTGATGGTGACATATTTTCTCTGTTGTAACATGATCCCCTCTCTCCTTGTTTCTGGTGGGGCCCTTCTTCCCCTTCCCTTCCTGCTTATAATCTTTGCAATTACTGTAGGTATTACAGAGATTTGTCTTTGAGTGTCTAAGTGGGTTTGGTACTTGGAGCCACCTATTAGGGAGTACATACGATGTTTAATTTTCCATGTCTGGGATACTTCACTCAATATAATTATTTCTAATTTCATCCATTTCCTGGCAAATTGCATTAATTCATCATTTTTGATGGCTGAGCAGTACTCCATTGTATAGATGTACCACATTTTCCTTATCCACTCGTTAACTGTTGGACATTTGGGCTGATTCCATGACTTTGCTATTGTAAACAGTGCTCCTATGAACATGGTCATCCTTGTGATATCGAGATGAATTTTTGCTATATGGGAGTTTATTCCCAGAAGTGGAATAGCAGGGTCATATGGCATTTCAATCTTTATTTTCTTTAAGAATTGCCAGAGTTGTATGAACCTGCATTCCCACCAGCAATGTAGGAGAGTTCCCCTCTCTCCACATCCTCTCCAGCATTTGTTGTTGTTTGTATTGTGGATTTTTGCCATCCTGACAAGGGTGAGATGATATCTCAGGGAAGTTTTGATTTGCATTTCCCTGATGGCTAAGGATGTGGATCATTTTTTAAGATATTTATTAGACATTTTAATTTCATCCCTGGTAAAGTTTCTTTTAAGTTCCAAGGCCCACTTTTTAATTGTCCCATTTGTTTCCTTGGTGTTTAGTTTTCTAAGTTCTTTGTGCACTCTGGATAATAGAGCTCTATCAGATATGTGGTTAGTGAAGATTTTCTCCCATTCTGTGGGTTGCCTTTGTGCTAGAGTTACAATCTCTTTATCTGAACAAAAGCTCTTTAATTTCACAAGATCCCATCTGTTGAGTGCTGATTGTAGTGACTGTGCTATTGGATGTCCGTTTAGGAAGTGTTGGCCTAGCCCAATCAGGTCAAGGGAGTTCCCTACCCTTTCAACTAAGGTTTTTATAGTCTCTGGACTTATATTGAGGTCCTTGATCCATTTGGAATTAATTCTTGTACATGGTGACAAGTATGGGTCCAATCTTAATCTTCTGTATGTGGATATCCAGTTTTGCTAGTACCATTTGTTGAAGATGCTGGTCTTTTTCCATTGGATTTTTTGAGCCCCTTTGTCAAAGATCAAATGGCTATAGATGTGTGGTTCTTATATCTGGGTCTTCATCCCTTATCCTTTGATCTGTATGTCTATTTTGGAGCCAATACAAGGCTGTTTTTATAACTATGGATTTGTAGTATAGACTAAGGTTTGGTATGGTGATACCTCCAGCACTGTTTTTGTTACTCAGGATTGTTTTTGCTATCCTAGGTCTTTTGTGCCTCAATATGAATTTTGAGATTTTTTTGGTCAACTTCTTTGAAGAAATGCTTTGGGTTTTTAATTAGTATAGCATTGAATCTGTATATTGCCTTTGGTAGGATGGTCATTTTTATGATATTGATTCTGCCAATCCAGGAACATGGAAGGTCTTTCCACCTTCTGGTGTCTTCTGCAATTTCTTTCTTTAGGGTTTAAAAATTTTCATTATAAAGGTCTCTTACTTCCTTAGTTAGGTTTATACCAAGGTATTTCATTTTTTTAGGTGCTATAGTAAATGGGATTGTTTCTCTCAGGGCTTTTTCACTTCTTTTATTCTGGGCATATAGGAAGGCCACTGATTTTTGTTCATTTATTTTGTATCCTGTAAACTATTAAAATGTTTTTGACAAATACTTATTGCACCATTTGTCCAAATTTGATTTCATTTTCTTGAGGAACTTAGATATCCTAGGTAGTAACTACTCACTGCATATATAGTTTGCACGTATAGTTTGCTAGTATGTTTTAACCAGTTCATTGGTCTTCTTCCCTTTTCTGTATATTTTTGATTTGTTAAATGAAAAAATGTTCTCTATATGTAATTATAAAGGACATGCACATTAAACCCAGAATAAATTATTACTTTAGTCTTGTAAGAATGGCTGTTAGTGAAATGAAAAGTGCTAAGCATGTGTGGAGATATTTTAAAAAGTGAAACTTGAAACAGTTTTGGAAAAATTTCACTTGCAACAGTAAGTTTGGAAAATAATGTGAACAAATGAAAAATGTAATTGTGGAATGAAACAATCAATCTTTCTGTGTATATCTAAATAAATTAGAGTCAATGTTCTAAACTTGAATGATCACTGCAACAGTGATTGATACTATCTGAGACAGGGTAAACCTACATGTCCATGGACAGATAAAATTCAACATATAATGTAGAACATTGCTTTATTCACTTTACAAAAGAAGAATATTCCTTGTGAAAACATAAGTAGACTTAGGGAAGATTATGCTAACTGCAATAAACAAGGCAGAGAAAGACTGTGGATAGTCTCATCTATTTTGTAAAATCTAAAAATGTCTATTTCATAGACAAAAAGTAGAAAATTTATAAGAAATGTATGGGAAAAGGAGGTATGTTGAGCAAATGTCATAATATTTGAATTAAACCATTAAGATATGCTTTGGTAATCTGTTAAAACACATGGTTACCTCAGGTATTAGTAATAATAATAATAATATGTCTTATATTTCAGAATTTCAGATAGATTTTAAGGTAGTTCTTAAAAACATTTAGAGAAACTGGGGAAGTGATATGTAGATTAAGTTGATAATGTATTTTATAATAAAAAATCTGATCATATTTTACTTAAGTATGATATTTATCAAATATAAATGAATAAGCAAGTAATCATAATTAATCATGTTTGGAATACCAACACATCTTCATTATGAATTTTAGAAATTTAGGATCACATACTCATTATAATGACTTTAGATCTCAGAGTCATTGAAATAAGAAACAGGTTTTATGTGAACAAAAAGTTTTAAAAAATTATAGTCTTTTGGTCACCACCTTTGGAAGGCTTAACAGAAAGAAATAGGGACTGCACAGTAAGAGTAAGAAAGGACTGTCCAGTAAATGAGATTCTCTCCTTCAAGCTAATATTTCAATATACTAGGAAGAAATAAATACATAGAAATAAAATGATATATCAAAATCTTAAGAGCTCCAAATAGATCAATTGTCAAATGGCAAAGGCTTTTTAATGACTTACAAATAATTGCTCTATCTCCTTTAAATGTCCACAGAAAAATCTCATACATATTCATGCTGCAATTACCTAATATTAAGGAATGAATTTTACAACTGCTGATTAGTTTTCAATTAGGGGCATGAGGCTGTGTTCAGGCATGTTTCATTTGTTAATTTATGTTGGAATTGTTCAGAATATCATAAATATGTAGATAGATGAGAACTCCAAACAGGAGAAATAAAAAGAGAGTGAGTTTAGCTAAAACAGTAAGAAATGAGTACAGCTCAAACACATGGAAAGACTTTTGATAATTTGAATAAAGTCAGAAGGATATACATCAAATGTTTGCAGCTCAAATTCAATAAATCATACTGTGATAAATTTTAGGGCACATGGTGTGAACAACAGTACTGAACTAATGAAGTGGGCTCAAGTTTCTTAGGTTCCTTCACCTTCAGAGATTTGGTATTTGGTTTTGGTAGTAACTGAAGTGATCTATGCATATCCTATATAGTAAATGAATGATGATTAGGTTTTGAAACTTTCTAACCTATCCCCAGAGAGAATTAATGTATCTGTTGTTATTCTGCATTCTATTCAAGTCATAATTTAGCAAAAGAAAGATGTTTTATTTGTGAGACATTAACTACCTTATGCCCGTTTTATTCTTTTCCAATTCCTTTAAAACGAAAGATTGATTTCATATGTTCATCAGATACTCCTACCTAATATTTACCACACTGTGTTAGCTGTTCTTATCTGATAGCATTTTGATTGATAGCTTGTGTATCTGTCTCCCTAAATATGCTGTGCTCTCATGTTCAATGGAGAAATTTTCACCTTCATCTTTTTATCAAAAAAGGTTAGTGCCTGTCATTTAAAAAGGAATCAATACTGCAGCGTTTCTGAATGATTGAAAGACTTATCCTGTGTGACATGAATGATAGATCTTTTTCCAAATACTCATTTCTACCAAATAAAAAAATCTTCATCTGCTTTTGTGACATTGATAATGTGCCTTGTTTCCATGTGCATAAATTTTATTCATTCTAGCTTTAATATCTGGAATATGTGGAATGAGACCTTTCAAATATGTTGCCACAGGAGTAACTTTCTTAAGCTTATTATAAGTCAGTTTCTTGGGACTCAAAAATCATTTAAGCGGGGCTGGAGAGGTGGCTCAGGGGTTAAGCCTCTGCCTTGACAGGTGGAAGGTCCTGAGTGCAGATCCTAGACCCCACGTATAGACGCCGGGCAGAAGCGGGGGCGGCCTGCGTTTCTGGTCCTGGTAGGGCAGAGTAAACAAGGTGGAGGTGGAGGCGTCCATGGTGGTTCCCGAATTCGCCCGTGGTTCTACACACACACACACACACATGCACACAAGCGCACATACGCACAATTGAATGAATAATAATCAAAAATCATTTAAGCAATAATGTTGTATTTAAGGTTATGATTCCTAACTGCAATTATCACTCTTCATTTTTAATACAATGCTTAAAAAGAATTATACATTTAGAGTTTTATAATATGTAACAGAAAATGTATGGGGAAACATACTTAAAAATTCACTTGGAATGTTAAGTTTAACTTCTTTGCAGGACTATCATTCTTGATCTACACCTGCAAAATTATTTTATCAGATAGGTATCTTTAAAAATGCAAATGGCTTAGCAAGTAGGCAGGCAATGAAGTAATCATTACCTGGAATTTAAAGTCTGTGATGATGCAATATTCAGAATGTCTTGACTAAGAAGTTTGTCAAATTCCCAGGTGATTTGGAGAGTTTAAAGATAATCACATGGTTTCACCAGACAGATGATTTAAATCATGACTTTTACTCACCTGAATTGTGTCATTCTAAATAGCATATTGTCACCAAAATAATGACAATATATCCTTTGGAAAACATTTAAAATGAATAAGAAAATTCTCCTCTCTTTGAAAAACTTCTTTCAATGTGTTATCTTACCAGGTATGGGAAAAATTCCTTTAATAATATCTTGCCTGACAAGCATATTTTTCATAAATTTATGAATGACAATTGATAACAGTTGTTTTGTTTAACTAGATTCATTTTTCTGCTTTTCTTCAATATTTTAAATATTATATTTAATTTTCCTGCTAGATTGCAAAATGTTTTAGAAATATTTGGTATACACATCATCTTTCTTCTTCTATATACAAGCTCTTGCATAGTTAATCTTTCACTTTCTGTTTCGTTGCATTTTGCATCTATATATGTGTAGATGTGTTAGCATATGGAGGTAGGTACAAGTTTCTATGCAGGTGTTTTGCATGTATGTGTGTAAGGTTCCTAATTACTGTATTCTGTGTGATTTAGTTATATATTTCCATCAAGTGGGTTGCAGGTATTGAACTCAGGTTATCAGTCTTGGCAGCCGAAGTCTGACAAAAATGTTATTATAGACAGAAGAGTAGTACTTTTGTAAGAAATGACTTCATTTCATTCCAAAAATAAATAAGAAAATTAAAAGCTCATGCCAGGAGGAAATTTTAGTAAATACACATGGAAACGTTCTATTGGATGATGTTACATATGAAGGCCAGATTACTAAGTGTTGTCATTGTTTGAAAATCAGATCATTTTTATAAGAAATGAGCAATGTATCAGAGGTAATCAGTAATATAAGTAAAATAAATCCCTGATACTAAAGATCCAACATGATAAATATTTTGAGGTTTCAGTTGTGATTTCTGTCTCTGAGATTTTTAATATACTAGAATGCATGCTAATGAAATTACATCTAGATTTTTTTGCTGATAACTATCATTTTTCCTGATTTCAGTGATAGTCAGTGGCATTTTATAGCAGTTCCTGTCCATGTCTCCAATAATTTACTGTCTGTTGAATCATAGAGGCCAGAATATTATTGAGGGCAAATGGCTTAGCTTAATGCTCCTTTAAATCCTATCTTCCCTATTGTTTCCATATGATCCTATTTTTTGGGATTCTTTTGTTAATTCTTGAAACAGTCTAAGTTATGCACTGTTAACCAATTGATATAAATGGTAATTGTTTTCACAATTAATTTTCCAAAAGCATGTTTAATAACAGGTTAAATCTTTCATCCTTTCAAACTAACTGTGTTAGTAAAGGCAGTAAGTTTTGATTTATAACTTGATACATTTGTAATTGAAGAGCACATTTCATGGAGCAAACATTTAGGGTTGATAGGATTCATGTCCTCTTTTTAAACATCAAGCATTGAATTGCCTTTGCAATTCCTCAGTCTTGTTTCCATTCTTCTATCCATATTTTAGTGTGCATGTGTGTGTGTGTGTGTGTGTGTGTGTGTGTGTGTGTGTAGGAGAGGACACATGAGATCAATGAACAACTTTGGAGTCAGCTCTCTCTTATCATTTGGTTCTGAGTATTGAACTCAGGTAATCATATTGGTGCTTCTTTAACTTCTCAGCCATCTTGCCAGCCCCAGAACCTAGAATGTCAATTACTAGAGATTGGATTGTTAAATAAATTGTGTTTCACCGTCATTCTTAACATTCAGCAAATAAAGCCCATTAAAGACACTTTACAAATACCTCACAAATTGATCTACTCATTTACTCTTTCGGATGAGCATTTGGATCTGCCTCCCAGATACTCAATGTCCATACTTTTCAGGTCTCTGTACATTATTATCAAGTTTTATAAATTGTGTTTAAAGTGTTCTTGTCCAATTTTGAACTTTTACTTCACAAATATAAAAATTGTATTCAATGTATCTCATCTTACCATGCACAGCTAAAAACTCATGCTTTAAATGGTGTGATATCAAAATTTGTCCTGGAAAATATTCTAGAAAGAAAAATATTTTAGAGTCATACAAAAAAGGTATTAAACACCTTTTTACACTAAAGTAGTAGTTAATTTTTGGAGTATTGATCCATGGCTAAATGTGTTATAGCTAAGAAGATGTAAGACTAGAGCTGCCTTTACTTATATCAGGAAATATAAAACTAAGGCTCTTAATAAACCTGCCGAGATAGATGGTTTTTGATGGAGGATTAGTCACAGTTTAGTCAGGAGGAAGAAACCACACAGTAATTTAAAATGGGATGGTCGATATAAAGAATTATTTATTATAAGAGGGTATTGGAGTAATGTAGAGTTGGTTAATAAAATAAAAGTAACTGCAGAGTGTCACAGACCAGAGTCGTGGCCTCGAGACCAGGGTTCACCCGGACCGGGTGAGGCAAGGTTTCGGCGGAAATGGGGAACAGAACACGCAACACTCCAGGCTGAGTGAATCTAAACCCACTTTATTGAAACTTAGTGACAGCTTTATACTATAAAATTTTAGGGCAAAGAATGTGTCCCTGCACCTGCAAACAGAGGAAAACAAACACAGACACTCCCAATCTCCTATGTTCAGCAATAATAAACAATTTTTTTTTCTAAGTAGCTAACCCATTGTTTGAGGGAAAAGACACAAACAGATTCTATTCTTCCAGTTTTTTCAATTCTATCTAATCTATAATGCTTTCACCGGATGGCCATGGGGCTGAGCCCAAATTGTGTTAACAGAGACTGCATTTTTAAAATACACAGAGGACTGAGCTCCTTTAATAGTAAGGTTGCTTATGTCTTCCTTTGAGGAATTCCAGAAGTATATTGTCATCAGTTGTTGATGAGCCATCCGTGAACCATGCATCTCCAAACCTGGGGTCCATACTGTCTGGCCCCATTTTGCCAAGGGTGTCTCTTTCTGGGTGGAGGAGATCATTGGTGGGGGTGCACTCAGATGGTCCATCTCTGTGATTTCCCATAAGAGTGCTGTTTGGGGAAGGGAAAAACACAGCCCCCTATGCTACTGACATGGATTCACCCAGTTTGTCTTATACTTCTGGAATTTCTGAGTTAGTATATAGGTGGGAATTTTACCCACCTATGTTTTAAGACTCTGGAAGTTATTCTCTAATTTCCTTAAGATCAGTGCACAAATTCTGGCTAGCAAGTCTACTTATTGTAAGTCAAATCTCATTTACAATTTGATTTAAAGTTAAAAGCAAGCTTTTTCTCTAATCCTAAGGACAGGTAAAAGGCACATCCAATTCCCAGAAGAATTCCTCCTGTCAGAGACAAAACTTAAATTATCTAGGGAGGAATTCCTAGCACCTGCCCATGGGCATTACTGTGATATTCCCCAGGGAGCAGGCTTTAGGTCCCCAACTGGGCAGAGATACATCAAGGCCTAACAGTTCCCGTATTTTAATGCCATGTCCTTTCCCAGAAATTGTTTCCATAGAACAATGTTCTGTCATGCTGGGACCTTATCCACCAGAATGGTTGGATTAGGGCGCAGCAGCAGATAATATAAGACAAAGCAGATCTGGAAATTTTTGGAAAGGCAAAATTATGGCTCATGGAAAGACAAAGAAGTAATAACACTTACTGGTTGATCTTCAGTAAACATGCCTTCTAGAAGTTGTGGTGTGGCTCTAGACAGTTAAAATGTTTCTGGGAAGCTGATGCAGTAATGTAGGGGAAATGCGGTGGGCTGATAGTTTGTGGGTACCGCTGGCCACTAACATCTTCATGTATTAGATTATATGGAATCTCCTCACTGGGTAAAGGCAAAAGAGAAGGTAGATTTGGCTTCACCAGCTACCAAGGAAATACTTAGAAAGAGGAAGAAAGATGAAAGTGTCCCCGAGTTAAATTCAAACCATCTCAAGACGTCAGAGGCTACTTTTAATTATGAAATTCATGATTTAATGAAGGTACTATATTCATTTTTCTGTTATGTTATTTCTTTTTTGCTAGAAAAAATTCTAGAGTATTGGCTAGTATTTTATTTTCTTCAAAAATATGTATTGCAACATTCATAACTTCTTTATCTTTAAATTTTCTTCTATGTAAACTTTCCTTGATATTGGGTGCTCATAATATTAGACTAAGCATTTTAATACTTTTTTAAAATACTAGGTCTTATATTGGCGTGCACATAAACCTCTACTTACTGAAAACTCCTTTTAAAACTAGGGAGCTATTTTTCTTAAAGTTGGTGTTATAAATATTTGCACTCAACTAGCTCTTGTATTTTAATACGTAACATAGGAGAAATAAGCCTATTCCATTTGTTACTGAAATCATTCTTCTCATAGGTCTTTATATATTATCCTTGATAATCATTAAAGTGCCACTGAAAAGACTTAGGTCATATGTAATGATAAAGATTGGATGATCAGAGAACAAGAGTGAATCACTTGCTGAAAAGGGTAATCAATTTTTTATCAAGAATTCAAGTTATTTAAGGGATTTATTTAGAGCATCTACAAATTTGTGGTCCATGTCTTCCTTAATGAAAAATACAGAGTCTCTGAAGTTCTGGATTGTGGTTTGTTGATTTTCTTTTGCATTTTGCTGCTCCTGCAATGACCAATGATTGCTCCTGCAATCTCTCCCCATTCTGAAGCTCAGGGAAATTTGCGGAAGAAGGGGCGGTAAGATTGTAAAAGCACAAGGATGGGAGAAGCAATGATATGCAAGATACTCCACACAAGTTAGGGCTGAAGCAATCATAATTGGACTTTGCATGCCCTGCACAATGTCCAACACACTATTGACCTCACAAAGTCTAATATCTGCTAAAGGCACCAAGATCCTTGGAGGCAAGGGATTGAAAGCCACAGTAGTGTTCCTATGCTTATGGGAAACACAGGAAAGCGTTCAGGGAAATGCCACTGGGTCCTTGTACATCATCGGAGAGGAGGGCCCAGAGGAGAGTCTGGCATGCACATTAAAGGATTCTCTGGGGATTGGAGGGGGCACTGGGGGATGAGGGAGGAGGGGTGAGGGGAGGGGGAGCAGAGGAGTCGGGGGGAGGAGGAGGGAGGGAGGGAACCGGTGAACCTACTAAGTTTGTCTGAGTGGAAATAATAATAAAAAATGTTATAAAAAAAGAAAAATACATACCAAGATAATTGTAGAAGGAATTCCTTTTAATTTGGGAAATAAAATATCTGTGCACATAGATTTTTAAAATAAAATTGTATGTAATATCTAAGACTGCCTATTTAAATTCTGGGAACATTACATTTTTGCCCTTGAAAACATTTCCAAGCAGTTAGACGTCATGGGACATTATGTGAATGCTCACTAAAGGTACATTCATGTGAATTTCACATAAAATGTTATTGTTAAACCTGTCAAATTTGTTACTTATGGCTCACATTCATGATAGGTTTCTACAGCCAGAAATATATAATTAGAAATACTCATTTCTTTGTCTCGCCATATCCTTTTGGTCAACAAGAATCAGATGAAACTCAAATTTCTATTTTAATTGAGAAATCCAAACTCCTTTTGAGGTGAATACATCAAAAGAGATTAATTATTAATTAATGTAAAAAACTTCATAATTAGTACATACAGATCTCTCTTAATCCAACCAAAATATGCTTAAAGTGCTGTATTCTTTTCTGTAGCTAAATTAGAAAGAAACTCATGCATTCAATGGCCAGTAAAGATTTCAGTTTGTTGGCTTAACACAGTAACAAATGTTTGCCTTAGTTATTAACTTACATTCATATCGATGAGTTAATATCTACCTTAATATGGGTGGCTTACTTTTGTACATTTTTGTTTTATTCACATTTGTCTCAAAGGTTATTTGCAGAAGCAGTGATGACCATCTCTTTTAATCTCTTTTTTGGGTATATTGTATTGACGCATGGTCATAAATGTATGGTTTATTTTAACCTGTTTATATTAATTTATTTATGTAAAATAACCATGTGGTATAGATATACCTTATTGATCTGTAAAACTGTACATAAGTCATCTGCATGTGTGTATCTCTCACAGATATGTTCTTCATATTTCTGAATGTATTTTTAGATTTAAGAATAATTATTTTTGCTGTCATCATCCTCATTACTGCTTATAATTAAGCCCAGTCTCTTGAACATGCAAAGCACATATACTATCACTGAAATACAGCTCCAGTCTTGATATAATATTTATATATTGTCTAACACATTGCTTTCAACACTGTATAATTTTTCATGGAGTTAATATCCTTCAACTTCCCTATCAGTTATTCAATAATAAAAGTGTATTTTCTGTAGCTCTTGTTTATCATAATAAATTTATTTTAATTATAACTTTTGGAAGTTTTTTAGTATGTGTTAGGCAGTTGCAGAAGTCTATATGGCCATGGATATGAATGAAAACAAGAATGTTTTCTAATTAAACATAAATTTTATTCTCTAGTCTAAGTTCATTTTCTGTCAGTGTTAGAGAACACATGAGAAAAAGTAACTTACTTATGTATGTGTAAGACAACCAGAGATGTGCATCAGTGCCTACACTTATGTACCAGGGCATGTGGAGATCAGAAGTCAAAACCAATTGCCTTCTTCAATCGCTTTCTACTTTATTTGTGAGACAACGTTCTTTAATCAACATGGAACTGTCCAGTTTGATTAGACCTTCTTGCCAGCAATCTCCAGGGATTTTTACATGTCCACATTCACTGTGATAAGGTTAGAGGCATTCAAAACTGCACCTGGATTTTTATATGGGAACTTTTTATGGAATTTTGTTCCTTATGATTGTGCTCCAAGCACTGCATTGACTGAGACACCTGCCCAGCCTAGTGGTTCTTATTTCAGTGGAAGTTTGGAATCCCAGAGCATTGATTCTGTGTTTGCATGGATTATCAGCTTCTGGTGAGGGTTACGTGCTGCTATCTAAGTAATTTTGTATACCTTTTGGGGTCTAAATTTGGGACTGGAAACTCTTACTTCTTAGCATAGTAGTTGTGAAGGCTTTAATGTCTAGCATTCGATGATTTGCATTTTAGCTCTGAACGTAAGGTGTAGGACTCTCAAATGTAAGGTCTGGTAACAGTTTAGCACATTTCTCAGCACATTTCTCTTTCTGTAAGCTTTCCTATGGGCTTGTGGATTTTTCAGTCTAATCTTTCTGTGAGATCTGAACTTCCTGAATTTTTATATTCCTTTAAACAATTCATAATTCCTATTGAATTTGTACATAATACATTATGCTAACTGAACTGGCCCAAGATTATCACTCTCTCACTGCTGTTACTTCTCACTCCCTAACAATCCCTTAATCATATCCATGTCTTTTTTTGTCTTGAGACTCACTGAGTTTAATCAGCATAGTGTGTATGTATGACCCTTGGTCTGGAGTCTTCATTGACGTCTAATGGGCTAGTGGGTTTTCGTAGAGAGTAATGAATGCCCTCTCACAGAACTCTAGTCTCGGGAACCCTGCCATTATTCTCTGTGACTTATACAATCTTGGAGGATCTTATCAATGCTAATTGACATGATAATGTCTTGTGACCCTGAAATTACATGCTCCTTCTCTGACCAACTTAGTTCAATACCCCCACATAAGAAACTAAACAAAGATGTACATAGCAACAAGACCTCCTAATTCCAGTACTTGAGAAGTTGAAGCATGAGAACCAGCCAGTGTGACACAAATTGAGTTTGAAAGGTACTTGGCATGTATAAGGCTCTGGGTTGAAAAGAAAAAATCGCAGTAAAGTAACAAGCAGGCAATGATATCACTCACATGAGGCCTTATTGGGGGAACTGCTTCAGCACAGGACAGTTCACGCCAGTGCATTCTCCTGCACGTCACAGCAGAGAGGAATTGGGTCTCTCTGTAGGCAGCTCTTCATACATGGACACTAGTTGTTATGGGCTGGGCATGTGCTGGTTCCTCTAGCAGTGAAAGCTGCAGCTCAGAGGGGTTAATGGCTGTATTGTCAGGAGGAGTGGCTGCAGGTGGAAATAATCTAATTATTTCAATCCATGAGACAGAAGCAGACACTGAAAGAAAGAAATCTTCAGTCAATATATAGGTGGAAAGGTACCAACTCAAAATTTAAATTTTGGCAAAAATTCATACCTTATTTAATTATGAAGAGAAATCCAGAGAAATTTATTCTTAAGAAATTTCCTTATGTAAACAATGCAGAATGTACCTATAACCAACTGGAATACAATACCTGCAACACAGAGGCTGTTATAATTTTATGGAATCATGGCATATGCAGTCCACTGTAAACTGCACTATTTTTATGTGGTATATTGGTATAGTTATATTCTGAAAGGGAAATTATGCTATTAAGAAATAATCAACAACTCAATTAACATGTGTAAGGCAGCAGACTATTTTCAAGAGAAGTAAAGTTTATAAGCTATTTGGGATGACTAACCTATAAACAACATATAAGTCACACATGCACATATATAAAATTAAAATTTAAGAAAAAACTTACATGAGAAGCTCAAAGGACAATAAATGAATGAGATTTTATGACTTCATGAAAGCCATTACTCCACCAGAGGGCTAGTCATCAGAAGCTCTTCCTTCAACGAAGAATAGAGGGTCAGATACATCTGTGATTCAATCAGGTGACCATACATCTTGACTTTTCACCTTATACTTTTGACATATTCTGAATTTTAGTTTGCAGTTACCAATGACAAAGTCCAAACAAAAATTAGAGAACAGCAGATTTAGTTCAAGTGTTATAGGAAGGCCAGCTTTCTGGAACAAAATAGAATACAGAGAAATGGAGAAGAAAAGAGAAGAGATACCATGGGGCTTCTTGAAAAAGAGATGTATCCCTCAATGATGAAAAGCTGTGTGTGTGTGTGTGTGTGTTGTGTGTGTGTGTGTGTGTGTGTGTGTGTGTGTGTGTGTAGCTGTGTAGGTGTGCATTCCCATGTGTGGAAGATATGTGTAGAAGAGAGCACTGTGTGTACCTGTGTGTACTTTGGGAATCATCCTGGGCTTTTCTACCTGTTTATTGTAAAATTCCTCAAATAGTATTGGTTTTATATGTGATCCATATCTTTACCTATTCAGTATTGGAATTATAAGAATGTGCCACAGCACCTTACATTTGAAATATGTAAAATTTCCTGGGGATAGCATGCAGGAAAGTCTTACCAAACTGGTGACTCCAGGTCAATGAGACTCCTAGGAAGTTAAGAGCGTTCCTGAGGATGGCTCCCTCGGTTGTGTTCTTTCGTCAGCAAGTATACACATCTTGCACACACACATGTGTCACACATAGGTACTCACATGTGAACACTCACCTATACATATATTGAAATACATGGAAAAACTTGAATCCCACTTATGTCATTAGATTAATTATTGGCCTTATGTGTTCCAAAATGTCATTCCAGAATTTACATTGTTCTTTGAAGTAATTGGGATGAGGTATGCTTTAATACTTTCAAATTAATTTTATCTCTGTTGTGTTGCAAATTACAGTTAAGCTGGTATTTCAAAAGCTCATAAATTTGTTGTAGAGGTATTGATACATGTCATGTAAAATATTTTCTACTTTAAAAAAAAGAAAGCAAGAGCATTTCATAGAGTGTTAAAACTGGAGAAAAGAAAAAAATCTTATTTACAATGTAATTTAAAAAATATTTAAGAAAGTTAAATGATGACAAACCTTCTCTAAACTCGTCAAAGGAGAAAACTTTCCTTTTGTCTAAGAAACATTAAGGCAAAACTTTCAAAAATTGTTTGTGGAGCTGGAGAGATTTGCTTCACAATTAAAAGGAACTCATGTATTTTGGTCTCATGTAAAAAATGCCAGGCAAAAATGTTGGTGACCAGCACTTCTGGTGCTGGAGCACAAGAGTCTGGAAAACCTCAGAGCAATCCAGTAGGGATACAGAACAATTAAAAATGATTTGCAAAGTCATCCTTTGGCCTCCACAGACACACTTATTCAAGTGTCCTCTTCCACACACCTCACGTTCTACATTTACCCACACACTCACACATGCAAAAATGCTTTGTAAGCTTTCAATTCAAATTTCGGAAAATATTAAAATTCATTTGTGGCCTGGCTTCATGTACATACCACGAGCAACTGAAAACCAATGGTCTGAATTAAACATTGTGCTATGCTAAAATGTTATCCTCATTAGCTCCTTGCCCTGTTTAATTTGCTGAGAATCAGCAGTAATTTTCTGCTTAACCATAATGTTAATGTATAATGAGCCACTCATTTATATCATGTCTTGTTATTTTGTTTCAAAGTTTAAGTTTATGAATTAAATTCACAAATTTGGCCTCATGTCTATTCAAAAGTTTGGTGTTCTCTCGCTGCAAATTTTTCTCTATACAAGAACCAGGTTTTAATTTCCTTTTAATGGTTACTACAAGGTTTTTTGTTTTATATGTGGTTAATGTCATGAGTTACAGAAATAATTATAATACTATCCCGTTTTAGAAGTTTAAGGCAGAAAAAACATTCCATTGCTCAGCTTTAGTGTCATAAAATGTTATTTTTATTTTAAGTCACTGAACACAAGATTACAGGTTCTGGAAAAGACAAGATCTACATTTTTATAATTTTTAGGCAGGAAAGTGGGTGAGATTGAGTTAGATAAATTTATTGGCCTCATTTGAAAAATAAAGAAACACTTCAAATGACTGCAAATATTTACTTTCAAACTATTGTAAATCTGTTTATAAAGATTCAGAGTCCATAAATTGATTTCAAGAAAATCTTGTATCCTAATAATATTCATGCTTAAATACTGTTGATGAATTAAATAAATTTTAAATATTCAAATACTTTGGATAATGCAGGATGGTTTTATACAGAATAATATGTTTTCCAATTTTTCTTCATTTTAATTACTTTTGCTTTTCTTCAGGTGCTGCTTAGTTCAATTGATCTTGTATTTCTTCACATCTCTCCAGTGTAGATACTCCTAGTACTGACAAACTAGATGAAGTGGATACTTTATGATTTTTACTATCTGCTATTTTATATTCAACTTATTTCCAATAGAGTAAAACTGGATCACACATAAAACCAATCCTATTTGAACAATTTTACACTGTCATGCTTGAGAGTACAAGATATAACCGGAAAATGAATGTCATAATTCACTTTTCCCTAGAAGAAAATTTTAACACAATCACTTATGAATATAATTTTAAAAACTTTCAGTTCATCCTTGAGTAAGTTCTGGAACCAGATTTCTACTTTCTATATGTGTATATAAAGTGAAGCACCACAATTTCAGTAATTGATCATTTGAAAACTGGTGTGCCAGCAATGTACATATTTACTGGAAACTAGAATTCACTTTAGAAAGGCCCACTGTCGTTATGAAGGTGGAAGAGAACAGACTAGTTTGTCAATTTTTTGATTGTGAAATAAAATTACAACTATGAAAGAAAAGGATAGAATAATGGGAATAGAACAAAAGGAAAAGACTGATTGAGGCTTCACATATGTAAATATAAAAGTCCATTTGTTTTTCAAACAGTATAAAAGAAATCTGAAAGATTCAATGAAGTATCTACAGGCTTTTAAAAAAGAGAGTGTGACATCCGCTCATGAAAGGACAATGTCAGTAAGCCAGAAAAATTCCAGATGACAATGATGGTCTTAAGTATGCAAAGAAAATATTCATTTTTTAGAAAGTTAGACAATCAAAACTAATACAAGGCAGACCAGAGGTAGGTGTGAGTGTTCAAAAGCAACATGCATAGACTTAGGTAAGTCATGTGAATATTATTTACACTGTTAGACAAGTGCTTATTGCTGTGTCTGTGATCCTACCATAATTGCTCTTGTATATCTGGGACTAACATAGAACCATTTTTTAATGGTTATATTTTTTAATTTCCTACTCATATATCAGATTACCACATAAGTTCATTCATTCTGTTAACTAGTTAGAAACGTGGAAATTTATATTATTTTTTCTTTTTATTTATTTTTTTTTTCACTCATACAAAGTTGGTAAGTATCCCATTCTCCTCCATTCCTCCACCCCTCCCTGGATCCCCTTGCTCGCTCCCCCCTTTTCCCTTTCCTTTCCCCTCTCCCTTCCTTTTTCCCAGTGCTCCCTCCTCCCCCCATTCCTGGAACATCCTTTAGTGTGCCTGTCAAACTTCCTTCTGGGTCCTCTTCTCTGATGAGGTGAAAGGATTCAGTGGCATTGCTAGAGCTCTTTTTTATGTTCCCCTTTAGTATAGGAGAACTAGTGTTGCTGTCAATCCCTTGCCTCTAAGAATCCTAGTGCCTGTGATCCATGCTAGACTTTGCGGGTTCCATGATATGTTGGTAATTGTGCAGGTCATGAAAAGCTCTATTATGATTACTTTGTCCCTAACTTGTATGGAGTATCTTGCATATCGTTGCTCCTCCCCATTTTTAGGCTCTTACAATCTTACCACCCCCTCTTCCGAAATTTTCCCTGAACTTTAGTATGGGGAGAGATTAGACTGGCCTGGTTCCAGGTGGTTGATGTAGCGTCTCTGATTTTCCGAATTATGGTTTGTTGATTTTTTTTTCAGTTTTGCTGCTCCTGTACTGCCCTTGGCTCCATCCTGATGGGTATTGGGTATCACCCCCTGGCCAGAGATAAAATGCTGTTAAAATAAATTCTTATTGTAAGAGCAGATTCAAAGGTAGATGGAATAAGAGTAGGGGACAGCTGTGTGTGTGTGTGGGGGGGGTCAGTCTCTCATTTGCAGGATGGTTAACTTCTATCTACCAGACTCTATGCCCTCCCTTTCTGGTGAGATCATACCCCAAAGTGACCATTAAGGAGAGTCTGCGAGCCCAACCAGATGTCTATTACTTACTTGCAGTCCTTGATGGTGGCCTATTTTCTCCACTGTAGCATGATCCCCTCTCTCCTTGTTTCTGGTGGGGCCCTCCTTCCCCTTCCCTTCCTGCTTATAATGTTTGCAATTACTGTAGGTATTACAGAGATTTATCTTTGAGTGTGTCACTAAGTGGGTTTGGTACTAGGATCCACCGATTAGGGAGTACATATGGCACTTAATTTTCTGTGTCTGGGATACTTCACTTAATATAATTTTTTCTAATTCCATCCATTTCCTGGCACATTTTATTAATTCATCATTTTTGATGGCTGATTAGTATTCCATTGTATAAATGTACCACATTTTCTTTATCCACTTGTCAACTGTTGGACATTTGGGGTTGATTCCATGACTTTGCTATTGTAAACAGTGCTGCTATGAAAATGGTCATGCTTGTGCTATCGAGGTGAATTTTTGCTGTATGGGGGATTATTCCCAATAGTGGAATAGCAGGGTCATATGGCATTTGCCAGAGTGCTACATTCCCACCAGCAATGTAGGAGAGTTCCCTTCTCTCCACATCCCTTCCAGCATTTGGTGCTGTTTGTATTGTGGATTTTTGCCATCCTGACTAGGGTGAGATGATATCTCAGGGAGGCTTTGATTTGCATTTCCCTAATGGCTAAGGATGCAGAGCATTTTTTAAGATATTTGTTAGACATTTCAATTTCTTTTCTGGTAAAATTTCTTTTTAGTTCCAAGGCCCAATTGGCCATTTGTTTCCTTGGTGTTTAGTTTTCTAAGTTCTTTGTGCACTCTGGATAATAGAGTTCTATCAGATATGTGGTTAGTGAAGATTTTCTCCCATTCAGTGAGTTGCCTTTGTGCTAGAGTTACAATTTCTTTATCTGAATAGAAGCTCTTTAATTTCATAAGATCCCATCTGTTGAGTGTTGATTATAATGACTGTGCTATTGGATTTCTGATTAGGAACTGTTGGCCTAGCCCAATCAGCTCAAGGGAACTCTCTACCCTTTCAACTAAGGTTTTTAGAGTCTCTGGCCTTATATGGAGGTCCTTGATCCATTTGGAATTAAGTCTTGTACATGGTGACAAGTGCAGGTAGAGTTTTAATCTTCTGCATGGACATCCAGTTTTGCCAGCACCATTTATTGAAGATGCTGTTCTTTTCCATTGGATTTTTGGCCCCCTTTGTCAAAGATCAAATGGCTGTAGTTGTGTGGACTTATATCTGGGTCTTCAACCCTTATCCATTGATCTGTTTGTCTATTTTGGAGCCAGTAGCAGGCTGTTTTTATTACTATGGATTTGTAGTATAGACTAAGGTTTGGTGTGGTGATACCTCTAGCAGTGTTTTTGTTACTCAGGATTGTCTTTGCTATCCTGGGTCTTTTGTGCCTCCGAATGAATTTTGAGATTATTTTATCAACCTCTTTAAAGAATTACTTTGGGATTTTGATTGGTATAGCTTTGAATCTGTATATTGCCTTTGATAAGATGGTAATTTTTATGATATTGATTCTTCCAATCCAGGAACATGGGAGGTCTTTCCACCTTCTGGTGTCTTCTGCAATTTCTTTCTTTAGGGTTTTAAAGTTTTCATTGTAAAGGTCTCTTACTTCCTTGGTTAGGTTTATACCAAGGTATTTCATTTTTTTAGGGGCTATAGTAAATGGTATTGGTTCTCTCAGGGCTTTTTCACTTCTTTCATCCTTGGCATATAGGAAGGCCACTAATTTTTGTACGTTTATTTTGTATCCTGCCATCCTGCTGAACTCCTGTATTAGTTCCAGGAGCTTCCTGGTGGAGTTTTTAGGATCACTCTGGTATATGATCATGCCACCTGGAAATAGAGATAACGACTTTTTCCTTGCCTATTTGAATTCCTTTTATCTTCCTCTCTTGTCTTATGGCTTCAGCTAAGACTTCAAGTACAATATTGAATAGAAGTGGTGAGAGTGGACAGCCTTGTCTAGTTCCTGATCGAAATGGGAATGCTTCAAGTTTTTCCCCATTGAGTGTAAACCTTGTAAGCTTATTGTATACAGCTTTTATAAGGATAAAGGTTCCTTCCATTCCAACTGTCTCTAGGGTTTTGATCATAAAGGGCTGTTGGATCTTTTCAAAAGCTTTTTCTGCATCTATCGAGAGTATCATGTGGTCTTGAATTTTGGACTGGTTTATAAGGTGAATTACGTTTATTGATTTGCGTATTTTGAACCAACCTTGTGTGCCTGGGATAAAGCCTACTTGATCCCCATGAATGATCTATTTGATATGTTTTTGAATCCAATTTGCTAAGACTTTGTTGAGAATCTTTGCATCTATGTTCATCAGAGAGATTGGCCTATAGTTTTCTTTTTTAATTGTATCTTTATTAAGTTTTGGGATTAAGACAATTTGTATTGTTTTCATGCATTTTACTTTGGTTACCTAAGTGAAATTTTTTCATCTACTCATACAATAGACAAACTATTTTCATTCCAAATTCTTGTCTTAATGTGTCAAGTTAATTTTTAAGTAAATTATGTTGAATATGATTGTACCAAGGCCATCAACAAAAGAGAATCCATTTTGCACACTGGGATTGCCATATAAGGTCTCAGTGAAAAGTTATGAGAAGAGCTGAGGGTTTGTCTAAAGATCTTGGTATAATGACTGTTCCTGGAATCAACCTCAACAATCATTAGATGATCCCCATATTATCTTATCTGTAATATTCTATTTGGCTGAGACCTGAGAGGACTTTCCATGTGAGTTTTCTATACAACCCATTTGACAAACAACTCACAACTGCATCTCATGGTTCCTCCTTAGTGTATGTATACTGACCAGTGATATCTTCTGGCTGGTGAATCAATCAGCTTTCCATTTGGCATTACTCATTGCCTGGCATTCATTCCTCATCAGTAACACAGGGTAACACATATCACATATATGGATGTTATCTAAGGCACACTGTTCATAAAACTTAATGAAATGTGTTTTGCAACTTTGGAGAAATTTTCAGTGAAACAACAGGATTAATTTATTTGAATATATATATATTAAAATTATATATTATTTAAAATTTTACTCTAGTGTTTGTGAACCCTATGAGGTATAATACCCACCTTTCAGGTAATATATAGCCATTTATGAAATAGCACTACTGATGTAGGGATAACCAAGCACTTTCTGATTGGATTGGAAGTCCACTCCACAAATGGGAATCAATATTTGGCATAGTAAACTGGATAAAAGTACATGTTGAGGAATTTCTAAGTTATCGAGGGTAGGGAACAACACTATTTCTTTCTTTTTCTTTTTTTTTTTAGATGAATGACCATGATGTCAATCTCTAAATATTTATGTGAATACCTATAGACATAAAGCTGCTCTCAGGCTTAATGACTATAACAGTCTCAGAGCTGCCGTGCAGTTAATGAATAATCAACACATTTATATCATCTTCTAAAGGCTAAGAGAACATCACAGAAAAGGGGATGGAATGAAGATAAAAGCTAGAAGATAGGAAGAATGTAGCAGGTCATCTGGAGACATGCCTTTTTCTTGAATTCACTAACTCTCAAAAACCAGTGGGACTGAACAAAAATAGATTGTGCTTGTGAACAAACAGATTTGGATGGAGCAGGCACTGAGGAGGGGCTCACAACTCCACACTCAGCTGTGTTGCTATTGGTATATTCAGAGAAAGGGGGAGACTTTTCTTTAGCTGTGAAATCACTGGTGACTCCAACAGACTCCAAAGGATAAGCCAATTAGATGTTCCATGCATGTCTCAAGTTAAACTAAAAGGGTTGTAAAGCAAAACAAAGAGTCATGAATCTAAAAAAGGATCTTGTAAGGATAAAGAAGGGAGAGAAATGATGGAAGGTGAGGAAGAGAGTAATCAGAATACATTTGAACATGTACGAAACTGTCAAAAAACAAGTTTAAAAAATAAAGAAATAGAACTTCACTTCCTTGGTTGCACTAGCTGCATTTCACTGGATCAAACAGCCTTAACAGGCCTGTTATTGGACAATGTAGTTACCAATAACTGTGAGATTAATTAGCAGATGAAAAACAAATGAAAAATTCTATAGCTATAAAGGAGTCTAATTGATTTTAAGTGAACAATTATGACAAGCAGGCATTAACTTTGCTGAATTAAATGTTTATAATCAAACCACATGCCTAGAAAAATATTAACTACTAGCTAAATGTATATCATATATTAGGAATTATGGTAACACATAACATGTATTTTGCTCTGTTTGCTTTGCTAAATTTGTATTTCTGAAACATTGTGTCAGCATATATGAGCAAAGGTCTAAGATACTTGACAAATATCATTCAAATAGAATATTCTTTGGTAAATTTCCATGAAGATTACATTATTCTGAGAATTAAAAACCCTTAAATTTTTTTTGGACTGACAAAAGACAAAGATAAATTTTTTATTACTGAATTATCATAATTATTTATATTTATTGAAGAATACTCACATACATGTATATATTAAATATGATCATTAAGTTTGTTATTTTTCATAAAATATTCATAAAATATATCATAAAATATTCATAAAATATTAAATATTCATTCCATCATGTTTTACCTTTAGTCATGTTCCAATCATTATATTCACAAATGAGAGAAATGCTTATTAAATAATAGTTTACAGAATTTTCCTTATAAAATACTTTTTATCTTACTGTTCTATCTTACTGCTCTGAAAGTATGGTCATGTTACACTCATATTTGTGTTTTGACTGTCCCTAAAGCAAATATATCAGATACGAGTCTTTGTTTCCACATGGGGTCATAGAAATGTACATCACTCTCATTTTACTTTATTATAAAGTTAGATTATTGCTTAAATTATTGTGTAAATACAGTCTGAAATTGCTTTTACCCTAGTTGAAAATCATAAGGTTGGGAAATCACTATATCTTTGTTTCCAGAAAAATTGATTCAAGATTATAATTTCAGTCATGTGTAAATTATTTTTAATTCCCACTGAATTTGCTTAACATATATACCTTCTTAATTTTCTGTAATTTTTTGAATATACTTTTTTATTCTAAGTATATGGTCAAAATTATTGGTGCTAGTTTGCTTAAACTAACTCCAAAATATTTTTTGCATTTTTTGTACCTGTTACAAGTCCCTAATCAATTTCTAATAATGACAATTTGTCTTTTCTTTCATTTACATAGAGATTAACATTATGGTATAATAACTATATTCCTCCGCATGAAGAACAGGCACCTGGGTTTGTGGATTTTGTAAAACTTTTTCTTATGCAGCTTTGTCTTCATACTTATTTTTATTAACATATTTAATGTTTTTCTTATTTTTTTCTTTTTTTTCTTTTTTCTTTCAATGATCTCAATAGAAGCATTTAACTTATCACAAAATTAAACTTTTGGTTACAAATTGTGTTTTTTTTATTATTTATTATTTATTCAATTGTGCGTGTATGCATGTGTGCGCGTGTGTGTATGTATGTGTGTGTGTAGAACCACGGGCGAATTCGGGAACCACCATGGACGCCTCCACCTCCTCCTTGTTTACTCTGCTCTGGGATTCACAGGCTCCGCCCTACCAGGACCGGAAACACAGGCTGCCCTAGCTTCGGCCTGGCGTCTATACGTGGGATCTAGGATCCGAACTCAGGACCTTCCGCCTGCAAGGCAGAAGCTTAACCCCTGAGCCACCTCTCCAGCCCCAATTTCATGAAATTAATATATTCTTCTATATTTCTTTTATTTTTCTCTCACATTTTATTTTTTTTCCCAATCACACAAGCTCAATAGATACTCCCATCCTCTCCCTCATTCTTCCCCTCCCCAATCTGCCATTGCACTTCCTCGCCCATTTTCCCCTTCTTTCACCCCCCTCCCTCCACCTCTCCCAGTGCTTACCCCTTCTCCCTCCTGTCTCCTAGAACATTCTTTTGTGTGAATGCCAAACTTCCCTCTGAGTCCTCCACCCTAGTGAGGGGTAAGGACTCAGTGGCATAGCCCAGAGCCCTCTCTTGGCTCCCCATTAGTGTGGAAACTCTGACTGTTAATCCCTTGCCTCTAAGGATCCTACTGCCAGTTATGCATGCTAGACTTTGGGGGATCCTTAACATGTCACCCATTGTCCAGGTCATGCAAAGTCCAATTATGGCTACTGCAGCCCTAACTTGTGTGTTGTATCTTATATAATTGGTCCTCCCCATCTTTAGGCTCTTATAATCTTGCGGTCCCCTCTTTTGCAAGGTTCTCTGAGCTTTAGGATGGGGAGAGATTTGGCTGATTCAGTTCCAGGTGAATAATGTAGGGTTTTTGGTGTTCTGAATTATGGTTTGTTGTTGTTTCAGTTTTGCTTTTCCTGCACAGCCCTTGGCTCCATCCTGATTGATATGGAAGGTCACCCCCTAACCAAAGATAAATGACTGTTTAAATGAAGATCTTAATATAAGAGGAGACTCAAAGGTAAATGGAATAGGAACAGGACACAGCAGTGGGGGGTCAGTTTTCCATTTGCTGGATGGTTACCGTCTTTCTGCCAATCCCTGTATCCTCCCTGATTGTTGAGATCAAACCTTAAAGATGCTTACCATTGACATACTTTACATATCATTTCTTTAGTTCATTACTTTTCAACATTAATATAATAGATATTGTTATTAAGTAATGAGTCAATTGAGATAATAATATCTTATTTACTAGTTTTTGAATGTGTAAAAATATTTTTCACATAAAGTTTAATCTATCCAAATACAAACTGGTGAACCATCTTATAGACAAATGTATATGTAGTATTATACATTAAACAAAGAAAGTTTTCAAGGGGCGTTATAATTTTCCCAATTTTGCATAACTGCAAAAATTAAATAGTTTAAACAGAACTGAGAACAGCACTAAAACAGCAGGTTTAAATACAGGTGACTTTTTATTGCTGTGAGGGATTTAAGTCCACTAACACAGACACTTATGGAATACATAACTTAAATAGAAGAGTGAAGTGGCAAAGCTAAAGATGAGCATTTTAGAGTTCTGTGGAGTTCATCTGTTTAGCCATGAGACACATATGTTTAGGTATAGAAATAAGACACTGACAGAAGGAGTCAGTACATAGCATTGGAAAGAGGAAGTCCATTCTGGAAATAGCAGATTGCTAATCCATTTGAAACACACAGTGATGAAATATCAAAAAAGCTATAAGCAGGAAAGTGGCATTCTTTGATTTTGTTTTATAAAGATGGTGAAAAGGACTTTAACTTTTTACTTTCTGACTGACATTGAAACTGATTCACGAAGGGAAACAAGCCTGTTTCTGTACACTAAGCTAAGCATCCATTGGAGAGGAGACTGGAGGCAGAAAGAAACTTCTTAGTGTTAACTATAAATACTTAATAGTAAGTGACCATTTAAGCACATTATAGAAATATTTAGCATTAGACAAATAAGTACCCTCTTGCAATAGTGGATGAACATTGCAGAGAACCATTACAGGCTAAAAGGCAGAATAAAAAGGAATGTACATAGCATGTCCCTAACCAGAACATCCAAATAACCCACACTGGATGGGTCAGGGAACCATGTGGAAGAGGGTCAGTTGAGAATGTAAGTGCCGGAGTGTGGGGAGAGGAACTAACAGATAATAGACTCTGTTACCATTGGGCTGCTACATCCAAGAGTTCAATGAAGAAATATTTACTTCCACCAGACCTCCACAACGACTGACCTATCAAGTTTTTCCACAAGGAAGGGAGAAGCTACAAAGAAACTAAGAGGGTGGAGCCATTCAAGCAGAAGCAGGTACCTGGGCAGCTGCTAGTGCATCCTGGTATCCTGGATGAGTCCTTGTGGTCCACACATGAAGTGCATGTGGGAGTAAGAGGGAGATTCTTTTGGAAAGAAGAAAGAGTCTGGTTAAGTGGGAGGGGATGAAAGAGGCAGTACAGGATGAAAATATAAATTGACTACATATGTGTAGGAATGAGTTAAAGAATGAAAAACCAGACGAGTTTGAGTAAACTGTAAGTACATCAGAAAAATAGAAAAGTTACTAAGCAAGGATATTTGAGTACTGATGGGGTATATAACAAACTTTCTGGGACTGGAGAGGTGGCTCAGAGGTTAAGCCTTTGCCTTGCAGGAGGAAGGCCCTGAGTTCGGATCCTAGACCCAACGTACAGGCGGCCTGCGTTTCTGGTCCTGGTAGGGCGGAGCCTGTAAATTCCCGGGCAGAGTAAACAAGGAGGAGGTGGAGGCGGTCCATAGTTGTTCCCGAATTCGCCCGTGGTTCTACGCATCCACACACACACATACATACACACACATGCACACACGCACACACGCACAATTGAATAAAAAAAAAACAACTTTCCATTGATGTATACACGTAAAGAAGGATTTTTTTTAAATGTACTAATTTTTGTGTCTATTTTTACAACAATCATATAGTTTAGTCTATTTTCCTCACACAAAAATGATCTAAAATATTGGCATGTTAGTTTATGAATGCCTTTTCAACTCAAGTTTAATTTATGATATTTAGCTCACTAAATTAAGGTTGGATGACAAATGTGCCAAAATTTTTTTTTATTACTAATCATTGAATGGTGCAATAGAAATGCAATGAACAATTAATGTGTTCATTTTGTGCAGCAAACTTATCTATGATATCAAGAAATAAAATTTTGTAGTCTTTTCTTCACAGAAATATTGTATATTTGAGATAATTTTCTTCACACTCATCTGCAAAATATAGACACAAAATCATTGTGTCTGTATTTAATTTAATTATTTTGATAGTGGTCTTACTAATAGCCTGAAAATTTACATTATTTGTAAATATGTATATATCTGTGTATTGTGTTAAAATTTTTTTTATTAAATCATACAACTTATATGACTCAACATTAGGTTAGATTCATATCAGATCGTCACGATGACTAGCTGACTGACAAAGTGTGGTATAGCATATGCTTGTAAGAAAGCCGAGATCTACTCTGTAGGATTATCTATTACTTCCTGTGATTCTAGAAATCACTGAACTATCAATGATATTATAACAGATTTTGATGAGCAATAATAAGCAAAATATTAAAAACAAATTTTGCCCTAATTATCTGTAAAGCTAAAAGAGAGGGAAATTATAGTTTTTAATGGAAATATATTGATTAACTCACTGTTATTAGACAAACTCACTGAAGTGCAAACATGGTAGAAACTCTTATTACCAAAATACATATCATATACTTTTATTCTACTAATCATTTTAAGTGGACTGAACCAGGTCAATATATTTGGCTGTCAAACCGAAATATGAGATCACTATTTTGCAGTAATATGTACATTAAAAATCTTTTATTTTGAAAACATTGACTCATGTTCATTGTTTAATATATCCTATTCCATTTTGACCTGTCCTCAAATACAGTAAATGGTGCTTTGCACAATCAAGAAGCTAATGCAAAGGAGAAATCAGAAACTTTTAAAATATTTTTTCCTACTTAGATATTTTTTGGGTGTTTTTAAACACACAGAGAGAGAAAGAGAGAGAGAGAGGAGAGGGAGAGAGAAAGAGAGATAATGAGAGATTTTCTAAAAGCTCCCTGAGCCTCTTATCTTTGTATATTATCTTTTAAATTTATTCAATGCAATTTAGTGATCATTGCTAACTGTTATATTAGAAAAAAATGAACAGAAATTGTTAAGATATTATCCCAATCCCTGTGGATTTGAAAAATCAAAAAAGCATAACTTTCCAGAGAAAGGTGTGAAAGAAAAAACTCTAAGGGAATTTTGATACAGCTAATTAATTCAGTCTGCCACAATCATGTTGCAACATTCATATCGTAAGTTCTCTTTCTGAAAATTAGATGATAGTTTTGAAGTGTTAATATATGAAAATTAATGCAAATTATCTAAAATACTCAGTAACTAATATGACTTTTCCTTTATTTATAAAAGTTACAGGTTTTAGAGTATGAAACATGTAAAGCTTGGGTGTTCTAAGAGAAGTGACTTAAATATGATTAATTGTCTGATTAGATATAGAAAACTAAATGAAATCAATTTAAAATAAATTAATTGATTTTCTTCAGTGTGACATAACTCAAAATTTTAACTTGTTAAAACATACCAAATATTAATTGTTAAAGAATAATTATTATTATTAATTAGATAAAACAATCATTCTATATTATGCTAATAATTAAAAGCAAAGAATGACCTAAAGAATTAATCATGGCATGTTATTAAAATTTACATAGACTTTAGTTTAAAAATGTGGAGCTGAAAAACAGTGAAAATACTTGACATTTAAATCACATTTAAGATTTCATTAGATGGTGTTAATAAAATATTGTATGAAACCCTTATATATATTATAAATATGACTTTTTAAAATGGAATATTTTTATGGTAGTCAATATTCAACTCTTTATATAGTTTCTTTTCACTGATTGGGCACCACCTCAATCCAAATCCTCAGCATATTTTTAATTTGATAAAAGCTTAACCAACACATATCTGTAACTTCAGACATTTAATTTTTTAATTTAAAAATACTTTACTGTGTATATATTTATTTGAGAGTTAGAGAGAGGGAGACAGAGAGAGAGAATGAAATTCATGCTATGGCATATGGGTAGAGTTCAGAGAACAACTTTAGTAAGTCATTTTCCCCCTATCACGTGGTTGGTGAAGATCAAACTTAGGTTGTCTATTTGAAAGCAGGTAGCTTAACCAGTGAGTAATCCCACAAGCCCCTATTCTTTTTTTTTTTTTAAGGGAACAAGGAGTTTATTTTCTTACTGATAATCTGGTTACACTTTGTAGTCCAGCTTGAGGGGAGAGCATGCACCAACACCAGGGCTGAGCGAACTGTCCACACCATCGCTACATAATGGCTGAGAGGGACAATCCTTACTTGTCAGACTAGCATATCTGGCTGAATGTACACAAGGTTGCAAAATTCTCTCAGCCAGCTCTCTTTATTTTATTCCAGGACCTAATCCCACCCACTACAGGCTGGGCCTTCCCCATCAGCTAGACAATCTCCTGCAGGTTTGCTCTGGGTTTAATTCAATCATTAATTCTCTACAAATGTGCCCAGAGCTCAAACCCTCAATATCAAGTTGATACCTGTGCCCTAACTATGACACAGGTAGTTCAGATTTATTAGTTGAACTTTATTATGCTTCATGGTCTATCTGTTCCCTTTATTATACTGCATGGTCTATTTTTTCCCGTGTAATGTTCATTATTTAGTGGCCCAACAAGTATCTTTTCACATTTTAATTCTCAAATCCAATATTTTTAACTCATAGAGAAACTTAGGCCATCCCTTCTTCATCACCTATTTTCGTTTGTTTATCAGTTTGTCTCTGCTTTTGTTCAACTTTTTTAATTAATAAATTATTGATTGATTGATTGATTGATTGATTTCCTCTCATACAAACTTAATATGTACACCAGTCCCCTCCTTCCCACCACCCTTCCCTGGACTCCCTAGCTTTCTCCATTGTTTTCCCCTTCCTTTCTCCCTCTTCCTTTCCTATCTCCCAGGGCCTCCTCCCGCCCATCCCTGGAGCATCCTTTAATGTGAATGTCAAACTTTCCTTTGGACCCTCCTCTCTGATGAGGTGTAAGGACTCAGTGGTATTTCCTAGAACTCTTTCTTGTGTTCCCCATAAGTATAAGAACACTATTGTGGCTGTTAATCCCTAGCTTCTAAGGATCCTACTGCTTCGGCCCTAACTTGTGTGGAGTATCTTGCATATCATTACTTCTCCCCATCCTTGTGCTCTTACAATCTTATCACCCCCTCTTCCACAAATTTCCCTGAGTTTCAGGATGGGGAGAGATTAGGCTGGCCTGGTTCCAAGTGGTTGCTATAGACTCTCTGATGGTCTGAATTATGGTTTGCTGATTTTTTTTTTCAATTTTGCTGTTCCTGCAATTCCCTTGGCTCCATCCTGATGGGTATTGGATGTCACCACCTGGCAAGAGATAAAAAGCTGTTAAAATAGAATCTTATTATAAGAGTATACTCAAAGGTAGATAGAATAAAAGTAGGAGACCATGGTGTGTGTGGGGGGTCAGTCTCCCATTTGCAAAATGGAAGGAACTGCATCTTAGACTCTTTAGTTGGGCCAGAGAGGTGGCTCAAGGGTTAAGCCTCTGCCTTGTAGGCAGAAGATCCTGAGTTCGGATCCTAGACCCCACCTATAGACGCCAGGCAGAAGCGGGGGCGGCCTGCGCTTCTGGTCCTAGTAGGGCAGAGCTTGTGAATCCCGGGACAAAGTTAACAAGGAGGAGGTGGGGGTGGTCCATGGTGGTTCCCGAATTCGCACGTAGTTCTTTCCACACACACACACACACACACACACACACACACACACACACACACACAATTGAATAAAATAATAAAAATTTGTTAAAAAATTTCTCTAGCTGAAAGTAATATGTGAGTATACAAACAGAAAGAGAGAGAGGGAGAGAAACAGAGAACATTTTTAACCCACTCTTAGAGTCTAAGATGCAGTTCTTTGATTTTTTGGGAAAATTAATATATGACTAATTTTGGTTTCAAAAAATCAGAGGAGGCATACTTATGGCTGTAGAAAGGAAAATATTTTATTTACGAAACAATGCATTCAACAAGCAAATCCACCTTAATTCAAATATGGATTCCTTTTTTTTTTTTTTTTTGACTTTTGGAAAGTGTTTTATTTTTCTGTGTTTAATTTGCTTTGTAAATTCATGATGTAGTAAAAAGCTAAATATAGCAAGAGTTATGAAAACTTTCATCCTCAAGATTGATTAGAAAGTAGAGGATAAGGCATTATTAAGAGGTAGAAATAAAAGAAGTTAGGATAAAGGAATATGTATATTGGATTTAAAGATAAATTTATAATCAAAATTCGAAACAAATTTTTATGACAGAGAAGTTTACAGGAATCTCTAAGGAGCCAATTTAAAGGAATCCTAGGGGGCTGATGAGATAGGTCAGCAGGTAAGGGACCTGCTCACAAACTGGGTAACCTATTCCCAGAAACCCACATGGTGAAAGGAGGGAACTGACTTCCAAAAGTTGTCCTCTGACCTCAGTTCATGTCCTCAGACCTGGCATGCAGCATACATATGTACTTTCTTTTTCTTTCTTTTTCTTTCTTTCTTTCTTTCTTTCTTTCTTTCTTCTTTCTTTCTTTCTTTCTTTCTCTCTCTCTTTCTCTCTCTCTCTTTCTTTCTTTCTTTCTTTCTTTCTTTTTATTGTAAATCTTCATTTAACCCTAGCAGTGATAACTTCGCTGTCATACCTAACTTTTTGTGCATTCGTTTGATAGTTGTGCTGTCACTGGAAGCTGAACCTAAGATTATCTTTGTGCTTTTCAAGAGTCCTGCCACTGAGTTCTCTTTCAACCATTCAAACTGAACTCACATGGTATTTTTAATTTTTTTTCATTTAATATAATGCCCTCGTGTTTATACATGTTGTCATCAATGATAAGATATTCTTTTGGTGACTGTAAGTAAATCATCTCTCATGGGTTTCTTGTATCTCTGTTTATAACCTCTTCCTTAAAAAACGTATGTGTAATTCTCCCCAGCATGTTAAATTTTGACAAATTTTCTGAGTATCCATATGATACTCATATGCTTTAGTGCTTTTTTTGTTTTTAAGAACACATGGAAGTATGTATATCAGAACAATGCAATGTTTATTGTATGGCTGAGAATATTAAAAGAGAATAACAAATAAATATAATAAAATGAAATGGAATATAAAAGTCTAGTAGCCTGAATAAATCCAATTGCATGAATAAAATCACGAAAGGTTTTTGTGCCAAAGCTCTAATTTTTATTAGTTAGGTTTACAATTTCATATTTCATATATCACATAGCATCATTAAATAATGACCAGTATTATTAATGATCATATAATTAGCCTTCGAATATAAACAATTAGAATTGTAGTTAAGTGACTGTGATAATTAATCCTGGTTGTGAACTTGACTACACCCAACATTAACTAAGATCAGCTGCAAGACCACCTGCAGAAATTATCTGAATTGATATCTTTATAATACAAAGATCAACCTTGGATCTGACTGGAACCTCCTCATAGCAGACCAGATAAAAAGAACCATAAAACAGAACAGTTTGAAGGAAGATTCTCTGAAGCTGTGCTAGGAAAACTCTCTTCCCTCTTTTTTCACTTCTTCGATCATCCTGTCCTTCAAACCTTCAATGTGACTAAAGACTCCCAAGGAATCCTGCAGCCTTTAGCAGCCACCAACTGTACTACTGGACTGAGCACCTACTAGGACCCATTGTTGGACTACCTCAGCCATATCTCATTAGCTAATTCAATGAATTCCCCTTTTATGTATTCATTCTGTTGATTCTGTGGCTCTAGAAAACCCTGACTAACACAGTGACACTGCTCAATGAAATTGGCTTCATTAGAATGGAATTTCACTGAAACAGAACAATGGCAAACATACAAGTGAAATAAAAAAGAAGCCTAAGAAAGAAGTATTAAGCATCAGCCTCTGGTTCAAGATCATAGTAGTACCGAAATATTTAAAACATATCAGTGTGAAAAATAATCTATTCTAGTTTTATAATAGATCATGAACCAATCAATGAGTGTATAATATGCTGTATTGCAATTACTAGATAAATAAAAGGAATCAGTTCATATAGAGTCCAGGTTTATTTCCAGTTGTGGAACTAGCTAAATATTAAGCATAAGAGTTGGTATTAGATATCTATTAGATGCTAATAACCTGTTGTTTTCAATCACTGATGTTAGTAGCATTCACGCAAAATCCAAAATTCCCATAGTTATTTTTCACAGGTAAGAAAGTCTATTTTCCATAAAGTTGTGCTCAAGAGGAAAGTATCTATGAACTATAAAGCCGTGATCTGTATCTATTTCCTTATGCACCAGGAAACATAGATTGATAAACTCTAATAAAATGCTGCTTGCCCTTAATGGTCCATACATAATATCCCAAATCACATTCAAGCAATAGAAGCACTAAAACTGAGAGTAGCACTCAATATCATTTTATTTTTATTTTATTGTCAATTTTGCCTTTGCAAAGTTGCTCGTTCACAGACATTCATGATGTCAATGCATTTTTATGGCTATATATTTTGTAATCCTTTTCAGTTCCAAAAAGGGTTAGGAGTGCATTTGCTGTGTGTTTGGTTTGAAATAACAGAAATTAAATTAATAATGAATGTAAAAATCTTCTCAAAGTCTTCAAAAATTATTCAAAAACACTACCTCACTTCATGACTAGACATTGCCTTCTTGTCCAACACATTATCAATGTCTCAGAAGTTATCACTCCATGTATAAAAATGCACAAGTATCTAAATTTCTGAGGTTTTTCAATTTTATTTATCATCGTTTTAGTCTGTGGAAGAATTTGTGCTTATTTTTCAATATTGCCTATCCCCATTCATGTGTAACCACAATTATATATATATTCAATATGGTTTATTAACACTTTCAGTTCATAACCACTGTATTCATGAATCATGACTATGCTTTTATTCCTAACTCAGGCACATAATGCTTTTATAGTATGTATACTACCTTGTACACTTTTGTTAGACCCATGGTTGGTAATTTACCCATTGGTTTTCTTCGCTTTTAATATTCTTGTCTTTATTTATCAATGAATGTTTGCTAATCATTTTAAATCTCTTCTTAATATGTTTAAACTTGTCATTTTTATTTTTTATATGAGATGATTAGTTGTAAAATTTTATTCTCCTCTAAAATTATAGAAAAAGCTTCTTTCTGGAATGAGAAGATAGTTTAGATTATGTCTTCTGTATTAGCATCTTAAAAATATTTGTAGCTGTCTCCAACAAAGAGTTTCTTCTCATTTCTAGGTTACTATCACTTGGAATTCTGCAAAACATGATTTTACTATATAGTAAGCATACCACTATTGACTTATATTTTATCTTCTTTTTATGTGTAATATTTGTTTGCTTACCCTGCTTGTTTTTGAACATTCATTTACTAGAGGTGTTCAAAGAGACTAAAATTAATGTCTTTTAATTGGAAATTATTAAATTAAATATTAAAAAATTAGAATGACTGGAATGGTATGCAGGATTCAGAGATTCTGTTTGGTGAACTAGAATATTATTAGATGTATAATTTGTAAGGGACTTTTGAATGTCCTTCTTTGTCAAGGAGTACATGCATTTTCTTCATGGTACAAAGGTAGATGCACATGGAAATACATGTGTCCAGGAGACAAATACCAATTTATGAATCATTTTTCCTACTTTAATGTGAGAATAGTGTGGTCTTGTAAAAAATTTCTAGGAATAGTTGCTATTTTTTTCCTTATAACAAGTCTCAGTATCGCCTGCTCAAACATGAGCAAAAAAGGGAAGCATGCAAAATAATGCGATATCATGTTCATTTAAAAAAATAAAATTGATTCAAATATTTGGTAATAATACATTAATAAAGAAATAAGGTGTTACATAAATTTCTGTCAGTAAGAATCTGAATTTCATGTGTTTAGCTTCAAAAGGGGAAAGACAAATATCAATATTTTGGAAGACATGCAGATATAGCAGATACAAATTATCACAAATCCACATTAGACTATTATTTTCATTAGAGGAGAATGATAAATTTGGTGAGAAAAGAAAGATAAAATATTCTGAGGAACTAAATTGTATCACCAAATTAGGTTGGAAGAAATGAATGCCTTCTTTTTAATTATCATTTAAGCCATAAATAGTATAAATGTGCATTTTAAACAATTGTTTCTTATGTATTTTGCCATAAAATTAAAAATCGACACTCATGATTTCTAGTCCTGGTAATCTTGCAAGACACTTATTTAATATGTTTTTGCCAAATACTTGATACATAATCTATACAAATACAGCATCTGTATGTAAGAGAAATTTTATCCTGCCAGCTATAAAGTTTGAAGTATTTTATGAAGAAGCAAGCATTAAGTGCAAAAGTTCTTGAAAGGTAGTTTCATTACTTAAGAAATTGAATTAGCTAAAGACTCAAAGAACTTCGTTAAAAATTTGCTTGAATTTTACACAGAAGGCTTCCCTTTGAGTCATAGTGGTCCCCTGTGTAGCACAGAGAAGGAAGTACCTGAGAGATTACAAAAAGGCACTGTGACTAAAGACTTCTTTTAACCTGGGGAGAATACAATTATTTTAAAAAGAAAACCTCACTGAAAGCTTTCTAACACGTGGTGAGAGCCATAGCACTCTCTGGAATCATGGAGTGGCATTTGGCTTGCTTTTACTTAAATGTGTGCGACAGTCAGAATTTGATTCTGAAAGAGACTTGATATTTGTTTGGCTCAGCGGGCTATTCAATTAAAACATGAAGGTTAGTTTTGAAAGGTCTGTTTTTACACAGCTGTGGCTTTCTCATTTGTGAATGTTACATAGAACTTTTCCTTTTTTTACTACATTTATTCATAACATGTCTACCTTTTGTATGAACATCATTTCACCATAATGCATTGTATTTATTTCTTTAAAGAATGGCAACTTCCAGCTGTTTTGCTAAATTAACTTTTCCTCGTAAATTTACCTGTAATTGTTTAGATCATTTTATCATTTACTGTTATTTTATACTCACAACTGCAATGTATATAATATTCATATTATTCAGGGAAAAAGAAAGTTATCTCATGATCATGGCAAAATCTTTTCAGATAGCTGAATTCTAGAAATTCCTTTCACTTCAAAAATATTTATCAGAGATCTAAAGCAAACATCAAAATAAAGGCTGAAACATACGCTTCACAGAATCTATGGTTTAATGCGATATGGAGGGTGAATTTAATAGAACACATTAGAAAAGCAGATGTAGTACTAGAAGTGAATAGATACACTATTTTCTAACAGCATTGCATGTAGAAAAATTTATTATTGACTATCTCTACCCTAGATGCAAATCACAATGCATTATTTTAGTGGAGCTTAGCATGGCAACCATGACAGCCTCACCCCAGAAAAGCAGGTATTTCAAGAACACAGAAATTTAGGCTGATGTTGCACGCCTGTAATGCCAGCAAAGTGACAGATAGAGGCATGAGATTGGTGACACAAGTTTGAAGCTAACCAGGTTTCAAAGAGATCTAATACTACTGCATAGTGAGACTCTGCCTCAAAACACAAACATTCATAAAAACAAATTTAAAAAACACATAATCATTAATAAAGATAACATTGTACAGTATTGCAATGTTTCATGGCATAATGGAATATAATAAGGGATAACAGGAGATTTAGCAGGACAACTCCTAAGAAGAAGAGTTGATTTTACTTATTACATATGAATTATTAATTACTTGAATAATATTATATCCATTTTTGTAAAAAAATTAAAATGAAGAACAAATGAAATTAATTAAATTGGAGATGAAATAGGGTAACTTTCCTAAAATAACAGAGTTGGAAATATTTCTATAAAATTGAAAAGTCCAGAAATAATAAAAAGAAGAAATAAACAGTTTTTAAGACGGAGAATATCAATAAGCATATAAATGCCACATCTCATATAAATAAAACTGTAACGCATGTATTTTTCTATACCGTTTCCAAATACAATAATCAACTCAAGTGTCCCTAAAACAGAAAAGTTTCATCAAGAAGAACAAAGTAATTTTAAATTCAGGTTTCTCGTTAGGTTGTATTTAAGTGGAGGTATTGATATTGATTTTTTATTGTAGCTTAATATTTTCAGCATGCCAAAGATTCTCAGAGACATGTTGTCCCATGGTAGTCTTTGAAGTATTACTAGAGGAAGGCTGCAGGTAAATTAGAAATTACTCCAAGTAGAAGATATACAAGGTGGAGATTAGTATCTAAAAACAGTAGCATCTAAAATGATCATGACACCAAAAGGCAAATTTTACACAAGTTAGTGTACAAGTACAACCTGGCTTGGGATGGGGTTTAAAGAGTCTCAGAGGCGAAGGCTTCAGGCAGTAAGATCCTGTGAGACAAGGGGTTAAACAAATATAATCTAATTTTCTTACTAGTGGACAGCCCAAGAAGGATCCCCCACATTATACTACTGAATCCTGAATCCTCACTAGTACAGATGATTCAGAGAGAAATTCAATGTCCATATAAACAGAAGTTCTCGAGGGTGTGAAGGATCAGGTGTGAAACACCAAGAGAGGAAGAGGGAGGAAAAGGGGGAGAGAAAGGGAAGGTGAGGGAGAGTGGAATGAGGGGGACAACAGGAGAAAGGAGAGGGAAGGGAAGGAGGGGGGGTGAAGGTACCTACTTATTGAGCTTGTATAACTACGTAAAAGATAATAAATTTAAAATAAAACAAAGGAAAAAATTAAAGAGGGGGCCATGTCTTCAAAGGCACAGGGAAGTCACAAGCAGTGATCACCTGATGACATCAAACAGGACAGACGTAAACTTTGCAATATAGGCATATTTCAGTTTTCCAAGGATACATTACACTCAATTTGATTCAAATTTAGACTGCATAAATTTTAAGATAGATTTTTCTATTTTTTCAAGCAGAGATCTTTGTGCAATTGTCTTCTAAAAATACATGTATATTGTTCATTCATTATTTTTTTTCTTTATTTTCTTTCAGCAACACTCCTAGGTATTTCATTTGTATGATTTCAAAGCATTGAAAATATTAACACATACATAGTTGCAAACATATATAAAATCCATGTATTTATGTAACATATCACTACCATATATATTTATATAACATATCACATACCACTATGTAATTGGATTTACCCATTTTGAACAATATCTGATTATGCAAATCTTATATTACCTTTCTGAGTAAACCTTTCCATTTGCAAACAAATAATATAAATACTCTAGATATACTATCAGCTTTACCATATTTTAGAGACCTATTTCTGAGACTTTAAATACTTCTTGCATGCTATATTTCGTACCTTATTTTGCTTTAAGAATTTTCATGTAATTTTATTTAACTCATCTCCCTTTTATCAAAATATAAAAAATTCAAGTCAGACAATTATTGTGACTTTTGTCAATGTTACTGTCTTGCATTGAAGATATTTCCCTCTCTCTCTCTCTTTCTTCTTCTCCTTCATGTTAGTCCTGGGAAATCATTTTTACATTAGCCATGGGAAGTTGTTTTCAGATTTCAGTTGTTTCAGATAATCCTGGGAAATTATCACACTGAGGGACCAAAAGAACAGAGATATATCTCACAACTTTGAATTTTTTCTTTTGTGAAATGACACAATAAAATTTTGCATGTGCCTGAAATATATTCTGTATGTCAAATAATTGTAGCCAAGTAGTCTGCATATGCTTTGTCAGCAGATTCATAGGATTGATTATAACAAAAGAAATCACTATTTTTACACTTGCATTTTTTAACGGAATTGTAAGCGCAAAGTATATGGAACTTTAGACTGCCATTAACTAAATATGTAGCTGAACAAGCAATATAAGGAAAAAGATAATTTGGGGGGCTGAAGAGGTGGCTCAGGGGTTAAGCCTCTGCCTTGTAGGCAGAAGGTCCTGAGTTCCCAGGATCCTAGACCCCACGTGTAGACACCGGGCGGAAGCGGGGGCGGCCTTCGTTTCTGGTCCTGGTAGGGCGGAGCCTATGAATCCCCTGGCAGAGTAAACAAGGAGGAGGTGGAGGTGGTCCATGGTGGTTCCAGAATTCGCCCGTGGTTCTACACACACACACACACACACACACACACACACACACACACACGCACATGCACACGCACACGCACAATTTAATAAATAATAATAAAAAATTTATAAAAAAAAGAAAGATAATTTTTAAAAGTGCAAATTCTCTCTGGTTATGTATGTTTTATATGTATACTGTAAGTGTGTGTATGTGTATATGTTCATGTGCGCATGTCTGTGTACCCAGATGTCCTCCTATCACGCCAAACATTGAGATGAAAAGTGTAAAGTAATAAAAATATCTCTCCACTAATTTCTGTTAATTCAAGGCATGCAATTTTTGAAATGTTTTAACTTTCATGATTCTCAGTTCTTAAAAAAATTTACTTATCGAGAGAGAAAAATAGAGAGGGAGAGGGACACAGAGACAGAGACAGAGAGAGACAGGAGATGTGAAAGCACATACACAGAGAGAAACAAAGAACTCAAATAACTTTCAGGAGTCAGTTATCTCCTTTGACCAAATTTGTTTAGATTATTGAAACCAGGTGGTCAAGTTTGAGTTCATGTGCCTTTCCCAATTATGCCATTTTAGTTACTCTTTATAATTTTTAATAGTTCTGCGTATTCACTGTACATAGTGCTAATTTCACAAGGATGTATGGTGGGGCCTCAGGTGTCACTACTAGGTCTTACCCTGCTATGTCTTTCAAGCCTATAAGTATATTTTGTATGTTGAAAATATTCACACCAACCACTCCTCTTTCTTCCTCTTCCCAAAGTGGGAAGTTCACTGTTCTCCTGCAGTCCATGAACTAGTTCTTCAGAATTGAAACATTCACTCCAGAAAGGAGAAAGACTCCTAAGACTCAGGAACTTAATGGAACAAGCAAGGCTGTCACAGAGGTTATGAAGCCACTTCCCAGTGACTCAGAGGCAGAACAATGGCAGAGAGAAGAAAACACTCTTTCTCCTGTAATTAAAGCAGGTAGCTAGACACAGGGGGACAGCTTTCATGAGCAGTCACCCATGCTGGGATGTTACTTTCAATGCTGTAAATGTCTTTCCTTCATACATGTTCCTTGAAGCAAGCCATCTTCACATTCCTGAAAGCATAGATTCAAGTTAGATTTTGATGAAATTGTGTCTTTATTTTGTTGTATGCAACCTCTCTGAGCTGAGCAATCTTCAGTAATATCTCCACAGAAAGAGATGTAGCACCTTCCTCACCTAGACCATCCTTTTGCATTCATGTCACAAATTTGTAAATGATTTATGTTCTATATAAAATAAAGTACCTGCATACAAGAAAAAAAAACATTAAGCTTCAAAAACAGATTTAGCCATTAGTATAACTTTATTATATTTTTGTCACATGTGTTATGCACTAAAATTAATGCATATTCAAGCAAGTTTTTTTTGACTTAAAAATCATAATACAGCTCTTCTTTTCTGACTTTGCATTTGGATAGCATGTTTCCATGTAGTAACACTTACAAGAGTTACTTATAAGTAAGGTATTGCTTGGGTAATAGGAATACATGTGTCTGTTCTGTCACTTGTACTGGCTGTCAGTTCTTACCAGAACATCCCCATTTCTGTTTATTTTAGATATCTGTGGATTACAGTTATTTTAATCTCATGGAAATCTAAACTAAAAATTGAACATCATCTCTACCTTTCATAATTGAAGGAAGTATACAATAAATTACAAAAATGCTTAACAAACATCAATATGGGAACTATATACAAGTATTTTCATGAATTTTTCTATAGTTTTAGTATTAAGCTTTTAACAAAGAAGAAGTACTATTCACTTCTAATAAAGGCTGAAGAAAAAGATTCTTTATCAAAATGACATATTACTCATTTAATTTCTGCAATTTGATTTATTAATTGATGAGTGATTTTCAAACAATAAGTTACTAATATAATTGCAAATATTTCTTACATTCTATATTGCTTGCTAGTACTATAGGATGGCCTGTCTGAAATTTAAAAAGTCTTTAAACAATTTTAAATTTTATTGAGATAATGATAATTATACTGGATATATTTGTGATTTTTCCTCTTTGTATATGTATTTTCTTCACCTCCTTCGTTTTAATCAATGTTTTTTTCCTTACTTATCAAAATTAGACTTAGATGGATTCATTAATGTAGTCTGCAAATTATTTTTATTTTTGTCATGCATGGTATGATTATTAGTTGTCACCACAGACTCCTGCGTTTGCATTCTTAGCTGATGTTAATTTTGGGAAGCTCCTTACATCTGTAAGAGATAATGACTTGCTAAAGGAAGACACATCATAATAGATAACCTAGCAGTTTGGTAGTCTGGGCCCTCCTTTGCCTGCTTTATTCTGTGCTTTAATGATGTCCGAAATGACCTAAACTGGCTTTCTGCTTCTATCTCCATCCTACCTTCTGCTTTGTAATTCACATTATAGTAGATTACGTACCCTTTGGAACCTTAAGTTTCATAGGGTTTTTTTTGACCTTGAGTAAATCTAGTTGTTCTGGACTATAATGAAAAGAAAATTCCCAAATGCTTTGTTTCATAAATAATCACCGCACACTGAGATGTTCAAACAAAAGGGATCACTGGGAAAAACCACTCCTGATATGCAAAGCCTGGGGTATCCTGGTTCTATTGAGGTTCATGACTTCAATCTCATTTTTATAGCACTGGTAATCTGAGGTGGGCATCAACAATTTTACTGTTTTCTTTTCTGTGTTTATTTAAATTGTTGATTTTCATTCTTTTCTTTAACAATATTTTGACTTATTATATGAATTAGGGTCTGGAATGTGACAGCACCTGCTGCACAAGCATGATAATCTGAGTTCAGATCCCCAGAACTCATAATGAAAGATGCATGTGTTCACGTTTACTTGTATGTAAACTCATTGATGTGAGGTTGTTCTCTGAGAAAGGATGAACTAGCTCCGGGTTCATGGAAAGAACTTGCCTCAAGGGATTAAGGCAGAGAATATAAAGCAAGAAATGGATATCTTCCTCTAGCATATGTGCATATATATCTGTATGGATATTTTTAAAATTTTTGTATTACTATATGTTCTTTTACTTTCTGGGACAGATGTAAAGTCATAAACTAAGTGTCCTGGTCTTCTCTTTATTTTCATTCATTCTTCTCTACTGACTTGCACTACTGTATACCTCTGTGGACTATGTCCTTTCAATATGTCACTAGATTTGTTTTGTGATCTTTCTTTAAAATACTTTGGAGTGAGAATATTCTAAGTTCTAAGATTTTTTTTATTTCTTCATAGTATTTTATATATTCTCTGTTTTTAGAAATAGTTTCTCCTTGATTTGAGACCAATGCTTATCTCAGTATATTATTGATGGTTATTTTATTCATTTATGCACTCTTATGTTTCTAGAATTTGTGTATTCTGCAATTTTTCCTTCATCTTATTTGTAGAGTTGTTTGTCTTCTATTTCCATTCCCTTGTTGGGGGTTTATGAGTTGTTATTAGTTGTAATCCACATTCACTTGTAAAACAATTTAATTCCAAGAAGACATTGTACAACTGAAGAATACACCTACAAGGAATCAGGATATTTCTGCTAAGAACTTCAATTTTCAACAAAAATCTTGTTATAAGTCAACAATCCATCCTTGATTCCCCTAAAACAAAAAGAATCCATCCTTGAGATATTACCAAACATCTTGGTTGAATAAGTTGCAACTGATGGAGAAGCAGCACATCTCTCTAATATACGCTCTTTTGCCAAATATATCTTCATATTTACTGTATCTAATAATATCCTGATAGATTCTTTACCCTTAATTGATCACAACTCATTCCAGTTCACAGAAGATTTTAAAAATGATTAAATTTTGTATAAACTTCCAAATTGCTAGCTGAAGAGATTATTTTATTAAAATGATTTGACAAACTGACTTCAGATGATAGATAAAACCTATGAAGGACCCTGTGTTACCTGATAGAGCAATTTAGTTTTGGAGCAAGACAACTTTAAGATTCATCATAATTATTTTAATCATAGCCTTGAACAGTATATTAAATTGACTTTATGCTATCTAAAGTATTTACAAAAATAGGCTTTTTAAATAGGTTATCTTCTTTTCCTCTTTGAGTAGGTGCCCTCTATTTGTTATATAAAATCCAAAAATAATGTTGGAAAGATTATTTGTACTTCATCCTGACACCTCCGTTAATTCAAAACTGTTAAGTTTTGAAAACTTATTATCTATAGTATATCTAATTAATTTACAGTTTAATTTCAATCTATCATTGTCAGATAAAATAAATTATTTCAGTTGGGAGCCTTGATGATGTTAACAAGGTACTGATCTCTGAACTGGAAGTCATGTCATGCTGTGTAGTGAGCCTGTTGGATTAGTGCAGCTGCCAGTATTGAATTCCTTCTGAAGAAATTACATTATTACATGAACTCAATATTTCTAATGCTAGCATTGAAATAACTTTGAAGCAACTTCATGAAAAGAAATAGACTCCTTATTAGAAAACCTGTCACGGATGACTAAATGAATCACCAAAATAACATTGCGGATCAAATAAATCCCAAATTTAGGAAAATATGATCAAGCAATTAGAGTCAGGAAGCCAGTAGAGAGCTAAACATGTTCACTCACTAATGAGTATCAGTGTCTGTATCCAAGGGACAGATAGGAGGAGTTACCGCATTTATCAAGCTCTTGAAATTCATTAGTACTCCTCTTTAGATTTTACTTTTGATAGATGGAAGCAGAGAGATGGCAGAAAAGCTGCTGTGGGAGATGCAAACAGCACGAAGTGAGAGACACAACTTCCTGTGGAGTCTGAATTCTGAAGTTTGGAAAAATTTACAACAGTTCATCTGGCTCATAAAAGTAACATTAATGACAGTGGGATTAAGTTAAAATTTAGGGAAAATGTTGCCTTTGGGTAATAACAATGATGACTTTTTCAGTGCAAATAAATACAAAGAAGTCTCAAATACATATGCCACTTAAGCAGAAAACAGATGATATAAAACATAAAAAAGCACTGGAATAAAAATAAAACTGGATTTTAATAAATGCTTTAAAAGGTATCTCTGAAATTCTTTGCTTTCATGCTAATTCCAAGCAAACAGATAAAATAAACACACATACTCAGATCAGATCCAGTATTTTATTCCGCACCTCAACAGAGACATGAGTTCATTCCAATAAGCACAGAATGTAGTTAGTTGTTCTGTGAGGAAAAGTGAACTTGTTCCATATGTACCATTGTGTGTTCACACATCACCTAATATTGTGGACCCATGACACTTTGAGTGTTATGAAAATAAGAAAAACATTAATGGGATAGTCTTCTTAGGCAAAAGCAAAAGGAAATGTTGCATGATCCTTCAATATCCATATCACATTAATGAATGCTTCTTCAAAGTCTAATCTTCATTTCAATTCTTGATGAAATGACTGAAAGGTTTAAAGAAAAACAAAAACAAACATAAAGTTCACTTTAGATTTTACTGAAATAGAAAGAAAAGCAACAGATTTATAACTGTGAAAGAAAATTTTAATTTTGATGTGATTTGTTTATGAAAATAAAATTGGTGAATTAATAAAGGATATATAAAATTATTCTCACAAGCATTACGTGAAAAACTCCCAGGTAAATTGTTTGCTTGGTAAAATATTAAGAAATTATAAAATGTATTCTCAGCCCTGAAATCTTATATAGTAGATGTTCAGATATTTCATATGTTATACCATATGTTCAATAAAATAATTATATCAGAAATACATACTTTATATATGTGGGACCAACTATATTATGAACTATTTAAAATAAAACAAAACCAAAAAATATGAGGTGTAAAACTTGAATAATACCTTATTACTTGAATATTGAATTTGTTTAACACATTGTATAATTAACACTTGTTCCTCAGTATGTTACATATATATATGTATGTATAATTATATATGTAGTCACATATGAAAAGAAAACTAAAGAAACATATTCAATAGTTTTAGCAAAGAAAAAATGTTTATATGGAGATAGCATAAACAGTGGTAATATGGAACAAAACATTGATCTAAATAGTGGACAAATGGTGAACATCACATGTATCTGAGACATTAATGTAGTTTAATCCATAAAAGGATCATAATGCCTCAGACTTGTGGAGTGAAAAAATGGAACTGGATGATTTTTAAAAAATCAGATGAATATTAATCAAATTGCTTTCTAAGCTTCATGTACAAACTTTTACTACTCAGATAATATCACTCCTCACTTATGCCTTTTTTCACAAATATACAAAAAATTAAATATATAGAAATTGATTTGCTATCAGAATATAGGATTTATCATTTTCTGCTTACAGATTAGCAGATGATGACGAGCACACAGTAAAGGAAAAGTACTTGTGTCTTTTATGTGTCTGTGATTGACAGAAGTACATTGAACACACTCATCTGTCACACCAAAAGAGAGAAAGCACAGCTTGCTCAGCCACCTGTCTTTTATTTCCACCATGTTTAATTGCACAGTTTTTCTACTTGTCTAGTTCCATGGGTTGGTTTTGTTCACTAAAACAAAATATATAAAAGAGCATGACAGGTCAGAAAATTCATAATTATTATGTGCATTTTAAATTTCTAATTTGAAGATCATCAGACTATGCCAACATATGTTAACATTTCTGTAATCCCACTTAGATGATAAGAAGACACATTATTTAAAATTTGTTCATTGATATTGCATAAAAGTAACTGTACATTAAAAAAATTAAATGATGAGTTTTCTGCTCTAACTTGGATTTCAAAAACGAGCAAGAATTTGTTTGGAAACAGTTTAATACAATGATGATAATTTGCCATATTTTATTATTTTACTTAATGATACTTAACATATATTATCCAGATATGCCTAAGTATCATTTTTGTATTTCTTGCCTATGTCTCTATATTACTATATTTTTAAATAGCAAAGTTAACCTATTTTGAATCAGGTTCAGTTCTCTTAAGACTAATGAATTTATGGAAAATTACATTTTATCTTATAAAAAATTGACCAATTTTACCCCCTTTTGGGGGTAGCCTGTTTCTTCTGTATATCAGTGTTAGGTTGGTTTAGTGTGTACAAGAGGACACTTGAATGTGTGGGCCTGTTGACAATTAAAGATAACTTCAAAAATCAATCATCTTGGGTTGTTCTCCCTCCTTGTAACTTTGCTCTAGGGTTTTCCAGGCTGCCTTCTAGGGCTACTAGGACAGGCAATCATTTCTGCAAGGCATTTTCGATTTGGATCTTAGATACAGAGTTGAGATCCTTTTATTTGTGGCAAAGACTTTAAATGCTGAGTCATGTCTCAGTGCTAATTTCACTTTTGAATCTAGTATGTATTATAAATCACAAATCATAGTGGCTGAAAGAAAATTAGTTATTTTAACAAATGTATATATAATGTTACTGTATGTGTCTTGGGAGTCCCCCTTCACATAAAACAGTCTGAGCTTACTCACTTGAAATTGTCAATCAAAATACATGAAATTGGTCAAAAAGGTTGTCTGTCTTTTCTTTTTATTTTTAATTTATTGAAACTAAACTTTAGAATAAAGAAGTCAAAAGACACCATTACTTATTCCAGCTGAACTTGCTGGCATCATTATATTTTAAATAATACCAAAATTTACTGTAGCTCTGAAACTGTTTGTACTGTGTTTTAAGAGGCACATGTATGGAAGCTGAGCAATCCAACATTAATTTATTAGAAGACTGTTTCACGGTTCAATGTACTTTTACTAAGCTGATACAGAAGGTCCAAATGTTAAAACATTCACTTCAATAGTGGTATCAATTCAATGTGAAGGATCATGACAATTTTTTGAAAGAACTTGTTGTTATCTAACTATAATGTGGAAAGTCTTATATCTTATTAAACAGACAGAATCAGGAACTTGTGTCTGATTGATGAAACAGTCAAAAGTCTATCAAGTACTTCCAATTACAAACAAGAAAGGAAAATTAATGGTGCAAGTTTTCTAGTTTAATAGGTTCCAGTCCCTTTCTCTGCAAAACATGTACCTTTCAATTTTCCCTACTCTGAATCACCAATTCACTTTAAAAGATTAAATGTTATGAGGTCTACAGTGTAGTGATTTAGAAATAAAATATTCAGTTTGCAGGTGCAGCCCGTCAAGTCGCTCACATTTAGCAAAGCTTTAACAGTGCTCAGAAAAGCTTTCTGGGAAAATGAACCCTGAAATTGTGGTAGTCACCTTAAGCCATGCTGTGAAAAATATTGCGAGACATCTACGGCTTTACTGTAGATTGCATAGGATGACTGTGCTCAGATGTCTACACAATCCAATATACACAGATGTACTAAGGATGGATGGTAAACTGGCATCTCCTTTTTATAAGATTATTTCAATGAAATAAATGTGAATGCATTGAATAACCCCTTTAATCTTATCTCTCTTCATGAAAAAGAATGAATTCTATCTAAATAAAAATTTGCTTCTCTGTTTGTACAAAGTTTCCTCTGCATTATTTTTTTGGCATTATTTGTTCCTCTGATTCAACCATTTAAATGTATAGCTCTGAGCACTTGTATTGATACACAAGTTGTGGACATCCCTTATTCAAAAAAAAATGTAGTCAGTATTCTTAACAGGGAAATGATGAATATTTTTCCTTTGAAAACATGATGAGACGAAGATACATTTATTACCTTTATTGAGCATAAAAGTGAAATATTTAGAAAATATGGGACAGAAAACACATGAAGATTTATTGAGATGGAAAAAGAATATACAAAATTGTCATTATTCACAACTAGTTAATACAACAGAAAGATTCAATATATCTTAGAATATTTGCTTAAGTTAATGGCAGAATCCTGTAATTTAGGTAAAATTATAAATTATTTGAACACAAAGTTGAAATAAATTTAACCTTCAATAATAAAATTGAATAAAATTTGATAGTGCAACAATGTATATATTCATATACATATATGTAAGGGACATGATTTTAAAATCACAAGAAATTAAGATGCTAATAATTAAATAAGCAGTGTATGCCATAACTTCAGAGATTAAATATATGTCCTAAAGAATAGGACATAAAAATAGGACTGCATAAAATTGATAGCAAATTATGTTCATGATTGATAGACATAATAATATAGGCACAAATTTTGATAATGTTCATAAATAAAGCCATTAAAGTCATAGCTGTTTGAATTAGTTTCTAAGTGCTTTATGAAGATGATTTAAATAATAGTTTTTTAAAAAGCAAGGAATAATAAAGAATTAACATTCTCTTGAATATGATATGTGGAATGAAAGTCTACCATTAGGTATTTGTTATACCCAAATGTATCATTACAAAATTTTTAGGAAGGTTTTGGTATTAGGTAGAGAAAAGTTTTCCAATATAAGATAATTTACAGGCTGAAGTTAAACTACTTACATCTACAAAATATTCATTAGAAGTGTCTGAGGAAAAGAAAGCCTATGCTAAACATGGTGGCACAATAATTAATTACAGTATGTGTGGAAAATAAAGTAGGAAGAAATTATCTAGCACATACATGGTTTTTGATTGAAGTACATAATTTCTCATAAAATTTTGTAAATCTCAGTGGTAATAAAATCTTATTAAGATATAAAATTTTAAACCAAGGGCAGTGCAGGGAAAGTAAAACTGAAAACAACAAACCATAATTCAGAGCACTAAAGACTCAACATTATTCACCTAGAACCAGACCAGCCAAATCTCTCCTCATCCTAAAGCTCAAGGAACCTTGTGGAATAGGGGGCTACAAGATTCTAAGAGCCTAAAGATGGGGAGGATTAACATATGCAAGGCACTCCATACAAGTTAGGGCTGCACCAGCCAGGACTGCACTTTGCCTGACTTGCACAATGGCTGACATGTAAACGACCCCCAAAGGCTAGCATTGATCATAGGGGAGAAGGCTCCAGGCAGTAGGATCCCTAGAGGCAAGGGATTAAACAGTCATAATAGAGTGCCCATACTAATTGGGAGCCCAGGAAGGGACTCCGAGCTATGCCACTGAGTCCTAAACCCTCACTAGGGTGGAGGACTCAGAGAGAGATTTGGCATTCACATGAAAGGATGCTCCAGGATACTGGACGGAGGAAGAGAGAGGTACCAGGACAAGGTGAAAGAAAGGGGGAAGAGAGTAGTATGCAATGGGGGACAAACCGGGAAGGGAGGAGAGAGGGAGTGGACTGGGGTACCTATTGAGCTTGTATGACTAGGAAAAAAAAAGTGGGAGAAAAAATTAAAAATAAAATTAAAAATATATAAGATGCTGCATTTTAGAATAAAAATATGGAATTATTAACATTTAGAACACGTATGTTGTTATATACTAAATCACATATGTTCTGTTCCTGAACATAAAAATGTAAGAAAAAACTCAAAATATGAAGAATGTTTAATAAAAGTAGAACACAAGTGGTGGCAACATACTGGAAAGTTTGGAAAATTAGCAGGGATAGGAGCATGAAAATTTACAGTTTGCAATCAGTACCTAGACCAAATTTAAAAATATTGTATTTTAAAAGAAATTTTGAAACTAGATGCATTAACAAAGTCTCAATTCTATAAGATTTCAAGGAAGTAAATGATACGTGAAGTTAGAATATCGACATATATTTTAATCATGTGTTTGTTCTTAGAAATGTGCTTGCATATGCAATCTTAAAAAACATGTTCATTGCAGAATATTTTAAAATATTTATTTGTATTCATTTTAGGTGTGTGTGTATCTATGTGTATGCTCAAGAAAATGTTCATAAATTTTACTTAAAATATTTTTTTCAAATTTAGCTTTTCCTGTGGTAGAGTGTTCTATTACTATGTGCAAAATCCTGGAGTCAAAATCCAGTATAGTAAAAAAGAAAGAGAGAGAATATCAGGAAAAGATTTTTCACATTTTCATATCAAAATTTTCTTCATATGTTTGACTTCAGAATGTACACATTATGTTAGATAAATATGCTACAAATGTTTTTTTTCTCCAGCCGGTTAATTTGTGTCTGCAAGGAGCAAATCATGTGGCATGACTTATTATTATAAAATTTAGCAGATACGTTTTGTTTTTGTGATTTTTTTCTTCCCGAATCCTAATTTAGAAATTCCCTGTCACATTTTTGTTGATAATTAATAATCAAAATAGATAGAAGCAACATTTTGAATTGATTTGTGATGGGAAATTTCTACAATGACTTTTAATGGATATCTAATGCATTATACAGAAAAGTTAAGTTTTTGAAAACATCTTTGCTTCAACCTGCAGAAAACAGTAAAAGAATAGTTTAACTATAAAAGAGAAAGGATCAAAAGCAGATAAACAAAACTGGAAACCAAGAAATAGAAATTTGTTTATTCAAAAGATGAATTAAACATATTGTTCACTTTGAAGGTTAAACACACACTCTCTCTCACACACACACATACACAACACTTCATTTCATAAAACTTCACCAGTAAATAATTGTCGTATAAATCACAAAAAACTAAGGCTAGAACAAAATTAAAATTTTATGGCAATAAACTTAAAAATTTTGTTTAAATTTTAAATAAATTAAAAATAGAAGCCATTATAAATTAAATTATGTGGAAAATCACATTTCAAAGTTTTTCTGAAGCTATAAGTAATGCATATTTGAAAATAAAAGCCATGCTATTACCAGAAGACACAATTCCTCACTATTATTCCCCCATCCTCTGGATATTTCTCACCTTGCCCATCTTACATGATGTCCTCCAAGATCTGAGAGGAGCATGTATCTGCTAAAGCATGAGATACAGGTAGGTATCTCATTGTAGCTGCTCACAGAGTCTTCAGTATCTAGTCTCATATTTGATTCCAGGTCCAACTGAGTTGACATTTAAGGTTAATTAGCATAGCACACATTGTGAATTATTCCACAGAAGGGAATAGCTCAAAAATTTGGGGGAATATCTTATATTCTAAGTACATACACAGTTCAACCCTAACTTAATTATATGTCAACTAATAGGTAATTTTTCATTTTATGGAGGACTCATTTGAATTGTCCATTATAAATCGAGGAGTATCTGGTTAGCCAATTGTTCAGTTTATGATATTTTGAATAAAGTTTATACATTATTGTAAGTGAAGAATAATCCATGTTACATTGATTTTTAATGAAACAGATTTGTTTTCTATATATTTTCTTGATATTTCATTATGATTAATTTCACATTTTGTTATCTAATTCTCATTATATTTTCTAATGTACTAATCTACTCTGCTGTGAGCCTTCTTCTGAGAAGCCAATAAATTGGGTTTTATTTTGTTTACTATTATTTGTCCCACTATATGCTAAATAAATATTTCATCATAATGCATATAAATCTAAAATTATGATTTTCATTATTGCTGTGCATATATTTCGTAGCATATATGAATAGCAAAGACAACATTAAGATTCTATACACATTCACACATGTGCATGTATGCATACATATGCACACACATGCACGTTTTCTTTCCCAACCAAATACAAATACGTTTAAATTACACACAAATTATCTTGTAGATGTCGTTTATAATTTCTTTCCTTATTTATGCTTTTTACCTCCCACTGTGCTCATGTGATAAATAACATAAAATAGTTTCCCTAATCACTGTTTTTTTTATTTAGGCAAAACTCTATAATTGATTTATTTGATATGTAATGATTTATTCCATATGTTATAACTGCTTGTAAAACATACATCAAAAATACAGATGAACTACCATTTTCAAGCCTAATAAATTTTTATTGATTTCCTAAATCTAAGATGAGATATAAAACAAACACCACAAATGATTACAGCATATTTTATGTATTCAGATTAAAGCAATAAGGATAATTTTATTATATTACTTAATTATATTTATAATTTAATAATTTTAGCCACACATTTACCATTTTCTCCTTCCCCCATCCCTTACCCCTGCCATCTCCCCCTCTTCCCATTCCCCACCCCACCTCTTTTCCTTCCCTCCTCCTCTCTTGGTGCTTCCTGCTTTCTCTCTTCCATGTCTCTCTCTGTCTCTTTGTCTGTGTGTGTGTGTGTGTGTGTGTGTGTGTGTGTAGGTCAGAACTCAACACCAGAGGTCAGTTTTCACCTTCCAATAATCTTGAATGAAGCCCACAAACTAAGTTAGCTGGTCCATGAACATTGGAGAACATTTGGTTCTCTAATTCCAGTCTTGCTCTAACAGCTGTTGTATTATAGATATGAGCTACATTATACACATTTAAGTTAAAACTAAAAATTTGAACTTGGGTCTTTTTTTCTAATTTTTTTATTATTTCTTATTTATTCAATTGTGTGTGTGTGTGTGTGTGTGTGTGTGTGTGTGCAGAACCACGGACAAATTCTGGAACCACCATGGACTGCCTCCACCTCCTCCTTGTTTACTCTCCCGGGATTCACAGGCTCCTCCCAGCCAGGACCAGAAACACAGGCCGCCCCCGCTTCCGCCCGGTGTCTACATGTGGGGTCTAGGATCCGAACTCAGGACCTTCTGCTTGCAAGGCAGGGACTTAACCCCTGAGCCACCTCTCCAGCCCCTGAACTTGGATCCTTATTATTATATTGTTAGCACTTTTTCTACAGGACCATCTCCCCTCACTTAAGGAAGAGATCAAAGATTAGAATTGAGGACAGACTCAGATGTCAGCTCATATACTTGGTGTCACCTGATATTTGACAAAATGAACATCATATGCATTAGAAAAAGTCTTCAATAGATTGATTTGGAAAAATTCTATATCTTCATAACAGAAGAATAAAATTTTACCCTTATTTCTTATCCTGCACAAAGCAATTTTAAGCATAGAGAAGAATTTAGTACTAAATCTGAAAATATGAAATTTGTAGAAGAAAGAATAAGAAGCACACTTGAAGTGAAAGACCTATGTAAAACCTCTTTAAGTAGGATTCCATTCAAGCCAACAAATCAACAAGTGCAACTTCATGAAATTAACAAGCTTCCATTTTGCAAAAGAAATGTATTTGTGAAGAAAGACAACTCAGAGAGGGGAATAAAAATCTTTATTCACCATGTAGCTGTCAGAGAATTAATCTACAGATTATACAAGGAACTCAAAAATGAAATATTAAGAATACAACAACCCAATTAAAATTGAACTTTGGAAATTAAAAAGTGTATGTTCAAAAGAAGAAATTCAAATATCTAAAAATATCTAAAACTTCCTTATCACCTTTCTTAGATCTACTTTGATATGTCATCTTACTCAAGAACAGAAATAACAACAAATGCCAGTGAGAATATGAGGAAATGTAACCCTGACTATTTGCCTGTGGAGATGTAAGCTGGTGCAGTCACTTTGGAAGTTCTTCAAAATGCTAAAATTTGAAATAATCCATGTATATATGGGATATACATAATCCCACTTCCCACTTTCCAGACATATTCCCAAAGTATTCTACAATTACTCTTTCTACAGAAAAATTACACTTCCATGTTTACTGTGGCTCTACATATAATATTAAGGAAATATCAGTCTGGATAACCATGAACTGATGAATGGATAATGAGAATGCATAAATGATGAAACTGGAAATAATGAAAATATTTACATCATGAATATTATCAATATATCAAAAATGAAATATGAAATAACCGGTAAATGAAAAGAAACTGTGTGTGTGTGTGTATGTGGGTGTGTGTGTGTAGAACCAAGGACGAACTCGGGAACCACCATGGACTGCCTCCACCTCCTCCTTGTTTACTCTGCTCCAGAAAAGAAACTGTTATATTTGAGTGATGTATAGCAGATACATAAAGAAAAATACCACAACCTTTGTATTATAGATTATATGCTGATTGCAATAACCACCATATGTCCATCTATTGTCCACATTTATACTCACCTTTTCTGGATACAGGTGATCAAATTCAGATTGTCTTATTTGCTTGGCAAGCACTTTTATTCACTGAGCCATGTTGCCAGCCCACATATTAATTGTATAATTCCTATAGTCAGTTTCTATGATGAACTGAATTGGAATTTATTTGTAGCGTTCTTTCAGTAGAATTGTCAGTTTCATAGGTATCACAATAAAGCACACCAGGTCTTGCCATCTTACAGTATGTTCACTTATTTTTCTACAATGTCTTAAGGTTTTCTTTTTTTCATCTTTCAGTACATTTTTGTTATTTTCTTAAGTTTAATAAAGTTTAAGTTATAAAGATCTTGAACTTTTAGCTTTATCTATTCCAAGATGCTTTCCTTTTCTTTGATGATATTTTGAATAGGATAGTTTCCCTGATTTTCTTTCTCAGTATGTTGTCTAGCAATATATAGAAAAACTGTTTCCATATCTTAAATTCTGCCAATTTTCCAGAAGTGTCCTTGAGGTCTTGAAACCATTTCACATAGTATTGAGTCTCTTTTGGGCACAGAATCATAAAATCTGCAGATATTTTGACTTCTTCCTTTCCCACTTGAATCATCTTTTTAATTCCTTCTATTTTTATTTCCCTAGTTAAGACTTCAAGCACTATATTGAATTGTAGTGAAGAGAAAGAAACAGTTTTCTTGCTCTTAAGCTTACTGGGAATGATTTCAGTTTCTGTCATGCATTACACTGGCACAGCTTTTCATATGCATTTTTGTAATGGTTAGATATGATACCTTCATCTCTATCTACTCTATGACTTTTATTATGAAGATATGCTGGATTTCTCCAAAGATGTTTACTGTTTCTGCTGATATTACTATATAGGCTCAATTCTTAAATTTGTTTTTGCTGAATTATATTTATTTATTAATGTATTCATTGAATTACCCCTGCATCTCTTAAATTAAATCAAATTGATTACTACAAGTGAGATTTTTTGAAGTATTCTTTAACTCAATTTGTAAGTACTGTATTGGAAATGTTTGTGTTTCTGTCCATCAGAGAGGTTGGTCTATAATTTCCTAGTTTTGTTATATTTATTTTGGTTTTGGTATTGGGCTAATATCATCATGCCACTAATTGGTTACCTGTGTACAAAGACATAATGCTCTATTCATAGCAGTGAAAGCAAAAACAATTAAATTTTTGAGTTACACCATAGGGCTATAGCCTATGGTGGTAATAGTGGTGGTTGGCTGGTTAAAAAATAGAATCTTGCCTCTAAGGTCATTAAAGGCAGTCATGGTGGTGTTCCCACGCTGGCGGGGAGCCCATGAAGGGGCTCTGGGTTATGCCACTGAGTCCTTACACTTCACTAAGGTGGAAGACTCACAGGAAGTTTGGCATTCACACAAGGGGATGCTCCAAGGGGGTGTGGAGGAGGGGGAGAGAGGGGGCAGCACTGGGAGAGGGGAAGGGAGGAGGTGAAGAGAGGGGGAAGGAGGGGTTGAGGAGAGGGGGAGGGGGAAGAGTGCAGGGGGGATGGGGGGAGGGAAGAGGTATCTATTGAGATTGTATGATTGGAGAAAAAAATAAAATATTAAAAAAAGAAAACAAAATCTCTCCAACGAGAGTGCTAGGGAAATACAGGAAGATAATATAAAACAGTGTATAAAAAACTGGTATGTATGTACTTACCTTTCATGAAAACTACTCAGAAGATGTTCTTAGCTTCCAAACTTATATTTTAGTTGAAATGAAACCTATTGGGGACAGACTTCGAAGTAACAGTAAAGTTATTCACTAATGGATGTAAAATTCTCCATAAAAACATGTGAAATAGAAAATTATAAAATATTTTCATCAAGAAATTTTGCTAGGACATGTAATAATTTTGGTCTTGTTCAAAAAAAAGGATTGAGATAGCATTATAAAGATTTCCTCTCAAAAGCTTTGAAAGCAGGATACACTTTTAGTTGAAAATGGTCAATGAAGCCCCAATGGAGGAAAGTGACTGTAGTCATAACACCCTGTGTGTAATTGGTTTTGAAAGCATGATAGAATTTTAAAATGTTAGGTGACTGTTGGGAACAGACCAGGTGGATGCCAGTCCATTTCCACATAGCTGTCTCATAAGATTCCTTTAGGTATATTCACATTAAAGATGTACCTTCTTCTGAGTTCCACTGCTAGTCCACAAGGACAACCATCTTTTTCAAATTCAGTAGCAGAAAAACTTTCACGTGGAAATTCACAGGGAAATCATCCTAGAAATACTATAAAAAACAGTACTCCACATATAGGCTAAGCTGTGGTATAGAAATACATACATAGAATCAATAGGCCTAATTTAAACCTCATGGACATACATTTTTCTCATGAAAATTCAATTCTTATTTTAGCATCATGATTATGATAATACTGCTCCCTAATGTTGAAGAGAAATATTTTCTATTAATTAGTATCTATATAAAATAATTATATAAACATTGTCAAATAAGCATATCTTAACTTATTTCTCATTAAAATTACTCACCAAATTATATCAACTGATTACATAGCCTCCAAAATTTTGCTATTATATTATTTTTGGTTTTGAGAAGTGGTGTTTATATTTGTAAAATGACTAGCACCAATTGATAATAGTTTCCTTAAAATTCTACCAAGAATATCTTGCTGTCCTAGACTTGTAAAATTTCTTACTAGTGGTTTTTAATTGAAAATATCACGCGTAGGCGAGATCCAGCCGGGCCTCAACGCGCGCTCTAGGACCCCAGGTCAGCCCACGGGGACCCGGCTCCGACTCCCGCCATCCAGCCGGAGCCGCGCGGGGGCCCAGGGAACGAGGAGCACCTCCCCCTGCGCCCATCCTCCCTTTTCGCCCCACCCCGCTCCGCCAGTCGGGACACGCACGCGGTCCACCCGGGCCTCACCCCGCTCCCTAGGTAAGTCCCCGTTCAGGCCCCGCCCACCAGTACCCCAGGCCAAATAATTCAGTTTAGTGAAATTGAGAGATCTTAAGAGTTAAAATGACAATGCCAAAGTCAAAGTGCAAATCCATGAGAAGCAACACTCAAGTAAACAAATCTCCCACTGAAGAAATTAATCCCATAATGTTAGACTCCAAAAAGAACAAACCCGCGGAAAAAGGCCAAGAAAGCCTGACCCAGGATAACGACTTTCAAAATATGATCATTACCATGTTCAATACTATGAAAGAGGAAATCCGGGAGGAATTACATAATCGAATCAATCGCTTTGAAGAGGAACACAACAGACATCTGGAGGAGTTGAGAAAAACAGTGCAAGAAACAAAAAGCGGCATAGAACAGTTAAAACAAACTCAAGCAGAGTTTAAAACTGAGCTAAAAGACAAGTTATCTTCAACCCAGAACGCCACAGAGAGTCTTATCAACAGAACTAATGAAGCAGAAAACAGAATTTCAGACCTTGAAGATAAAGTGGGAGTACTAGCCAGCTCAATGGAAGAGGTTGTTAAAGCCAAAAAGATACTTGAGAGAAATATCCAAGAGATATGGGACACCCTGAAGAAGCCTAACATGCGTATTCATGGAATACCGGAGCAAGAATCTCAAAATACCACCCCTGAGGAAATTTTTCAAACGATCATCAAGGAAAACTTTCCTCATCTAAAGAAAGAGAGGCCCATTCATATACAAGAGGCATTCCGCACCCCAAACAGATACGACCAAACTAGAAGCACACCGCGGCAAATAATTGTTAAAACACTCCACATTCAAGATAAAGAACTGGTGCTGAGAGCTTCAAGGGAGAAAAAACAAGTCACTTTTAAAGGCAAACCTATTAAAATAACAAATGACTTCTCAGTCGAAACAGTAAAAGCAAGAAGAGCTTGGAGAGACATACTTCAAGTATTGAATGAGCAAAAATGTCAACCCAGGCTGATTTACCCTGCAAAACTATCAGTCATGATCGAGGGAGAAAGAAAAATTTTCCAGCACAAAGACAACTTTAAGGGATACATGGCCACCAAACCAGGCCTTCAAAAACTGCTAGAAATGATACTCAAGCGTGAAGAAAAAAACAGGCATATCCAGGAGAACAGAAGGCAAATATAACACCATTAAAAGCGAAGCAATATACTTATAAAAGCTACTAAACATAATAAATGTCTGGAATTAACAATAGTTTCTCCATTATAACACTAAATGTTAATGGACTTAATTCACCGATCAAGAGACACAGATTACAAACTTGGATTAAAAATCACAATCCATCAATCTGCTGCCTGCAGGAAACCCATCTCACCACAAAAGATAGGCACGCTCTAAAAATAAAAGGCTGGTCAACAATTCTACAAGCAAATGGAAGCAGAAAACAGGCAGGGGTAGCCATTATGCTATCAGACAAAGTGGATTTCAAACCAAAAAAAATTATAAGAGACACGGATGGATACTACATTTTAGTCAGAGGTACAATTCACCAGGAAGACTTCACAATACTGAACATATATGCACCCAATACGGGCCCCTCCACATTCATTAAGAAAACCCTACAGCGTCTAAAGCAAGAAATCAACCCCCAAACGATAATTCTTGGGGACTTCAACACCGCCCTCTCTACATGGGATAGATCAACAGGTCAAAAGCTTAACAGAGACACTTTGGAACTTAATCAAACCCTGAAAGAAATGGACCTCACAGATCTCTATCGAACTTTTCACCCACGCACCAAAGAATACACATTTTTCTCAGCAGCACACGGAACATTCTCCAAAATAGATCACATATTGGGCCACAAAATGAATCTACACATGTACAAGAAAGTTGAAATTCTAACCTGTGCCCTATCAGACCACCACGGCCTAAAGCTGGACATCCACAACACATCAAACAAGAGAAAATACACTAACTCCTGGAAACTTAACACTATGATGCTGAATGAGAACTGGATTCAGGAAGAAATTAAAAAGGAAATTCAAGATTTCCTGAAAGTGAATGATAACGAAAATACAACTTACCAAAATCTCTGGGACACAATGAAAGCTGTTCTAAGAGGTAAGTTCATAGCTCTTAATGCCCACATCAAAAAAATGGAAACATCAGAAATAAACAACTTAACAATGCAGCTTAAAGCTTTAGAGAAACTAGAGCAATCTGATCCCAAAAGCAGTAGAAGAGAAGAGATTAGCAAAATAAGGGGAGAAATATCTGAAATCGAGACTAAGAAAACGATAGAAAAAATCAACAAATCGAAAAGCTGGTTCTTTGAAAAAATCAACAAGATTGATACACCCCTAGCTAAACTAACCAAAAGCAAGAGAGAGAAAACCCAAATTAACAAAATTAGAAATGAACATGGAGTTATCACTACGGATACCCAAGAAATCCAGAGAATTATAACATCATATTTCAAAAACTTATACTCTGTGAAGTTTGACAACACAAAAGAGATGGATGAATTTCTAAGTAAACACAACTTACCTAAATTGAATCAGGAAGTTGTGAATTACTTAAATAGTCCTATAACATATAAGGAAATTGAGGAAGTAATCTCGAATCTTCCCACCAAAAAATGTCCTGGACCAGATGGATTCAGCACAGAGTTCTACAAGACATTTAAGGAGTTAATAACACCAATACTCCTTAAACTGTTCCACCAAATAGCAAAGGAAGGAACACAACCAAATTCCTTCTATGAAGCTAATATCGTTTTAATCCCAAAACCTAATAAAGATTCACTTAAAAAAGAAAACTATAGGCCGATCTCCCTGATGAACACAGATGCAAAGATTCTCAACAAAGTCTTAGCAAATCGGATTCAAAAACATATTAAAAAGATCATTCATGGGGACCAAGTAGGCTTCATCCCCGGCACACAAGGTTGGTTCAACATACGCAAATCAATAAATGTAATTCATCATGTAAACCAGTCCAAAGTCCAAGACCACATGATACTCTCGATAGATGCAGAAAAAGCTTTTGACAAGATCCAACAGCCTTTTATGATCAAAACGCTAGAGACAGTAGGAATGGAAGGAACTTTTATCAATATAATAAAAGCTGTATACAACAAGCCCACAGCAAGGATTATGCTCAATGGGGAACAATTGGAAGCATTCCCACTTCGATCAGGAACAAGACAAGGCTGTCCACTCTCACCACTTCTATTCAATATTGTACTTGAAGTCTTAGCCGAAGCCATAAGACAAGAAAGGGACATAAGAGGGATTCAAATTGGCAAGGAAGAAGTCAAGCTATCTCTATTTGCAGATGACATGATCTTATACCTGAGTGATCCCAAAAACTCCACCAGGAAGCTCCTGGAACTAATTGAGAAGTTCAGCAGGGTGGCAGGATACAAAATAAATGTGCAAAAATCAGAGGCCTTCCTATATGCCCAGAATGAAAGAAGTGAAAAAGCCTTGAGAGAAACCATGCCATTTACTATAACCCCTAAAAAAATGAAATACCTTGGTATAAACCTAACTAAGGAGGTAAAAGACCTTTACAATGAAAACTTTAAAACCCTAAAGAAAGAAATTGCAGAAGACACCAGAAGGTGGAAAGACCTCCCTTGTTCCTGGATTGGCAGAATCAACATTGTAAAAATGACCATCCTACCAAAGGCAATATACAGATTCAATGCTATACCAATCAAAATCCCAAAGCAATTCTTCAAAGAAGTTGACCAAACAATCTCAAAGTTCATATGGAGGCACAAAAGACCCAGGATAGCAAAAACAATCCTGAGTAACAAAAACACAGCTGGAGGTATTACCATACCAAACCTAAGTCTATACTACAAATCCATAGTTATAAAGACAGCCTGGTACTGGCTCCAAAATAGACACACAGATCAATGGATAAGGATTGAAGACCCAGATATAAGCCCACAAAGTTACAGCCACTTGGTCTTTGACAAAGGGGCCCAAAGAATCCAATGGAAAAAGAACAGCATCTTCAACAAATGGTGTTGGCAAAACTGGATCTCCACATGCAGAAGATTAAAGCTGGACCCGTACTTGTCACCATGTACAAGACTTAATTCCAAATGGATCAAGGACCTTGATATCAGGCCAGAGACTTTAAAAGCCATAGTTGAAAGGATAGGGAACTCCCTCGAGCTGATTGGGCTAGGCCAACACTTCCTAAACAGACATCCAATGGCACAGTCACTGCTACCAACTCTCAACAGTTGGGATCTTGTGAAATTAAAGAGCTTCTGTTCAGATAAAGAGATTGTCGCACGAGCTCAAAGGCAACCCACAGAATGGGAGAAAATCTTCACTAACCACATATCCGACAGAGCTCTACTGTCCAGAGTGCACAAAGAACTTAGAAAATTAAACTCCAAGGAAAACACTGGCCCAATTAAAAAATGGGCCCTGGAACTTCAAAGAAACTTTACCAGGGATGAAATTAAAATGTCTAACAATTATCTTAAAAAATGCTCCACTTCCTTCGCCATCAGGGAAATGCAAATCAAAACTTCCCTGAGATATCATCTCACCCCGGTCAGGATGGCAAAAATCCACAGTACAAACAATGACAAATGCTGGAGAGGATGTGGGGAGAGGGGAACTCTCCTACATTGTTGGTGGGAATGCAGGCTCATACAGCCACTCTGGCGAGCCGTCTGGAGATTCTTAAAGAAATTAAAGATTGAAATGCCGTATGACCCTGCTATCCCACTTTTGGGAATAACCCCCCAAGCAGCAGAGGTTCGCCTCGATAGCACAAGCTCGACCATGTTCATAGCAGCACTGTTTACAATAGCAAAGTCATGGAATCAACCTAAATGTCCAACAGTTGACGAGTGGATAAGGAAACTGTGGTACATCTATACAATGGAGTACTACTCAGCCATCAAAAATGATGAATTACTGGAATTTGCTGGGAAATGGATGTCATTAGAAAGAATTATATTAAGTGAAGTATCCCAAACCCAGAAAATTAAGCGCCGTATGTACTCCCTAATAGGTGGCTCCTAGTACCAAACTCGCCCAGCCCACATTGGGACACTCAAAAGTAAACCTATGTAACACAGTAATTGCAAGGATTATGAACAAGAGAGATGGGTTAGGAGGGCCACACCAGAAACAAGGAGAGAGGAGACCATGTTACAGCAGAGAAAATAGGCCTCCATCAAGGTCTGCAAGTAAGTAATGAGAAACCTGGTTAAGTTCACAGACGTTCTTTCCTGATCTCACCAGAAGGGGAGGGCATATAGTCTAGCAGATAAAAAGTAATCATTGTGCAAATGGGTAATGGACCCCGCCCTCAGTGAGGTTTCCTACTCTTATTACATCTACCCTTGAATGTGCTATTACAACAAGACTCCAGTTTAACAGCTTTTTGTCTCTGGCCAGGGGGTGACATACAGTGCCCAGCAGAATGGAGTGAAGGGAATTGCAGGAGCAGAAAAACTGCAAAAGAAAATCAACAAACCACAATCCAGAACTTCAGAGACTCTATATCAATCACATAGAACTAGGACAGCCTAATCTCTCCCCATCCTGGAGCTCAGGGACATTTGCGGAAGAGGGGGCGGTAAGATTGTAAGAGCAAAAGGATGGGAGGAGCAACGATTTGCAAGATTCTCAACAATAGTTGGGGCCAAAGCAATCATAATGGAACTTTGCATGCCCTGCGCAATGTCCAGCGCACTGTTGCCCTCATAAAGTCTAGCATCTGTTAAGGGCACCGAGACCCCTGGAGGCAAGGGATTGACAGCCATAGTAGTAATCTTATGATTAAGGGGAACAAGAGAAAGGGCTTATGGAAATGCCACTGGGTCCTTATATGTCATCGGAGAGGAGGACCCAGTGGAGAGTTAGGCGCACACAATAAAGGACTCTCTGGGAATTGGGGGGGAGACACTGGGGGAAGGGGAGGGGGGAGGGAGGGAACTGGTAAAAAATTTTAAAATGTATAATTAAATTTTTAATTAAAAAAAAAAAAAAAAAGAAAATATCAGTAAATTATTCCTTATTTCTTCAAATTCAGCAAGGTGAAGTTAATGATCTTACCCAATGTATTACTTGCTCATGTCATATAAGAAATAAAGGTTTCTAGTAAAACTATGCATGCTCTTCTTTCTCAGAATAGTTCTTCAAGAAATGACTTCTGAAGACTCATGTCTTCCTTCTGCTTAAGTCGGTATTGACATAGCACTCTGTGGTCCCACAGATTATGCTAGTTTTCATCAATGAAATTAAATAGCTCTTTATTTTCCTTCACAATTATTGAATTATTAATTCATTTATATAATTAGATATAGAAAGTTCATTGACAAATCTTTTGCCTTCGCAAGTCATCTCAGAAATATGTTTTTAAGAGTTTTATTTTTCATGAAGGTTTTAGTTCATTATGTTGGAGGTGGGCAGGTGGAGTAGAACAGCTAAGGTCATAGTGTCAGGGAAACTGAGAGGATGGTCTTCTTCATTCACAGGTTTCCTCTTTATTCTCTTTTGCAACATCTAGTGCTCTGTCTTGTGGGAAAGTACCATCTACATACAGGACTACTGTTAATTCTATTCTAAATGTTCTTCAAATAACTTCACTGACACATTCAAAGCATGTGCTCTCTAATTTTTTAGGTACGTCTCAATCCACTCAAGTGGACAGTTGATATTTTTAAAAAATCACAAATGACTGTTTATTTAGGGATCATTATCTGATGGGAGTTGTGAGATGCACAGAAAAATCAAATTGTCTTCCATGTCGTATGAGTTTTTTTCATGCTAGTGATAAAAATTAAGAAATGAACATATATTTGTTGACTTCTAAAATTACGGTCTCAACTTTTCACTCTCTTCATTTTTAATTTCCTTCTATATTGGTCGTGTGGAAACTAGTATGAAATCACCCTAAAGCATACTTTAAGTCTCAACTTTTCAGAAAAAAAACAAAAATACCCATACCATAAAACTTCTGACACCCTGACTCTGCATGAAAATAATTCTGCAGTGCTACTTATCTCTGTTTCTATTTTATTTACATTGTAACTCAGCTGGTAGTCTTTATGATCTGTGTTTTCCATCAGCTATCTAATCTTGTCAAGGTCATCGATGATATATAAATACCAATGCAGGACAGCGAATTATTGTCTTTATTTCCATCGAATTGCTCATTTTAATGCGATTAATCTAAAAATAATTTTAGCTTTTCTCTAAATGGAAGGTCTTGCTATTATTTTTGAATTGATTGGGTCTTCATAAATTGATTAATTCAGTTTACTGTTTTGTAACATTTGGGGCTCTATTCTGAGATCTCTTTTCTCTATATCTATAATCATTGCTTAGGTGGTCTTATTAGCAACCATAATTGATGATAATGAGGTTGTATCTTTGCTCAATATCCAGTCTTCTCTGCACTACTGTTTCAGAAATCTAAGGATCAAATTGTCTTCCATGTCGTATGAGTTCTCCACTCAGGATCTCCATTTGAATAGTGCAGTATATGATAAATTATTCTACTTTACAAATTACTTGAGACAGAATTGAGTGTTCAATCAAGTCATTGATGCCCTTAATAAAAAAGAGTTTGAGCAGAGACAGTAACATAAAGACAGAGTCAAATGCTGACGTTTGGTTTAGAGTAAAAAAAAAAAAAAAAAAAAAGGGATATCATCAGACACTATAAAGAGCTCTTGAAATGCTCTTCCTTAAACCGTTGCAGCTGACATGACACTAATGACATTTGTGTTTTGGACTTCTGGTCACTAAAATTGTGAGAGAAGATTCTGTTTATACCACAAAGGTTCCATTAGTTAATTATATTCTCATAAGCTATTGTGCATCTTAAGGAATTCTAAATATCTATCCATATTTAAAATTTTATTTTCATTGTATTCTCCAAGGATTTTTCTTCTTCAAATATGCCTTGCTTTAGAAAACAGCAATCTGAATTCTCATTTATCTGCAAACTAAATGCTTGTCTTTTCCTTTCTTTCATTGCCTCAGTGGCTTTTAGCAAAACCTCTCCTTTATACGCTCTTTGTATATATACTTTCTTTATAGTAAAAATTTGATCATAGTCTCAGATGTTTATATTTCTACCAATCATTCATTCTTATGTGTTTTCAGCAAAATTATGACCCTCACACTGCTTCTGTGTATCCTTTCACCAAGCTGAATTGTGTGCTTCAGAAAGCACCTCAATGATTCTTTGAAAACTGCATAACGATTACCACTTCTCTAAACATAATTCCTCTAAACATTCCTGATTTGAATCACAGAAAAACAAAAATACTTGCATTACATTCCACTATATATATTCCACTATATATATATATATATATTTCTTCCCAGTTCCACATGCCCTTTTATTTGTAACAAGATGATCTAACTCTCCTTTGAAAATACACAGAATTTGGATCTTCAAAACGTCTGTTCTGTATCTCTCTGCTGTTTCTACACTTTAACAACTGCAGTCAAACTGCAGTCACTTTAATTAGATCACTGTGAAGTTACCTGCTTCTGACAAAGAGTGACACAACTGGCATGCTCAGGAATTCTTTTTCATTCTGACATGACATGCTTCATAAGATGTATCTAGTTATTAATATGTTCATTTTGCTTTCTATGCCAAAAGACAAGTCTAACATTATAGCAGGATAGTTGTTGAACAGCTCAATGTTCAACTCCACTTGTCCTAGGTGTTCTAGTACAGAAAAATTCAAATTAATATTTTGTAAGGTAATAATTCATATTACAATATTAACATGTATTTGTTGTGAAATAAATATATCGATAACCTTAATTAGATCATCTTCATATTAAAATATCTCCACATTATTTCTTTCTTAGAGAATCTTAGTTTGACAGCTGGGCTGCTAAGTGTCCTAGCAATTATACTATAATCAAAGACATGGAAAGAACTTCATACCATGACTTAATTTTCTGCTGTTCTCAGAGCCCTGCAAACACAATTTCATCTAGTCTACTAAAATAACTGTCTTTTTTACTTATATAAAATATATGAATCTTTTCAGGATATAGTAACTAAGTAGCTCCTATTGACTCTACACAGAGAGTATAATATGTGCCTAAATCTATCAATTTTCAGTCACATTATGGTAAATCCAAGTCCTCAGGTAATATGATTCCTAGTTGTCTTAATCAAACTATGTAGTTGTTTTTCTTAAGAAATAAGACATTTAAAATGTATCTTATACATTTTTAGAGAATCCTTCTTGGGAATATCTTTGAAGGTCATCTGCCATTGCTGGGATTATCCTGAAGGAACATACTCTATTATTCAGAGGAACTGGTTCTAGTCCTTCACAGAGATAAGGTTGCCCACTTCCACCCACCTTCTCTTTATGAAAGGATAAGGAGATTAGCTTTCAAGGGCTCATAAGCTCTGCCTTGAGGTCCACCAAAAAGATCAGAGTTCTGTTCTTTATCTCCTCTAACAAACTCTGCCTTAATCTCTTATGCTGTTCTGGTTTCAGTCTTACTCCTGAACACAAGAACTGGGACATAGGGACATAAAATACTCTCCTATAACATATTAACAACCCCCCAAAAAAAGATACAAGGAAAGAATCACTTTACATTTATGATGGTCCTGTTCAGAAGAATTTACAAGTTGTTTTTTGCTTAAAATGACAGTCTGATTATGCTGCTCTACATAGAAATTATATTTGTTAAAGTATGACAGAATATTTAATTTTAATGAAATTTGGTGATTAGTTGACTTGATATTTAATGTGAAAGTTTAATATTAATGGTATTTGATAATTTTTTTTAAATATTTTAAATTTATTTATTCAATTGTGCGTGTGTGCTTGTGTGCGTGTGTGTGTGTGTGTGTGTATAGAACCACGGGTGAATTCGGAAACCACCATGGACTGCCTCCACTTCCTCCTTGTTTACTCTGCTCCGGGATTCACAAGCTCCACCCTACCAAGACCAGAAACTCAGGCCGTCCCTGCTTCTGCCTGGCGTCTATAAGAGAGGTCTAGGATCTGAACTCAGGACCTTCCACCAGCAAGCAGAGGCTTAACCCCTGAGCCACCTCTCCAGCATCAGGATATTTGATAATTTCTGGCCTGCATATTTCACATGCTACATCTTTTAAAATTCTACAAAAATCCTTTTAAGGATGAAAGATTTAAAGTTTTGTCTCTAAAAGGAGTAAATTAGTAAAAATATGAATTCTTACTTGACTTATTCAATACTACACTGTTCTAGGTGTGGCAGGCGCAAAAATAAACATATTTCAAAATTAAGATAGAAGAACTTAACATTTACATGTGTCATAATATAAAAGGCATATATTCTTAAAAATTCACATATAGTATATTCTAGAAGCAAGTTTAATATCTTACAGCATGCAAAATTTTTTAAGAATTAAGGTAGAGTTTATTAGAAGAGAGAAAGAACAGAAATCACAGACTCCAGACATGGACTGTGATGAGGGACAGGTGCTAAAGATCCATAATGAACCATTTGCTTTTGAACAACAGCTATTTTTCTACAAACTAAAAAGTCAATATAAAAATGATTTAAGGACACATTTTATTTCATATGGCATCAAAAATAATGAAACTAATTGGCAATTAATTTCACAAAAGTATCAGGAAACCTTCAAATTGGATGAAGTATCGATATTAAATAGATACATCACTGTAATCAAGACATTGAAGCATTCGGTATTGCAGAAATGTACTTTATGTTTACAGTTTGGAAGACTGACTATTCAAAAGCCAAATTAGAGATATATCTTAATGGTAGAAAGCTTGTTTGCTATGTGTAATATCCTAGGTTTAACTCCCAGGATCACAAAAAAAAAAATTCCAGTAGAGATTTAATGTATTCCCTACTACAATTTCATCAACCCAATTTTATAGGAACTTTTGATTACTTACATTTTGATGTGGTAATGTAAGTGTTCCAAACAAAATAGTAACTGAAAGTGGATGACTCATTTTCATATCAAATTTTTGCTATAAATCTCTATTTGATAATCAAAACACTTTGATATTGACCAGAAATTAGAACTAGATATAGATATAAGGCATTAGCTATTCTACATATGGACATACTGTCTTTTTTGTATATAAATATGTAATGCATGGTTAATCCTTTGGGATGATTATGTTCAGGTGTTTCATCATAAAAATATTTCCCACTGAATACCCACAGTGTTAATCACCTCTTATTCTTTAGGTCTTCTTTCATAATCTATTTCCTCAGAGAATCATTTCCTTTCTCTAAAATTGTATCTATTAATTCTCATTTTATGTTGCATGTCTTGTTTCTCTATATCACATCACATCTTTTTCTGTATTTTCTTTTCTTCCCACTTTTTTTCATTTCAAATTTACCAGCATATAAATCAAGGTTAGGGCAATCATTGTTATCATGTCTAATTTAGCATAATATCCCCACTAAACACATATTACATGAGCAAATGACCTCAATGAGCAACTCTAAGAGATAAATATAGCCTAAGACACAACTGTATTTTAGATAGGTAATTCTTACTATCAATGACTATCTTCTATCATTGAGGGTTTTATTGAAAATATGAATTGCTAGCTACTGTGAGGTTGTTTAAATGGAATTTGAAACTTGTTTTATACACAGAGCTTCACAAATATTTATCCTTTGATCTGATCATGTGCAAACACAATGACTGATTGTGGCATATAAAAATCTTGCTGTGATGAATGTTACAATATACTATCAAAATATCAGAATATTATACATATTTATATACTAATTCTCCATAATTAGTGGGAATTCTGGAAATATTCTAAACAAATAATATGTTCTCAATTTTAGTTTCTCCTTTTTATTGGGGTTATCACTAGATGAATGAAGTTCCTTCATCCTAAATACTTTAATAAAATAACACTAACTCAAGATAACATTATTCTATTAGAATGACATCTTTATTGTTTATTGTTTTTAGAGTTGGCAAATGTAAGAATGGTTATAAACACTGAGATTTATCAGTAGCCTGAAAGTTATTTCTATTATTGCAGTAAAAATTTTGGCATTGGTGTATCAATGTTAGTTAAAATCTATAAATTATCCCTTCTGAATTTCTTTTTACTTATCTCTTATTAAGTTTTCTGTTTTTGTATGGCTCCTTTTAAAAGATTGTGTTTCACTTACTCCACTGTTGCTTTGATGAAATAGGGTGACACAGGCCCAGTTAGGAAGAAAAAGTTTGTTATTTCCTTACATTTCCAGAGGAGCTAGCAGTATGGCAGGGAAGACATGTGGGGGAAAAGAAATGGAGAATAAAGATCACCTCCTGTACTGCTGCTCCTGAAAAGTGGGGTCTGGACAACTCCAAAGCAAGGTAAATAGGAGGTAGAAGTAATCTTGGGTGATTTCAGAAGTCCATCACAGAGAGAGAGGGATGGGGGGAGGGCGTGCAGAGAGGTGAAAATAAACACATAAATAGAAACCCAGTCTTCCTAAACAGCATCATCAGCTGTGAAACAAAGATTCAAATATTTGTCCCCTATATGTGGCTTTTAATAGGTTGGGAGATTTTAAAAAATGTTTCCATATATGATATAATTGAAAGAGCTGTGCCAAATCTTGTTGTATTAAATACATAAGTACACAGTAATTGTGAACATTCCTGCTCTGTACAGTTACAAACACACTCCATGAATTTAGGCAAATACTATAAAAACAGCTCAGAACATAAAAATATTAACTGGGCTTAGAGAGAGGAGTTGCTGGTAAAAATGGGAGACACTGAGACTCCAAGGACAGAGAAAATGTAACAGATTTACTTTTTCTAATCACTATTAAGAGGCCAAAGTGAATTAAAGGAAAAAGATAAAGTTTCTCCATTCCCAATACATAAAATATGCACTTTTCATAAAAAGCAGGTTGTACATTACATGTACATGTAATGATACATTACAACCCTTGGGGCAGACACATTGATATTACATCAAGTATTTATAATATTTGTGGTTATATTGTATTGTATGTATGCATTTGTGCCAGTCTTAAGGATGTGTTCTGATTGGGGTGAGGGTAGGGGGAGCAGGGGGTTCGGGGGGAGGAAGAGGGAGGGAGGGAACTGGTGTACCTATTAAGTGTGTATGAGCTGAAATAATAATAAAAATATATTATTAAAAAAAGGATGTGTTCTGATTAATAGCTCATATTTTGTGTTTGGTTTGCAAATCAAAAGCATAATGTCATGATTTTTAACTGGTTAAAAAAAACTGTGATTATGTAGTTTTCTGGGGTGTCTGTGTTATTATATGACTAGTCCTTATTGTGGACATGTTGTTATAATGAATGTAGAATTGCTATTGATCAACAAAATTCTTATGTTTACTGATGTCACAGTTAGAAGAAAATCATCTTGATTTCATTAAGTAGAGACAAATTTCATGTATATAAAAATATGGGTTCACAGAAGAGTGAGGAGCATTATAAATCTCAAAACCCAAATAAATTTAGAAAAATTAATCACTGCAATGATAAATCATTGGATAATTTATAAAAAATCAATTCCAATTTAAAATGTGCTGCAAGAATAATCAAATTTTTATTATTTGTAAGAAAAGAATCCATTTCAACTTAACAAAAAGTAAATATTAATACAATTACACATTTCACTCAAAATTCAAAGAAGCATAGTCGATCAAAATTAGATAAGTTGGTAAAATAAGTAGATGACATTTGAAAGCAATCATTATTTTAATAATTATGCTAAGGAATTTGCTTGTTTTGGATATGTATACTAATGGTATGCAAAAGACTTTAGGCTTTTACAAATGTGAGCAATGTTGCCTAGAATGCAAACAGTCATTAAATTCCATTATAATAGAATACAGAATATAAGAAATTAGATTTCTATTAAAAGACATTATTGCCAAAAGATGCAATGATACATATCTTCTAATTATTGTCAAATGAGAGTAGCAAATTAGCATGCAGTAGGCATTTTTGATAAACAATGACATAGAGATGCTAATTTGACATCAGAAAAATAAAGGAGCCAGGATTTTAGATCAAAGGTCACCAGTTTCTGGAAAAGAGAACTAAAGAAAAAAACAAATCCACATTTTTCTAATAAAATCTGAATCAGGTTGTATTTATCTCAATTTTCTGATTTATTTAATCAGTTAAAAAGGGCTATTTTTATTTTATTGTTTTCAGGAATGAATCTGTTTTATTTTATACAATAGATGTGGTTTAAGACAATGGTTTAACATGGGATACAATGAACATACAAGAATAAATATTCAGTATCAGCATTATATAACAAGCATTCTTGATTTGATATCTCAATCTGCTTGGTACTTAAAGTATTTTCAGTTTTTATGATTTTTAAATCGGTATCATTCTATTACTTCAGATAAACATCCCAGAATATTTCAAATGAGGTATTTTTTGAGAAAGCTCAATAAAAATTGGCACAACTATATGAAAATTTGAAGAAACTATTGCTTAATTTTATTTTTTCCACACAGCTCAGCACAGACGCAGCAGACTCACAGGTGACATGATTTTTGGTCATTCTTTTCCTACAATAACTGATATTTTGATGAGTACTAAAAAAACTTTAATAGACTCTAATAGAAATTTATGTTTTTAGTTTTACTCATAAGTAAATGACTTTAGTTAATGCTTCATAACATGCAAGACAGATGATGAACACATATTTCCTACCTGAGTTTCTGCTCTATCTTCACATTTTAAAAAGCTGATTTATTATCAGAATTTTAAGCCATTCTCAAAAAATATGTAGATAAGTCCAATTTGTGTAACAGCAAAAAATTTTCAGTTTATTTTAATGAATTCATTATGTATCTTGCATCTCAGATATATAATGTATATTTAATGCACAATCATGCACATATTTCAAACACTTAAGATAGATTACTAATGAAATTATATGCTATCATGTACTTATTGTTACATATGGTGTATAGATAAGTCTTAATTAAGAGGACCTAATTTAATCATCATATTTTATTTATAATTTTGATTTTATAGCACCTTATAGATTAAGATTTTAAGCAAAGTTCAAATTTCAAAAATATAGCAAATATTTTGACATTAATTCTTAATGGCTAGCATTTATCAAGCTACTTTATGTACTTAATTCAACAGAAATCAAAAATATTTTTATAAAATAGTCTCTTTTTAAATGCCTCATAGAAATTTCATACTCTGATGTCATCAATACATTTTGTAACCCTGTGACCAAAATTCCCACAGAAACCCCATGTAAAGAAATGTCAAGTGATAGAAAGACCATTTCTAAGTGAAATGTGTCAATTAATATTGTGTTTTTATTTTTAATCATTATCATTTTAAAATGCTTTGCCAAAGTTTTTTACTCTTCCATCAACTTTCTCATATACATAACAGTTGAGCAGGCCTTCACAGTCTGGCTTACACATATTTGAGTCCCTTTTTCTGCCATTATTGAGGATCATAAAGTTATGATTCATTTTGTAGTCTTTCTGAATGGGCAACCAATTTTTAAATATAATCAATATCAAGTTTATGCTATTTAATGTATACAAACACTTGAATATAATCTATTATGTTAGACCCTAATATCTTTGGATGTTTTACTATCAAATGATATTGCTAACTTTAATATCAAATAGAATCATCAGTTTAGTAAGTATGCACTATATCTTATAAATAAGTAATAGATAAATAAAATTTAGTTTTCAACAATTTTAAAGGAAAGATGTAGACAGATAAGTATTATTTTCTTAAATCATGATTATGATAATATTTTTAAAGCTAAATATTCTTATTCAACATTTTATTGCAAGACTGTATTATAATGGAAAAGTACAGAAATGTGTGGCAATTTGTTTGAATTATGATATATCTTCTTTTGAACATATTAGTTGATTGGTAGGTTTGCATGGTAGGCAAATAATTTTGACATAACAGAGATGAGAAAGTCTTCTCTATAGAGAAGAGACATAGATATGTTACAGCACAGACATCTTATGATAGTAAAGTATATAGTTCTATGACATTCATTTTTATCTCTGTACTTGTGAGGAGATTCAGTCATCTTTGTTATGACATAACTTTTGTAGTGACATAATTTATGTCATGATTGTTATACCAAATGGTTGCAATTTAACATTGTCTGGCTTGAAAGTATTGAAAGATGGTTAAGAACTATTTTCATTAGCAAATTAAAGGTCTTTTTGTCATATAAGGGCCTATTGATTTTTCTGTGTGGGGGTCGGCTGCTGGCTGCCATGAAGGAGAGAGGTGAGCATGCTGCCTGCCCTTACCCATCCCAGGTCCGGGGAGACAATCAGGCATGGCAGGGAGTTAAGTCAAAGCATGAACTCACTTTATTGTACCACAAGGCATGAAACAGACAGCCAATCATATTAAAGATCAGCGCAGCACACATGCTTCACAGGCTAGAGTCAACATTACGGAACTCTTATGAACCAATGAGGGTCTCTGTGATGCAAGCAGGGTTACACCCTGCACACTAGCTCCCAGCACCATCTTAGGCCCTATGTACTTGGCTATACCTTGTTCCTCCCAGCTCCATCTTGCCTAGGCCAGTCCAACGTCTCCCCCTTTTTGTTTTTTATGAACCAATGTGTTCACCTAGATGTTAGGTCGAACCCAGATTGACTCCACCTTGGATTAGGTAAGGTGTCAATCAGGCCACCTTGGGTTAGGTCAGGCCTTTGACCCTGTCCACCTTGGTATAGGTAGGAAGTGGGTAGCCTGTCATAATGGTACCTTAATGGGGTTGCAATGTGAAGAAGAGCATCTGTCATATAGAGGGTTCATTACCAGACGGTTTTGATGCACTCAGTTCACCATGATCAACTCTTGGCTTTGAACCCAGTGCCCTGTCCCTGTCTTTTCGCATCCCTGATTTTTACAATAAAAATCCAGGGCAGACATTTAACACGTGCGAGCATCCCGGGTCATTAGGTGACCCGGTGAGGGGCAGGGTAGAGTCCTTCTTCCCTCTACATTCAGGCCAGCTGGCATGTCCTTCAGTCCAGTCTGGTATGTACCATGAGTCCCTGGCCAAATCATTTAAGTCAAAAAGAAGGTCAGAGAACCAGGTGGTTGGCGTTTGGGTACTAGTAGTCTTATTGACAATGTTGCCCTTCTGAGAATTGATAATCACCCACGTGACCTGCTAAGGCTGATGGGCGCTGTGTGGCATTGTTTTCATTGAGTCTATGAGGATCAGCAGGAACAGTATTGCTAGTAACCCTTTGGCCATTGTAGGTGCTGAGATCTTTGGTAGGTTATAAAACAGAAAGCATAGAAAAGACTTTCTCAAGTGCAGTCTGCCCTTAGTTTTTTATGGCATAATCTTTATTCTTATGCTCACTTTTTTGTCATTTATTGTGATGTTTTCTTTTTATTTTTGATCAGTTAACCACATGGGCAATCCACCATTCCATTTAGGAAGGCCTTCTTGGTTGCATCATGAAGGTTCTCCTGGGGGAAAAATTTAAGGTACTCGCTGGTACCCAAATTGGAGAGGACTCCCCAATGGGGAAAATAACATCCAAACCCCAGTCCTGTAGTGATTAAGGGGTCTGGTCCCCTCCAATGACGAGTAAGGGGGTCCTTACAGTGCACCCTGATAGAAGGTTTTGTGGATAGGTGATCCCAATGCCTTTGAAATGTTAACTCTGGTTGTTCCTTTTAAAATTTAAAATATTGATTGTAAATAATGTTAGCTCTAACTGCTGATGTGGGCTAATTCCCCCTTTTTGTTTTTGTAATTAGGTCTTTAAGTACTGGTGGTTTCTTTCAATAATAGCTTGTCCTTGGGGATTATATGGGATTCCTGTAGTGTGAGTAATATGACAAGTCTGAAAAAGGTTTTGTAAAGTCTGACTAATAAAACAAAGGCCATTATCTGTCTTAATTTGTTTAGGTAACCTTAAGGTGGCAAAGCATTGTAAAAAATGTGATCATGTATGTTTAGCCTTTTCCCCTGTATGTGTAGATGCCCAACATGCTTCAGAGAATGTGTCTATGGAAACAAACACGTAATTAAGTTTACCAAATGGCTCATAATGAGTAACATCTGTTTGCACAGCATATTAGGTTTTAACCCTTGGGGATTAACCCCTACTCCTTGTAAGGGTGAGACTTGGAGAAAGGGTTGACATGATTTGCAGGTTTCAATAGTCTTTTTAAGTCCTTTACAGGAACTTGAGGGAACCTATGGTGTAAGCCCCTCCAATTAAGGTGAGTTAGGCCATGTAAATCAGAGGCTTCCTGAACATTAAGAGCCCACATCTCTTGTGAAGCTAATTCATCAGCTAAAGCATTGCCCTGGGTTAGGAATCCGGACAGGCCAGAATGACTCCTTAAATGTTGTAAATATGTAGGCTTTTCTCATCTTTCCAATACAGATTTTAGTTCCACCATAAGGGGCAATATAGGATTTCTATCTAATCTTATATGAGGGTTTATTGCCTCCCCCCGGGAGTAAATTTACAATGTATAGACTGTCAGAGAATAAGTTAATAGGCTGTTTATTATTTCTTAATGCCATTATAACTCCCAACAGCTCTTTATATTGAGCTGATTCTTGGGCAGGTTGGTATTTTTGTCTGTATGGCTGAATCAAATTTGCTGGGGCAAAGGTAGCATAAGCAGATACTGTTTTTCCCCCATCTGTGAATACATGTGGGGCATTTGATATACAAGTGTTTTAACGAAGAGTTTGGGCTCAGCCTATGATAAGCGTTGAAGGGGCATGACCCATTTAGATGGGCCATACTGGTAGCTTATCTCCCCTAGGTATCCTTTTTTTATTATTATTTATTATTTATTCAATTGTGCATGTATGTGTGTGTGTGTATGTGTATGTGTGTGTGTAGAACCACAGACAAATTCAGGATACTCCACCCCGGGATTCACAAGCTCTGCCCCACCAGGACCAGAAACTCAGGCCGCCCCCACTTCCACCCGGCATCTATACGTGGGGTCTAGGATCCAAACTCAGGACCTTCTGCCTGCAAGGCAGAGGCTTAACCCCTGAGCCAAATCTCCAGCCCCTCCCCTAGGTATCCTTTTAATGCCAAAGCTAATCGGGGATGATATTTAGTTAGTCATTCCACATCAGCCTATAGGGAAAGACAATAGGGTCTGGATCATTACCATAGTGTCTACATGTCTGTTTATTGTTGGGCTTCATCAAGACCCTGGACAAGGCCTGTTGGAACTTCCTGAGCCTGACTAGAGTTTCATGATCTGTTTAAGCTGCCTCACCTGCATAATTCAGCATAGCCTTGTGGCTGATGCAATACAGCCTTAGGTAGCAACAGCAACTGGCCCATAGTAATGCCCCACTAACCCATAATAATCTCATGAGACTACAAATCTCATGAGATTACTCCTTCTACAGTTGGTGCTGTTAACTGCCTAGCTGAGAGGGCCAATCAGCAAAGACTCACGCTAGGACTTACGGGATGTCGGGTGGGGTATATAAGGGCCTGACTATTGGAATAAAGAGGTTTTTCCTGCTTTGACAGAACTCCCAGCCTGGTGTGTTTTTCCCTGGTAGTGAGAGGGGTCAGGGCCGGCAACACTCACCTTCCTGCTCAGCCCCGGGTTGTGCCTGGGTAGACCAGCCCTCCCTTCTACACTAGCTACCAAGAATCCGGCAGACTGGTGCCCCGTGTGAGGCAAAGGCAAATGTATGAGGAAAAAGCAAATGTATGAGGAAAAGGCAAACAGGTGAGGCAAAGGCAACATGTGAGGAAGGCAAACGTATGAGGCAAAGGCAAACGTGTGAGGCAAAAGCAAGGCAACGTGTGAGGCAATCGAGTTGAGAGGCTTTGATTTCCCTTGGATGTTCGCTGACAGGCTAATCCATCTTCAGGTGAGTGTACTCCATAAGTTATGGGGCAGTCTTTTCCCAAACCTGACCCCATGCTAGACTCGCTCAGAGTTTTACTTAAGAGTCAGGATCTTGCCCTTACTGATGCTCCAGCTTTTCAAGCTTGGGGCTACTTACTTAAGATTGCTCCATGGCTACCTGAGAGCAATCTCTTTGATTGGGAGACATGGGATCGAGTTGAGGGGCTTATCCGGTGAGCCCAGGTAGAAGAGGGGGAGATCCCACCCTTGGGAGTTCTCCCTACCATCTCTGGCCTTAAAGGGTATTTTCCCCCAAAACCACCAAAGAAAGGCTGGATCCAGCCCAAAGAGACTGTTAGGAGTGAAATTGCTGACCCCTCTTTGGACTCTTTTGGCAATGCTTCATGGCCTCAAGACCACCACTCTTCTGGCCATGATCAATTCAGCACTCCAAAAAATCCTCTGTCTGCTCGCCCACCATATCCCCCGGGGGGGTGGGTTTACGGAGTTGTTTCCTGCTAACATTAATCCTGGTGGGAACCGCCCTGCTGCCTGGTACCCCTGAGAAGCTCATGATTTAAAAGGACTAAAAAAGGCCGTTGTAGAACATGGCCCTAATTCCCCCTGGGCAGAGACTATTCTCCGAGGTTTATCCCACCAGCCCTGCACTGCCCAGGACTGGAAAGACCTTGCCCAAGCCGTGCTCCCCGGGCCAATGTATATTAAATGGTATGCCTTCTACCAAGACGAATGCTGCACCCAAGGGGCACAAAATCAGGCCACCCAGCCACTTTTGGGATGCTTGCTGGTAACAATGACCAATTTTCAACTGGACCACAGCAGGCGGTTATCCCTGATCCCTATAGAGACCAAATTAGGAGACTGGGAATGAATGCATGGACACAAAAGGCCAATGAAGATTTGGCCACTTTTGTAGAGAGGGTAGAAAAGAGTCTTGCCAGGAAACTTCCTCCTGGCCCTCTACGGGAACAGTTTGCTAGAATCCTAGTGTGGGAGGGGATGAACTATGATCATAAAATAGCCTGCACGGGACTAAAAGATCATTATGTCCAGATGGATCATAGCCAGCAAAGATGTGGGATCCACTTCCTACCAAGCTAGAACCATGGCCTCTGCCATGCCAAAATTAAAGAGCGGGTGGTCTTGCTAGGGACTCCCCAGCAGGAGCTCCCTTGGATTCCCGCTATTCCTTCTGGTTATTTTTTATTGTCTTTTCTCTATTCCCCTACATCCTTATGACATTGAGAAATTTGCCTTCTCTATCCCCTCTACCAATTTTGAGGGGCCTGATTTGAGATTCGAGTGGGCCGTATTGCCCCAAGGCATGGCTAACAGTCCTCCCATTTGCCAATACTATTTGTCCCAGATTTTTGCCTCTTTGAGAGAACAACCTGATTCGTTATTTTATATTTATATGGATGACATTATTTTAGGATCTCTTCATCCTCAGAAGCTTAAGAAGATTACTGGTGAATGTCTTGCCATCTTAGAGGCCTATAATTTTAAGGTTTCACCCGATAAGGTACAAACAATTCCTCCTTTTAAGATTTTGGGGTCTACATTAGCCTTAGACACTGTTTCCCCTATAAGGCCCCAATTATATATTCGAGATTCCTATACCTTGTCTGAGCTACAAAAACTCTTAGGGGAAATCAATTGGATGAGATCCTGGATTCCTATAACTACTGAAGATTTGCTCCCTCTTTTATTTTTTAAATTTTTTTAATTTTTATTATTTATTCAATTGTGTGTGTATGCATGTGTGCATGTGTGTGTATGTATGTGTGTGTGTGTGTGTGTGTGTGTGTGTCTGTGTGTATGTAGAACCACGGACGAATTCGGGAACCACCATGGACGCCTCCACCTCCTCCTTGTTTATTCTGCCCCGGGATTCACAGGCTCCGCCCTACCAGGACCAGAAGCGCAGGCCGTCCCCGCTTCCGCCTGGCGTCTATACGTGGGATCTGGGATCCGAACTCAGGACCTTCCGCCTGCAAGGCAGAGACTTAACCCCTGAGCCACCCTCTCCAGCCCTTGCTCCCTCTTTTTGACCTCTTAGAAGGGCTTGATCTTTCCTCTTGTGTGATTCTTGACCCATCACATAAATATCTGCTACAAAAGGTTCAAGGTGCCATAAACACTTCAGTGCTAAAGAGATTCAGCTCTATCCTTCCTTTAACCCTTTATTTATTCTCGGGTAGCACTTTATGTAATGCCCTTCTGGCCCAGGAGGGCCACCCCATCCATTGGATACATCTTTCCATTGGTGGAGCGAGCCCCTAGGGTGTATTCTATGACCGATCAAGTTGCAGATTGTATCATCAAAGGCCGAGATATCTCCACCAGGCTGTTTGGAATAGAGGCCTATTTCCTGATTGTTCCCTTTAAACTAACAGATTTCACCTGGCTCCAGAGGAACAATGATAGAATTGCTCTAGAAGGGTTTATGGGAAAAATTGATTGTCATTATGGCCCCCACAGATGGATGAGTTCATTTACAGATTTCCTTAATACATGGCATGTCTCACACACCATTGGTATCCCCCACAATCCACGGGGCCAAGCTATGATTGAGCGCTATAATCAAACTCTTAAAGCCCAATTACGAAAACAACAGGGAGAGTCATCACCTCCTCATGATCAACTAAAGAGAGCGCTATTTACTTTAAATATATTAAATTTTTCAAAAACAGATCGGGCTTCCCCTTTCCAGAGGCACTGGAATTCCTCCATCACATACGGTTCCATCTGGGTGTGCTGGAAAGACCCATTGACAGGAGCCTGGAGAGGCCCTGACCCCCTTATATCAGCGTGGTGAGGATTTAGCTGTGTCTTTCCCCAGAGTGAAAATCATCCCATCTGGATCCCTGCCAGGGACCTAAAGCACCTCCCACAGGATGATAAACACAGCTCCAGGGATGCTTGTACCCCTGAGGATCACCCCTTTGCTCTCTCTCCAGAACTAGAAGATGGCATCGCTGTGCCTGACCATCCAGGTGCTGACATGCCTCATCTGGCCCTGTGACAGAGGATTTGGAGATTTGCAGGTGTGGACTTAAAGAATGGCCTTCTCCCTTACTTCCTCCCCTCTTGGGCCCTCTCCTTGTCCTTTTTCTTGTTCATTGGGCCGTACATCATTGATAGAGCCACTCAATTCATCCAGCAAAGAATAGAGGCTATTAAACTTCATCAGGTCAAGATTCATTACTCGCCACTCAGGATACCAACTAGGACTATGGCCACCACTGATATACCTCCCCTGCCCTCCATGCTGACCAATGACGGGAAAGATCTCTAAAGCTAGGGACAACCTAAGACAGGCCATGGAGAGGCTTGACGAGACCTTGAAGTGCGATACCCAGAGATGGGTATGGTTTCCAAAGGGAGACAACCTAAGACAGGGGTCACACATTTGGTCCCAAGGCTTACTCACAAAAACAAAAGGGGGAGATGTTGGGCCTCATCAAGACCCTGGACAAGGCCTGTTGGAACTTCCTGAGCCTGGCTAGAGTTTCGTGATCTGTTTAAGCTGCCTTACCAGCATGATTCAGCACAGCCTTGTGGCTGATGCAATATAGCCTTAGGTAGCAACAGCAACTGGCCCATAGTAACGCCCCACTAACCCATAATAATCTCATGAGACTACAAATCTCATGAGATTACACCTTCTACAGTTGGTGCTGTTAACTGCCTAGCTGAGAGGGCCAATCAGCAAAGACTCACGCTAGGACTTATGGGATGTCGGGTGGGGTATATAAGGGCCTGACTGTTGGAATAAAGAGGTTTTTCCTGCTTTGACAGAGCTCCCAGCCTGGTGTGTTTTTCCCCGGTAGTGAGAGTGGTCAGGGCTGGCAACACTCATCTTCCTGCTCAGCCCCGGGTTGTGCCTGGCTAGACCAGCACTCCCTTCTGCACTAGCTGCCGAGAGCCCGGCAGTTCACGTCCCTTTTTTTTTTATCATATCTGCTAATTGATCTGTGGGGTATAAAATCTAGGGGGGTTTCCCAGGGATGTGTGTATCCATTGCAGAATTTCTCCAACCTGTGATAGAGCTACTGTAAGGAGTCCCCTTCCTCAAATTAGCCATAGAGCAATGGGTTTCCCAGGATTATATCTAGCCAATTGAGCATCCCTGAGGGCATTCTGAAATTGTTCAATTATCTGACGGAGACTCCCGTAAAATAATTGTATCACCAGGTTGTCTGCCAGACAATAGATTAAAAAGAGGGGTGAGGGCCTCAGTGGAGATCCCCACCCATGGCCTAAGCCAATTTATTTCTCCTACTAATTATTGTAAATTAGTGATAGTAATATTGTTAGGCACATTTATATGTGTTCTGAGAGTTGATGCCTGTGTAAGTGTCAAATGGGTTCCTAAAACCTTAAAAGGAGGCACTTGCTGGACCTTATCAGGAGTGATATAGGTTTCCCCCTTTTAAATATTTAATCACTTCTTGCATAAGGGATTGTAATTTAGTTGGATCTCTATGCCCAATGATAATATCATCCATATAAACATATATAAGAATATCTTTATTTCCTATCAATGGTTCAATCAGTTTATACACATAAGTTTGACAAAAGGCTGGACAATTTGCCATTCCTTATGGGAGCACCAACCATTCATATCCTTGATTAAGCCTTGAAAAGTTTATAGACGGAACAGAAAAAGCAAACTTTTTGCGGTCTGCAGTGTACAGTGGAATAGAAAAAAAAAAAAAAAAAAAAAAAAAAACAGTCTTTCAGATCAATGACCAGAAGGGTAAAGTCTGAGGGGATTGCCGTCACTCAGAGCATTCTTCTAGGGGGGTGCCCACTAGTTTCATTCATCTATTGATCAGCCTTAGATCTTGTAACATATGCCATTTCCCAGAGGAATTCCTGATAACAAACATTGGTGTATTCCACGCACTTATAGACAGGCAGATATGGCCTTGCTTTAATTGCTGATCCACTATTTCCCTTAGGGCCATCAATTTTTCTTTGGGCAGAGGCCACTGCTCCACCCAGACCAGTTTGCCCAGTTCCCATTCAATCTGGGGACTGCAAGGGCAGTGGCCCTTAGAATTTGGGGTGAACCCGAGGAACTTTTGGAGTTTCTCCCTGATAGTTATGAAAGCTAGAAAACTTGCTTTCAGGTACTGTCTCTATTGGCTCAGGAAACCCATAGGCTTCCTCATGATCTAAATGGTCCTCATAGAAAGCCTTGTTATCAGTGATTAAAACCGCTTTCATCTGTCCCAAGATGTCTTGTCCTAGTAAATTGGCAGTGAGCCCTGAGACCACAAGGGGTCGCACTTCTCCTTTGGAGCCATCAGCATCCTGCCAAGTCACCCATGAGGCTATTTCCTCCAACTGGGTATTTCCTCTGACCCCCAGAACTTTAGGTCTGGCCTTTAGGCTCCAAGTAGGGGGAATTTCCTCTTTTCTTAGGACTATATGATCAGCCCCAATGTCTATAAGGCAATGGAAGCATTTGCCATTGATTAAAAACACTCATTTTGGGACAGAGAACCTGCACCAGAGGAACAGTCCAGTGAGCTTGGGGTTCTCCTTTTTTAGGTTTTCCTAATTGAAGGCTCCCATGGGTTCCCTTTTGTGGGTCCCATTTATTCCTCCTTTGGTTGGCAAGCCTGGAGGCTGCCCCTGAATCAATTTAAAGGTTTGCCCTCTAGGTCAAATTTAGATCCACAGTCCTTCTTCCAATGGAAGCCTTTACGACATCATGGACATGGAGTGGGGGGGGCCTGTTTGATCTTCCCTCCCTTTGATCTTTATTTTTGTAAAGGCAGTCCCTTTTAAAGTGTCCCATTCATCCACACTGAAAACAAGACCCTTTTATAACTTCACCATGGGTACTCCCCTATCGTCCCATCTGGGATCTCATGGTTAGGACTCGAGTCATAGCTTCAGTAATAGCATCTGTCTGCATTTGAAGGGCAGCTGTAAATGCCTGGACTTGGTACCGTTGGGTCCCAATGTCCTGAGAAGCAATAATCCAGGTACTCCTAGATCTCTCTTTGAGCCCTCAAAATGCTATTTTGTGGTCCCTGTTCATCCCTTCCCATATCAGTAATTTAGTAAATTACTCTCTCAGGGGGCCCTGGGGAAGCTTGCACTGAAGGCTCTTTTCAATCCGGTCAATGAATTCAGGGAGAGACTCACCAGGCTTTTGTACAATGCCCACTATACGTGCTTCAGAGGGACCTTCATCTATTTTTTTCCATGCCGCCAACCCTATCAAGGGAACCTAATCCTGGTAAAGGGCTCCTATAGCAGCCTGCTGGATCCCAGTAGAAAATTTGTCTGCTGTCCCTGATAACTCCCAAAGTTAATTGGAACCAGGGGTTGGACATTTTGATTGCACTCAGACTGGACTCTGCATTCCTCCCTAAATAGCACCGTCCATTTAATGAATGTGGGGCTGGGAAGCACTGCTTGACCATATCTGTCCAATATTTAGCAGTGCAGGGTTGGTGAGTTAAATCTTGAAGAAGGGTCTCAACCCAAGGTGAATTTGGGCCATCCTCTCGAACTGTCCTCTTTAATTCCTGTAAATCTTTAGCCTCCCAGGGATACCATACTGTGGGCGATTACCCCCAGGATTGAGGTTGATAGGATAGGTTTGCACCTGATATGTCTTAGCACATGTGGGCTCTAGACTGATGGGGGAAAATGTGCCCACGTGTGGAGTCGGGAGCAGTCTTTGTGAGATGGGCATATGGGGGGAGGCCCTTGTCTAGATTACCTCCATCCCCTTCTCCCTTGAACAAGGTTAGATCCAGATAAAGGGACCCCAGTGCTTCAGGCGAGATTACAACTTCACTTTTGCTTTCAACCCGGTGTGTCTGGGCTCTCCTCACCGAATTTGACCCAGTCCACCTTATCCTCCTCTAGTTTGGGTGATGTAAGTCCCTCCTTTTCTTTTTCTCCCTGGTCTTTCCTCTGATTTCCATCAACTATTATTTTTGGAGGGGGCTGAAGGGCATTTGAGTAAAAGGATACCTTGAGAACGGAGATTGTGGGGTAGAACCCTAAAGGCTGTTGCATATTAAAATGGAGTTCCCTCTTGCTAAATTTTCTACTCTGGCCCACATGGTCCAGGAAAAGAGATTGGAAGATGGGACCCAAGGGGCCAAATCAAGGACTGTTTTCCAGACATTATCAGTGCTAGAGACTGAAATCTCTAAACCACGGCTTTTCAACATGAGTCTCAGTGCTTCAAGCGCTGAGTCAGGCGTGCTTGTTGCATTACCCATACTAAGGGTCTCACTCACCTCGATAGACCGCTTGGCTCCAACCATTGCTGGAAGAAGATGTCCTCAAACAGGGCACCAGATGTGCAGGAGTCAGCTCCTGGCTGCTGGAAAGGACAGAATTGAGTGTGCTGCCTGCCCCTCTGCCTCCCAGGTCCTGGGAGACAATCAGGCATGGCAGAGAGTTAAGTCAAAACATGAACTCACTTTATTGTATGCAGTGCAGCAGTTTATAATGGCAAAAACCACAAGGCACAAAACAGGCAGCCAATCATATTAAAGTCAGTGTAGCATGCAGGCTTCATGAGCTAGGGTCAGCATTATGGAACTCTTACGAACCAATCAGGGTTCCCTGTGATGCAAACAGGGTTATGCCCTGCACACTAGCTCCCATCACCATCTTAGGCCCCATAATCACTTCCTCCCAACGCCATATTAGGCCTCATGTGCTCGGCTATGCCTTTTTCACTTCCTCCCACTGCTATCTTAGACCCCGTGTGCTCAGTTATGCCTTGTTCACTTCCTCCCAGTGCCATATTAGGCCCCATGTGCTCGGCTATGCCTTTTTCACTTCCTCCCAGTGACATCTTAGTCCCCATGTGCTCGGATATACCTTATTCCTCCCAGCACAATCTTGCCTGGGCCAGCCCAACAATTTTCTAACTGTTATAATTCTATATTAAAATGGGCTTGCTGTATATATCTCCATGCTGTGGTCCATTAGCAGGAGATGATTGTTCCTTACCAGCAATCACATCCCAACATTCCCTCTTCATGAAATGCTAACTCTATGGCTTAATTTATGTAGAAGTGGCTGTTGCCATGATTGCGACAGTCCTCACATTCTAGACAAGATTTCCAAGTGCATTAATCAGCAGGAATATTTACATGCCACACATTTAATTCCTTACCATTTGTCATTTTATTCAGTATAAATTTTCTGTTTGTTGTTTGATGGAAAGATGCTTGAAATTTTGTTTAGTATTGGTACACAATGTTAGAACAAAAGTGACATTGAAAGATTTTAGCAAAGAGAATTATAGAAACTATGTGATATTAGTCACTATGATAAACATATGCTATTTATACACAATAGCAGGGAAGAAATAAGCAAATGTTTAAGTGACTGTTGAATGGTGGGTAGACACAAGAAAGCTCAAATTATTTTTAATAAATGTTCCTCTTTCTTGACTTGAAAGAGGCATGTTAACATAGTATTAGCTGTTTTCATCTTTCCTCTTTCCAGGAGTCAAATTCAAACAAAGATAATTAAAACAAAGATAATAAGATAATGTGGAATCAATATATGGTCAGAGCATTTTCTATGTAACTACACTATAACACCTTGAAAGTATATATTTCCTCTAACACATTTCACATCACAACTTCTGGTACACATGATTAACATAGAAATTAAAAAATTTCCATAACTACTAATTCAATGTTATAGAGAACAAAATTCAACATGAATTATAATGTTTATTTTTAATATGATATTTGCTTTAACATAAACTTAGACTGGTTTGTTTGTTCACCCCAACTTGATATACATAGCTATCCATATTAGAAAAATTATATTCTCATCCAGTTTCTCCAGTCAATAACCACATACATTATGTACTCATATTTGAGCCTATAATTATGGAACTTTTCTCCTATACAGTAAGTAAACTTGAGACACTGGAAAAATGTAATAATAACTTAAAAGTTTCTGATACATTGATTTATAACTTCAATGCAACAGTAAAGTTGTTACAGGCCTTCCATTACTGTCTGTAGCCTCTCTTATTTTCTTAATTTTATTTTTCTAGTTTTACAAACATACTGAGTACTTACCCCTGCTTCACTTCACCCCTCCTTCAACCTATTTCTCTTCCCTTCCTTTCTCAGTCCATCCCATTCCCTCCTACCTTCTTGACTGCCTGATGCCAGGATTCCCCCTGGTTTGTCCACTCTTTTTTAAAAAATAAATTCTATTTTTACAAGCATATGAGTACCAATTCCTGCTTCCTTCCAACATCTCTCCACCCATCTCTCCATCAATATCACCCTCCTGCTTGTCTTCTTCTATGGATCCTAGGCTTGCTTATGGCTTGTCTACTTTTGTGGGGATTCAGGCCTCTGTGGCTTGTCAAATTGCCTCTCTTCAGGCCACCAGTGTAATAGTGGCATGAGTATTAAGGAAACAAACAACAGCTATCTGATTGGACTCAAGAACCGCTTGTCAAAATGGAACATGATGCCGTTTCTGTCAACTAGAACAAGAACCTAAAAAAGTGAAAGAAATAGATCAATATGGAAAAACAGGCAATGAACCTATTAGTAGGAAGACAGTACATCAAAATGTTCTGTAAATAGCTACTTTTATATTTATAGATTTGAAAAGACTTAGCACTCAGCCTAGAAATCTTCTCCTACAATGAAGGTAGAGAATCTCAACACCCTGAGAGATGCAATCTTGGGCAAGAGAAGAGCAGCAAAGTGGATAGCAATGGCCAGCCATAATGCACAGTACCAGTGACTCAGCAGGTTAGTCACCAGTGACTAACCCAGAATCAGACTAACTGAATCTTCCCATCCTTAGGCTTTGGGAACCTCACAGAAGAGGGGGCAGTAAGAATGTAAGAACCTAAAAATGATAAGGTTAACCTTTGGACAAGACATCCCACTCAAAGCAGGACTTCTGATCTAGGAATTCACTAAAATGAGTTCTCACCAGACCTGCACAATGACTAACATACAAACATGCCCCCATGAAATGTTGAGTAACTTATAGCCACTCTTGTCTAAGACTCCCTGTTATTATACACACACACACACACACACACACACACACATATAGATATGTATGTGTGTGTATGTATTATATATACCTATATAACTTGATCTTTTTTTTTGATATAAACATATATGGACTTCTCATACAGTCTTACCTTTTCAAAAAGAAAAAACCTCAAGTGATATTTAAGAGTATGTAATATTTTGCAGGCATAATTTAAATCAATAATTTTAATTTACTTTGGATAAATTCTAGACAACCAAACATAGCATTCTGTATATGAAGAAAGCATTAATATTAATTTGAAATTTTTACTGATTTTAAAAATACATTTACTTCTCAGCTGAGAGCAAGGTTGACCAACATTACATTAATATTCTCCCACCCCCATATTTCATATTTTATTTACATGTTCTATATGCAGAACAATAAAATTTAAATGTGGAAAATAAGCAAGGATGATTGTTGATTTCTGATAATTTCATTTTTTTATTTTTTTAAGTTTCCGACATGAATACAATGAGTTTTGCAAATTTTGTCCCTATTGCCAAATCTCAATCCCTTTGTTTTTCTCACTACAATCTTTCTTCATCCCTTACATCTTTCTTTTGGATCCTTTTTGTGTGCAGACCATTAGTTTTACCTGGGTAGCAGTTAATGGTATGTACATGGGCACCTGCTGAAATAAGAATGTCATATCAGAGGGTATAATATTGGGTTAATCTTTCTCTCTGCTATATTTAGCCTCTGATCTCTGCTATATTTAACCACATTAGTTTCTCAGTAAAGTGTGTAACATTTTGAGATCTTTCCCTTTCCATGGTGAAATGTTCAAAGGCTAAATCTTGTGCAGGTCTCATAGATACTCTTCAACATGGCATTGCTCCTAATAGCAGCACTACATACCTTCCAAAGTCTCTGTTCAGATAACACCAGAAAATGAGAAAATGAGTAATATTTAAAAGTTGGCTGATAAAATAATAAATAAAAAGAATTGTGGGTGTTGTCAGGCTCAAAGCCTGCTTTTTGGATGATACATTATCATCTGAAACTGGCTATCACTAGGGACTCCTCCCTGGGGGGTTGAGTTTGCCTCTTGTCTGCAAGACAATGGCAGGCCTAACTCCTCCCCTTGGGAGTAGAGTTTACCTCTAGCCCTGTTCTTGGATACCTTTTGTTTCTCTTAGAAACTGGCTGGGCTGTTCCTCCCCCAACAGTTCCTTTCTACTTATTTGAGATATGCTTATGCACCAACCAAGTAACTCTGTTTTGAGGCATAGATTGTCCATTTCCTTCTAGCAACAAAGTGCCATGCCTGTTTTACTCTATCTGACGACATCATGTCTGGTCCCTCCGCAAGAAGATGTCACTTCTGCCTTTACTTAGTTAACTGGAATATGTATGTTTTACATAATCCTGTAAAGAATTTGGTCCTGCTCTTCTCTGATGTTTTCCTGAATTTGGCCCTGTTCCTTGACTGTTTTCCTATAAATACTATGTATGCTACAATAAAGTCGGCTTGGACATCCAATTAAAAAGAATGATGGGGGTCTGGAGAGATGGCTTTGGGGTTAAGACACTACAAGCCAAAGGACCTGAGTTCTAATTCCAGGCCCACATAAGAAACTCCAGGCAGAAAAGGTGGCAGCCTATACTTCTGGCCCTGGAGGGCACACCCTGGGAAATCTCAGAGTGAGGTCAAAAGCTGATGGAAGCAATCCAGAATGACTCCTGAAGTCACTCTTGGTCCTCCACAGGGACAGTGACTGCCTTCTAACACACACACACACACACACACACACACACACACACATACACACATACATGATGGGTAGGTAGAAGGCACTTGGGACAACCACTCATTATGTTTGGAAAACTAGAAGAATATATAAATAAAACATATAAATTACTTTATATCACATGCTGCAAAATTATATAAAGTACTTTATATCATGTACCATAAATATAAAGCAAAGAAGAATTTTTATACAAATTTATACATAACATTTTTATTGCTTTTTATGAAAGTTTGCACTATATATTTATTTAATTATTTTATTTTTCAATTATTTTACTGAATCCTATAAATATCAGTGTTGCATATCACTTCATGTATTTCAAGTTGAAGTATCTAGGTAGCAACATAGGATCTTCTGTTCGTAAAACTTTTAGAGGTAAAAGGCTCATTATTTTGAAATCAAGTCAGATTTATCATCATTTATAATTCATTAGGACTGCTTTTAAACATGGCTTTAGGCATTTCCTAGATATTTGTACTGGGGAAGATGAAAGGCATAGATGTCAGATGCTGCCTTATGAATCTCTTTGGTGTCCATCACCTGCAATGACATGATCATCTGACCTTGGGGAAAGCTGTCACCTGGTGCCTTTGTAGATGTAGAGGCAGTTTCAACAACCAATTGCCAAAACCTAGACACTCTAGAACTCTCCTAACGTTGCTTAATCTTCTAAATACACTCTGACAAGTTCTGTTCTTCATTTTTACCATGACATATTTCAATTTTATCACACACTTTTTTTAAAACTCTTACAGAGCAGTGAAGGATATAGGAAAAATGTTGGGCAAGCACACTATTAATGAAGAACATCCTGGCTTACAAAACACTACTGGAAAACTGATTTTAAATCAACATAAAATTACAAGAAGGAGAGATTGGGGTGGAATGAACAAACCCATAAAACTATGAAGGATGAGGCAATAAAAGTAAAGCAGAAAAATAAAAAGTACTGTTTATTAATTGTTTGGTGTCTTTTCTTCCTATTTGGTCTCATCTCTCCTTTGAAAGGAGTCTAAATAAAAATCATAGTATCTGCTTTTAATCTTTATTTTTCGTTCTACAGAAGCTCATCAGTAGTGTTTCACATTTTCAGCTAAAACCCTTCATCAAGTGTAATTGCATATGTGGCTTCTTGTTTTTAACAAGCAGAGTCTTAAAATTTATTCATGGATACTCTAGAAAAGCAAGACCTTGATTTTATTGCTTAAATTTTAAGAAACAACAAAGATATCTTAAAGTTCTTTTCTCCAATCTACCATACTCATATGTTACAGTTTCAAGGACAGATTAAATTGTTTAATTAAAATTTTGAACTAGTCCCATGCTAAAGTAAATGTGGACACAAAATCTATTGAAGAACAAATTCAGTATGTTTGTAACCTTTGATTAAAAAAAAAAGCTTTTTGCATCATGATCTTATTATCTTCATCAATTCAATAGTGTCAAGAAATATAGCGGAATGCCTTGTTGAAGGATTGTCACGTGGGAAAATTACAAAAAAATATAGGTCAAACCTGAAGATTTCCCTATTAAATTCTCAGCATGTGTAGGTATTCCCCTGTTCTGAGAATGCTTACATGCTGTTTACACTGCCAAATTCTTAGCGCCTCCCCTAATTCATGTTTTTTTTCTGAAGTAGTCATAAAGGGGATCACACATATCTGGATTCATTACATGTTTTAGCAAGTAAATGCTTATTTAAGGAACAATAGCTATCATTCCGTTCCCACAAAGAAGAAATTAATTTAGATGAAATATTTGCAAAGTCACATTGCAACTAAACTGATTCTGATAATTGTATCTTCAGCTCAGGCTTGTTCTGTGATTTCTCTTCATGCTCAAAATGACAGGTTAAGGATCCCAGTGATAGCCAGAACCTACCCAAATATCCTCCTTGACATTTTTCATTCTTTTGGTCTTTTTTTTGAGATTCCAAACAAAAAGTATTGTTTCACAAACAAATGTAATTACAATCCCTCTTTCAAACCCATGTTCACACACACACACACACACACACACCGGGAGAGAGAAAGAGTGATAGAGCACATTTCTTCAGCCTGTTTTCAGATACCCACTTCCAAGTTCGAGCTAGTACATCTGCTATTACTGCTGATTGCTCAAGCCTAATAGATCTCAGGAGGTAAATTTTTCCTGTTTTTCGCATGCAAATAATTTCTAATATTTGTTAAAGTTATGTAATATATTTATTTATATTATATATATTGTTTATGAAAACATCAATGGTTTCATTGGATATAGAATTTCATTGGGAATGAAAGTGAATTAACCTTTTGCTGGTCCACCTGCCTGCCCACCTGGCCCAGATGCTCCCGGTCACTCTGCATCTCAGGTAACCCCCACCACCCCATCCCAGCTGCTCTCGCCGGTCAGCCTGAGTAGCATCCAGCCTGCATGGAGTTGGTTGGAACTCTAGGCCACTCCCCGGGTCCCAGATGAGGTGTGCAGCCAGTGTGCCACCAGCCCCTTTGTTGGTGACCTGCCCAGCCACCCCGGAAGCTTCAGGTCACCCTGAGTTTCAGGAAGGACACATTGCTCCTCAGAAACAAACAGAATCCAAAGAAAACCCAAGCAAAGCTCCAGGGGACAAACGCCATACATCTGAAGTCCTCAAAAATTATCCTATCACATGGGAGAGATTCTTCACAGCCAGCCCAGAGATAAGTAAATCCCCTTTTACCATTCTGCTTCTTTCAATTACTAATCACTGTAGATTAAATTTTCATTTAGCCACCTTCAAAACATATAAAACTTCAGGAACTATACCACATAGCCTCACATATCATCAAGGTACTAAATTGTAAAGTGCACTACTACACTAATATTCACCTCCTGTCTACTAAACCTGTCTTAATTAATGTATTAACAGCCTAATACCCCCACCCAGGAAATAATAACAACAGACAAATGTACCCAGCTCCAAGGCAACCACTAGCCATAACTGCCAGAGAATATTAATATCAACTAGATCAGTTCATACAAAAACACACAGAATCTGAAAGGTCTTAGGAGACAAAACAATGCCCAAGTCAAAATGCAGATCCATGAGAAAAAAACCCAAGAAGACAAATCTCCCACCAAAAGAATTAACTCCATAATGACAGATTCAAACCAAAACAAATTCACAGAAAATAGCCAAGAAACCCAGGCCCAAGATAATGACTTTCAAAGCATGATCATTACCATGATCAATACTATGAAAGAGTTAATCCAGGAAGAGTTAAATAACTGCATCAACCACTTTGAACAGGAACACAACAGACACTTGGAGGAGTTGAGAAAAACAGTTCAAGAAACAAAAAAATAGGCATAGAGCAGTTAAAATGGTCTCAGGCAGAGTTTAAAATTGAACTAAAATATAAGTTATCTTCAACCCAGAACTCAATAGAGTCTTATTAGTAGAACTAATGAAGCAGAAAATAGAATGTCAGATCTTGAAGACAAAGTGGGAATATTAACTAGCTCAATGGAAAAGGTTGATAAAGCCAAAAAAGATACTTGAGAGAAATATTCAAGAGTTATCAGATACCCTGAAGAAGCCTATCATGCACACTCATGGAATACCAGAGCAAGAATCCCAAAATACCACACCTGAGGAAAATTTTCAAACGATCATCAAGGAAAACTTCCCTCATCTAAAGAATGAGAGGCCCATCCAAATACAAGAGGCATTCTGAACCCCAAACAGATATGACCAAAATAGAAACTCGCCACGGCAAATAATAGTCAAAAAACTCCACATTCAAGACAAAGAAAAGGTGCTGAGAGCTTCAAGGGAAAAAACAAACAAGTCAATTTTAAAGGTAAACCTATTAAAATAACAAATGACTTCTCAATGGAAACAGTAAAAACAAGAAGAGCTTGGAGAGATGTACTTCAAGTATTAAATGAGCAAAAATGTCAACCCAGGCTGTTATACCTGGCAAAATTATCCATCATGATCAAGGGAGAAAGAAAAGTTTTCCAGCAAAAAGACAACTTGAAGCTTACATGTCTACCAAACCAGGCCTTCAAAAAATGCTACAAATGATACTCAAGCTTGAAGAAAAAAACAAGCGTATCCAGAAGGACAGAAGGGAAGTATGATACCTAAAAGCCAATAATACACTTACAAAAGCCACTAAACATAAAAAAGTCTGGAATTAAAATAATTTCTCCATTAGAACATTAAATGTCAATGAAATTAATTCACCAATCAAGAGACACAGATTACAAACTTGGATTAAAAATCATAACCCATCAATATGCTGCTGCCTTCAGGAAACTCATCTCACCACAAAAGATAGGCATATCCTAAAAACAAAAGGCTAGTCAAAAACTCTGCAAGTTAATGGAACCAGGAAGCAGGCAGGCGTAGCCACTATGCTATCAGACAAAGTGGACTTCAAACTAAAAAAAAATCATAAGAGACACAGATGGATACTACATTTCAGTCATAGGCACAATTCACCAGGAAGATTTCACAATACTGAACATATATGCATCTAATATGGGCCCATCCACATTCATTAAGCAAATCCTACAGCGTCTAAAGCTGGAAATCAACCCCAAATGATAATTCTTGGGGATTTCAATACCGCCCTCTCAACATGGGATAGATCAACAGGTCAAAAGCTTAACAAAGACACTTTGGAACTTAATCAAACCCTTACGGAAATGGACCTTACATATCTCTATTGAACTTTTCACCCCTGCACCAAAGAATACACATTTTTCTCAGCAGCACTTGGAACTTTTTCCAAAATAGATCACATATTGGGCCACAAAATGAATCGCCACATATACAGGAAAGTTGAAATTCTAGCCTGTACCCTATCAGACCACCATGGTATAAAACTTGACATCTGCAATATAACAAACAACAGAAAATATACTAACTCCTGGAAACTAAATACTGTGATGTTGAATGAGAACTGTATTTAGAAAGAAGTTACAAAGGAAATTCAAGATTTCCTGTAAGTGAACAATAATGAAAATACAACTTACCAAAATCTTTGGGACACAATGAAAGCTGTCCTAAGAGGTAAGTTCATAGCTCTTAATGCTTACAACAAAAAAATGGAAACATCAGAAGTAAATAACTTAACAATGCAGCTTAAAGCTTTAGAGACACTAGAGCAATCCATTCGCAAAAGCAGTAGAAGAGAGGAGATCAGCAAAATCAGGGGAGAAATATCCAAAATTGAGATAAGGAAAATGATACAGAGAATCGACCAAACAGCTGGTTCTTTGAAAAAATCAGTAAGATCGATACACCCCTAGGTAAATTAACCAAAAGCAAGAGAGAGAAAACCCAAATTAACAACATTAGACATGAAAATGGAGTTATCACTACTGATACCCAAGAAATTCAGAGCGTTATAAGTCATATTTCAAAAAATTATACTTTGTGAAATTTGACAACACAAAAGAAATGGACAAATTCCTAAGTAAGCACAATTTACCTAAATGGAATCAAGAAGTTTTGAATTATTTAAATAGTCTCATAATATATGACAAAATCGATGAGGTAATCTCAAATCTTCCCACCAAAAAATGTCCTGAACCAGACGGATTCAGCACAGAGTTCTACCAGATATTTAAGGAGCTAATAATACCAATACTCCTTAAACTGTTCCATCAAATAGAAATGAAGGAACACTACCAAACTCTTTCTATGAAGCTAATATCGTCTTAATCCCCTAATAAAGATATACTAATAAAGATATACTTAAAAAAGAAAACTATAGGGCAATCTCTTTGACGAACACAGATGTAAAGATTCACAGATGACAAAAACAGATGTAAGAAATTCGGATTCAAAAACATATCAAAAAGATCATTCACGGACATCAAGTGGGGTTTATAACAGGCACACAAGGTTGGTTCAACATACGCAAATCAATAAATATAATTCACATTATAAACCACTCCAAAATCCAAAACCACATGATACTCTCAATAGATGCAGAAAAAGCTTTTGACAAGATCCAACAGCCTTTTATGATCAAAACCCTACAGAAGGTTGCAATGGAAGGAACCTTTGTCAATATAATAAAAGCTGCAACAACAACAGAGCAAGAATTATACTCAATAGGGAAAAACTCAAAGCAATCCCGGTTGAATCAGGAACTAGACAAGGCTGTCCACGTTCACCACTTCTATTCAATATTGTACTTGAAGTCTTAGATGAGGCCATAAGACAAGTAAGGGAGATAAAAGGGATTCAAATCGCCAAGGAAGAAGTCAAGTTATCTCTATTTGCAGATGACATGATCTTATACCTGAGTGATTCCAAAACCTCCACTAGGAAGCTCCTGGAACTAATACAGAAGTTCAGCAAGGTAGCAGGGTACAAAATAAATGTACAAAAATCAGTGGCCTTCCTATATGCCCAGAATGAAAGAAGTGAAAAAGCCCTGAGAGAAATATAAACCTAACCAAGGAGAAAGAGACATTTACAATGAAAACTTTAAAACCCTATAGAAAGAAATTGCAGAAGACACCAGAAGGTGTAAAGACATCCCATGTTCCTGGATTGGCAGAATCAACATCATAAAAATAACCATCCTTCCTATTCAGATAAAGAGATTGTAGCTCCAGCACAAAGGCAACCCACAGAATGGGAGACAATCTCCACTCACCACATATCTGATAGAGCTCTATTATCCAGTGTGCACAAAGAACTTAGAAAACTAAACACCAAGGAAACAAATGGACCAATTAAAAAATGGGTCTTGGGGGGCTGGAGAGGTGGCTCAGGTGTTAAGCCTCTGCCTTGCAGGCAGAAGGTCCTGAGTTCGGATCCAAGACCCCATGCATAGACGCCGGGTGGAAGCCCGGGCGGCCCGAGTTTCTGGTCCTGGTAGCGCGGAGCCTGTGAATCATGGGACAGAGTAAACAAGGAGGAGGTGGAGGTGCAGGTGGAGGCAGTCCATGGTGGTTCCCGAATTCGCTCGTGGTTCTACACACACAAACATACATATACATACATATACACAAGCGCACACATGCACAATTGAATTAAATAATAATAAAAAAGTTAAAAAAATAAAAAATAAAAATGGGCCTTGGAAGTTAAAAGAAACTTTACCAGGCATGAAATTAAAATTAAAATGTCTAACAAATATCTTAAACATGTTCCACATCCTTGGCCATCAGGGAAATGCAAATCAAAACCTCCCTGAGATATCATCTCACCCTGGTCAGGATGGCAAAAATCCACAATACAAACAACACCAAATGCTAGAGCGGATGTGGAGAAAGGGGAACTCTTTTACATTGCTGGTGGGAATGCAGGCTCATACAACCACGCTGGCAAGCTGTCTGGCGATTCTTAAAGAAGGTAAAGGTTGAAATGCCATATGACACTGTTATTCCACTTTTGGGAATAACCCCCCAGACAGCAAAAATTCACTGCAATAGCACAAGCACAACCATGTTCATAGCAGCACTGTTTATAATAACAAAGTCATGGAATCGGCCCAAACGTCCAACAGTTGACGAGTTGATAAGGAAAATTTGGTACATTTATACAATGGAATACTACTCAGCCATCAAAAATGATGAATTAATGAAATTTTCCAGGAAATTGATGGAATTAGAAACAATTATATTGAGTGAAGTATCCCAGACAGAAAATTAAGCACGTATCTACTCCCTAATAGGTGGATCCTAGTAACAAACCCAATTACAGACACTCAAAGATAAATCTCTGTAATACCTACAGTAATTGCAAAGATTATAAATAGGAGGGAAGGGGAAGGAAGGCCACACCATAAACAAGGAGAGAGGGGATCATGTTACAGCAGAGAAAACAGGCCACCATCAAGGACTGCAAGTAAGCAATGAGACATCTGGTTAAGTTCACAGACTTTCCTTCCTGATCATTTGCAACTGAGGGGTATGATCTCACCAGAAGGGGAAGGCATATAGTCTGGCAGATAGAAAGTAACTGTTGTGCAAATGGGAGACTGACCCCCCCCCTCACCACAGTCTCCTACTTTTATTCCATCTACCTTTGAATATACTCTTATAAAAAAAGTCTATTTTAACAGCTTTTTATCTCTGTCCAGAGAGTGATATCCAATACCCATCAGGATGGAGCCAAGGGCATTGCAAGGGGAGAAAAACTAAAAAAAAAAAAAAAAAAAAAAAAAAAAAAAAAAAAAATCAACAAATCATAATGCAGAACATCAGAGACTCTATATCAACCACCTGGAACCAGGCAGCCTAATAATCTCTCCCCATCCTGAAGCTCAGGGAAATTTGCAGAAGAGGGGGTGGTAAGATTATAAGAGCACAAGGATGGGGAGGAGTAATGATATGCAAGATACTCCACACTAAGTCAGGTCCGAAGCAATCATAGTAGGACTTTGCATAACCTGTGCAATGACCAACACATTATTGATCCCTCTAAGTCTAGCATGGACTAAAGGCCCTAGGATCATTAGAAGCTATGGATTAACAGCCACAATAGTGTTCCTATACTTATGGGGAACACAAGAAAGAGTTCTAGGAAATGCCACTGAGTCCTTTCACCTCATCAGAGAGGAGGACCCAAAGGAAAGTTTGACATACACATTAAAGGATGCTCCAGGGATGGGGGGGAGGCACTGGGAGATGGGGGGGGGGAAAGGAAGGGAAAAAGCAGGAGGGAGCTGGAGGGTCCAGGAAGGGGTGGAAGGAGGGAGGGGACCAGTGTACCTATTAAGTTTGTATGATCGGAAAAAATAAATAAATTATTTTTAAAAGAAAGAAAATGAATTAAGATTGTTGGTAACAAATAATAATTACTATGGATCTATGCAAAGCTAAATTATTTAAACATTTTCAGTTTCTAAGAGGGGATTTAACTACCAGAACCAAAAGAAGCAAACAACTGAAAACAATGTAACATCTAACACCAAACAGGCACAGCATGTCTTCGGAATTTTTAATCTTGTGATATGAAATTGCAGCCACAAAATAGACACAAATATTATTATCTCTATCCATAGCAGAATCTCATAGCCAGAATGTGGAATTTAAAATTAAAAATTTCCATATCTTTTGGAAGCATGGGTAAGTTTGTGATGTCTTTTAATAATGTGGAGTGTGGAATCTATCTCTATTTTTATGTGTTCTGTTAAATTAACGTTTCATTGCTCATTTTCTTTCTGATCTCTTGCAAAGCAAGCTAAATCTTAGTGACAGTCATAGTTGAATGCAAGCTATCCTTCATACGCTCATATGTTTGATGCTTAGGTAATGTTATTGTTTGGGAAAATCAAGGCACTTATAGGAGGCAGATGAAGCCTTGCTTGGGGAAGGCAAATCATAGCAGCAGCTCTGAGATTCAGTGACTCAGTCCTGCTACTTTAATTTTTTCTTCCTCTCTCTGCCTACATGATACTTGTGGTAACTTGAACCAAAGTCCTGTTTCTACCTCTGAGCCATGCCTCAGTCTATGAAATTCTCACCATAATAATCAATATCTTTTCTGGAACTATAAACCAAGTAAGTCTCCCTTTTTCACTAATGTAGTTGAATATTATTATTTTCACACAGTGACATGAAGAGCAACTGAAACAGTAACCACTAAGGACCAGATATCCATCAATTCATCCACAAGAACACTGTTGCAGTTCCCCTGCATAGTTGCTAATAAATGACTATCAAATTGTTTAAGGGAACAAGATGTTTATTGTCTCTTACCATTATCTGGTTACAGGTCTCAGTCTAGCTTGACAGGAGAGCTCATGCTTACACCAAGGCTAAAGGAACTGGCCACACCATCTCTGTGTAATGGATGAGAGAGGCACAATCCTTACTTGCCAGACCAGGATGTTTAGCCAAGTGTACAAAAGGATGCCAACCAGCTGTCCATATTTTATTCCAGGGCCTTCCCCACCAGCTAGACAATCTCCTACAGATCTGCTCTGGGCCTACTTCAATCACTAATTCTCTACAAACGTGCTTAGAGCTCAAACCCTTAACTGTCATGTTGACACCTGTGCCCAACTATGACATTCCACCCCTTGTCACAAACACATAGAACTTTTAAACTGTAACCTTCAATCCTTGTCCCCACAGATGTTAAAAGTTATCTTGAAAAAATAAATATACTTCATAGACAAATTTAAAGTGTTCTCTCATTAAACTTTATTTTCAACTTTTTAAAAGTTTAAAGTTCCTCAATCTTAAGAATGTATTAAGTCAGAATAAGTTAAATACTTTAAAACAGATAAAACACTAAAACAGAAGTATCTTGATGTAATAAAAAACATTAAATTAAGATCAAATCAAATACTACATCCTATATTTCATTGTCCATTTTCTGTTGCGTATCACATAGTCACGGTGGTTTAAAGATTCTAGGCATTCCTAGTCCCTGTTTGCAGCTCTAAGTTGTAAAAGTGAAGTTCCTCTAACCAAAGCTGAATCTCCACTCACAACCATCCTCAGCATAGAGCCCATGTTTCTGGCATCTCTCACCCTTTGGCTTTGCCTCTGTAGTTATAAGCTTCACCTTCTCTTTCAGGACTCTGTGCCTGCCACTTGGTGCCAAGCTTTTGCTGATCTTCATGAATCCTGTAATTATACACCAAAACCAGTACCTTCTGTGGGATGCTGCCAGATTCTGAAGTGATTTTAAAACATAGCTTGGTCCACTCGAGCCACTGCTGTATCAAGTTTTGTGTGATGATGCTGGAAAAGCCTCTTTTAGGAACCCAAACTTGCAAAGGGCAAAAAAAAACAGCTTAAATTTGGGCCTTTGGCCCCTGAAGAAATCTGGGTTTTCAAACCATGGAATTGCTGTGCAATGCTATTCATTTCCTCCATGGTCCCTTTGCAAATCACTAGGTTTCCCTTCACTGATGTCCATTTCTCCAACTGACCACCCTTTCCACATCTGGAGCTGCATGGCCACCAACACAGCTCTCCTCTGTCGAGCCAACCAGTCCATCATGTTAAATTCAACTTCACCAAAGTTCTTGTCCCGTTCATCAGAAACTGGGTTCAAACAATTCACAACTCTCTTAGCATCACTATTTTCCAAATGGTTCACCAAACTCTGCATAATGGTATTGGTAATCCACAAAGTCGAAATCTTCAAACATTTCAAACTTTGTCCAGCAAAACCGTTCAAAAGCCACAAATCCATATGATCAGATTATCAGCAACAACCTACTTCTGTTACCAAATTCTGTTACAGTTTGCCTGTATGGTTGCTGATAAATTACCATCAAATGGCTTAAGAGAACAAGGGGTTTATTGATTTTTATGATTGTGTGGTTACAGTTTTTGGTCCAGCTTGATAGGAGAGCTCACACCAACACCAAGACCGAGGGAACTGGCCACACTATTTCTATGTAATGGCTGAGAGAGAGAGAGACAATCCTTATTTGCCAGACCAGCATGTCTGGCCAAGTGTACAAAAGGGTGCCAACTCTGTCAACCAGATGTCTGTATTTTATTCCAGGGCCTAATCCCACCCACCATGGGCTGGGCCTTTCCCATTAGTTGGACAATCTCTTGTAGGTTTGCTCTGGGCCTAACTCAACCACTAATTCTCTACAAATGTGTCCAGAGCTCAAACCCTTAACTGTCAATTTGACATCTATGTCCAACTATGACAAACATAGAGAATTTTAATAGAGAACTTCCTTTCCCATCCCAGGAAAATCTTAGCAAGTGTCATTCTTTGCTGTCTCATAATACTTCAGACTATTTTTGTAAGGCTGTTGTCATTAAACATGATGATTTTTCCTCCACATAGGATTTCTCACATAGAACAAAGTGTAAATTGAATTTAACAATTTACAAACATAATTCCTCTTAGGGATTCTTAGAGGGTTGAGTTGCTAAGGTTTATTTCATCAGATGAGAAAGCAAAAGCAGAAAAATAAGATATGTCAATAAGTGTGGTGATAATCTGACTCTAGAATGACAGTGGAGTACTCACAGTGGTCTTCAGTTAGAAGTCTAAGTCTGTTATTTTTCCTCCACTTCTCCATTCCCAGGACATTCTGGATAGTGTCCTTAAAGTGAGTTGAGTCACAATTACGTTTTCCACAATTACATGCATTATCTGCCATCATATTTAAAAAGTGTATCTACATGTAAATTTCAGAAACTCACTAGGGGACAGGAAAAAGACATCATGACTATGCCTCAAGAAGCGTCTTCCTTGCAGTGTATGGGAGATTCCAGATACATGTACTAAACTCTGATTTTGGCCCAGTTGCATTAGAATGAATGCTGCTGTTTTTTTTATACAAACCAAAGTTCTTCTAATGATGAATGTGACCAGTGCTTTAAAGCATAAACACTCTTGCCTATTTCAATACTTTGCATCAACCACAAATACATATCCTAGTATTAATTTAGACATTAGCTGGACAAACTAAATTAGTAGCTAGAAACAAGTATGTCTGACATATATAGTCATAAAATCCTGACAAAATTTGTGAACTTTTCCTGGTATTGCAATGCCAATGACAACTAACTAGAAGAGACAATGATTTAAATAATGAGCATAGTTTATTGATGCACATATGCTAGTTATTAATACTGTACACTACAGAGAACAGCTGTGAATATCTTTAAATTAAAATCTGACTTTTAAAATGTTGATGGTCAAGTTAGTGCAAGTCAACTGGCATATATACTGATATATATATATATATATATATATATATATATATATATATATATACACACACAAACAGAGAGAGAGAGATCAGGAATTATTCCACATAAATATATGTATGTATGTATGTATGTAAATAGTATATATGTATATATGTGTAGAACAATTATTCCATGATAATGAATGGACATTTAATTGCTTCAGATACACAGTATCTCAACAAGAAAGACAACTTTGACTTGATGTTCATTAAAAACTCTTACCATACTTTGAAGTTATGTGCCATATTTTCATTTTCATTATTCATTCATCCTTTGATGAAAATATAGTCTGACTCCATTTCTTCCAAAAGTCTTTGAAATAAGCAAAGAAGTTGTACAAATGGTAATTTTGGGTAATTCAATTTTTAGCTTAGAAGAATCTTCATACTGATTTAAAAGTACTTGCCCAGTTAACAATCACACTGAAAATGGAGAGGTCTATTTATTAATGAAGTTTTTGCATGCTCTGTGGAAAAAAATAAGGGATATAACTCTTTATTTCAAATCTAGGTTGCCTACAAGACTTCCTAATTCCAGGAAGACATTTTTATACAAATATACACCAGTATCTTCATTAAAATCTGTAAATTCCTATGCATTTTTATTGGATTAGTTCCAACACTTGTTCTGCTTGGCTAGCTTTTGTTCATTTACACTAGTACTATAGATGAGAGCTTGTAAAAATATTTTCTCAGTTATTATATGTAGTTTATTATTTTGATATCTGTTGATAATATTTTGTTTCTCTTTAATATTCTAGCATTATTTAGTTGTTCTGTTTTTTTAAGCTACATTAAGCTATATTTACTGCTTAAAATATGCTGTCATGGTTATTCAACAACGCCAGTTAGGCATCTAAGTTCATACCTAATATCATTTACATTACCAAATGTGTAACCCTTACAAAAAAAAAACAGACAAAGACAAAGAATCAGTCACAGAATTAACAGAATGACATGTGTGTGTGTGTGTGTGTGTGTGTGTGTGTAAAGGTAATTTATTGAGTTGATTTATGAGATATGGCCAAGGTAGTCCAACAATCACTGCCAGTAACTGCTCAATCCAGTAGTCAGTCAGTGACAGCTGAAAGCTAGAGGATTCCTGGAGAGTTTTTACTCACATTGAGGACTTGGAGGGTTGGAGAGCTGGAGTGTGGAAGAATAAAAACAAAAACAAAAACAAAAACAACAACAACAAAAAAAAACCCCAGGAAACTGGGTGACAAGAAAGAAGAGAGTTTCCTAGCACAGTTTCAGAGTCTTTCCTCCCCCCTATCTTCTGTTCTGTGGCTCCTTGTATCTGTTCCACTACTGGGAGGTTCCAGTGAGATCTATGGCTGATCTTTGTATTATCCTGATAATCTCTTCAGGTAGTCTCAGTTGATCTTGCCAATTGTGGACTCAGCTGATCTTAGTTAATGCCAGGTTTGTCAAGTTGACACCCAGATTAACTATCACAAGGAGCATGGATGAAGGGTTTCTTAAAGAACATGGGTGAGGATTTAGTATGAGTATCAGTGAATATTTACTTAGAGGAGCATGGAAGAGGAAGTGTCTACAGGAGTGTATGTTTGAACTTACATACAAAAACGTGGGTAACACATTCTCAGCTACATCAGTGAAAGCCTACAGCATCATGGGTGACAACTCACAAAATCTGCATCCTGAAGCTCTCTTTATACTGTGTAGGCACTGATACTACCTGGTGAGTCTCTTTTGACAAACAGTTGGTGACTGCTTCCATAATCTGACTAGGTTTTCAGTTAGTACATTGTATCATATGGTAGCTTCACTATATTATATCAATTTAGGATGAGACAATGTCTTTGGTAAAATAATTTGTAAACTGATATTATAAAATTATGATGATATTATGATATTGGGAAATTGAAAGTATGTGCAAATACTTTAGCAAATAATATTAAATCTCTACTAAAGAATGAACAAGATTTTTTTTCCCATAATTAACCTTGCTTTTGTATGTCTATATATACCAAGTACATGCATGTGTGTATAAATATTAAATTGTACGGGCACATATGAAACTGTTTGAAGATGTTAATGTGTGTGCATTCACACAAAGGAGGCCAAAGGTTGATCCTGGCTGGCTCCCTCTATTATCTTCCATTTTATGCATGCAGGTACAATCTCACACTTGAACAGACAACTAGGAATCACCAATTTTTACCTACCAAGTACTGTAACTACATGCAGTGTTTGGACCTTGTCTGTTCCTGTCTAGAATTTATTTGTCTCAGCACAAGCATTTTATCCACTGAGCCTTGTTTCCAGCTTCTAAAGATCAATTGATTTTATGTCACATATATATTAGTGATTCTATATTTGGTAGCATTCATTCTTAAAAAATAATTAAATTTAGATGATTTCTATGAATATTTGAGCAATCCTATTCTGAACATCATATATAGCAAAGATGCCTTAAACTACAATTCTTCATGCCTTAACCGTCTAAGTGCAGAAATAATGGTGTGTTTTACCATATATAGTTTGTGTGGTTCTAAAGAACAAGCACATTCTTCATGAATTTGAGGCAAACACTTTCCTAAATGAGCTCTGTCCCTAACCTTCAAGATTTTATTGTACCATATTTGTAACTGTTGCTGATGAATTGTATTTCAAATTGTGTAGACATTTTGAGAATGTTTATATGTACACTCATACATATATACATGTTCTTCTGTTTCCACTTTTAAATATAACTCACATATGCACATTTGGATGAGAACCACCAAAAATTTAAAGCTTTACATTTGCTTCCTTTTACTGGAATTTAGTTTGAACAGTTGTGACTCCAGCTATCTTGTTCTCAGAAGAGCAAAACACATTAGGTACATCATTTAGGTGAAAACTTTGTGTTTGTATCTGAATTTCTGCAATGACATGAAGGCAATTTTGCCACCAGAGTCAAGTGGAAGTGAAGTTCATTTGCATATTTCTGGGAACCTATTGAAAATTCAGAGATGCAAATAAAGGATTCACCATGTTGGCCATATTTCTGAGCTTTCTAGATTAATTGCCCAGATCATTGTAAAAGGTTGAAAGAGTTACAAATTTTCTTTAGTGATAAACCAGCATATATGGAAACAGTAAAACTTGCCTATTAGTGTGAGAATCAAATATATTAAGATCCTAAGGCTTGTATTCAGTGTGGGAAACATTTACGTTGCAACCCTGTCATAGTTCTAGACTTCCTTTTCTCTCTGGATAGTTTAGTTGCTCCTCCCTTGATTTTAGTTTGTAAATTTTAAACTGATTTATATTTATCAAAGTATTTTGTTGACATGACACTATATGCTGAAAGGTATCCAACAAATTTAGTTAGTAAAAGAAATCTAAATACAGGATCCTGTGTTGATAATTGAAAGTGAACTTACAAATGGCTGCTTATTACTGATATACACAATGGATAAAGATGAATCTAGAAAAGTGGTGATAAGTTGTAGGTCCCCCCAGGACTCTCCACACTCAACAGAGAATCTGCTGGGTCCATAAGCTTTTGGGATCATTCTCCTGGGGCAACGTGTAAGCAGACTTGGACAGGGGCCACTGCGGAGAGGCTGCCACTGGCAAGATGATTGAAGTACTGACAACTGACTCTCAGAAAATGCTGCACCAGCTGAATGTCTTGTTGGATCAGGAGTCAAAATGTCAAGATGTCTGTGGCTTGAAACTTATTGAGTCTGCACATGATAATGGTCTCAGAATGACCCTGAGACTCAGAGATTTTGAAGTGAAAGATTTTTCTCAGTCTTACTCAGTTCTTTGATTTTGATGTGGAGACAGTTTCTCTAGCTGTGAATTTATTGGACATATTTCTGTTGAAAATGAAGGTACAATTGAAACATCTTCTGTGCATTGGGCTCAGCTGTTTTATTTGGTCGTGAAATCCATAGAAAATTTCACTGGCAACTGACTTAAACCAAATAAGTTAGTACAGGTTCACTGTTTCAGACTTGATTAATGAGAGGGGAAAAAATTGTGTTAGAGAATGTGTGTTGGAAAATCAAAGCTACTACTATGACTTTCAATTTCTACAACTGTATTACTCACTCAGTCAAGAGCACCTGCCATCTGAAAGAAGTAGCCTTAATTTTGAAAGACTAGAATAAGGCACACCACTGCAAGATCATATTTTCTAAGACAAAACCTTCTGTGTCAACATTATCCATTGCGTTGGAGATCCAAGTACTGAAGTGTGGAGTAGAATGGAGTAGAATGTTTTCAGAAACATTCCAAGGTAAATGGCCAAGATTTGATTTTTCTGGCAAGAGCCCGTGTCCAAGCATCTAACTGAATATTCATCAAACAGTTCTCCAAATCAAATGTACAGAAATTGAAATGGATTGTATCTGGGTGTACCACATGGCAACTGAGGCACAGTTACTACAGAATACCTCAAAGAATACCAGTAATTCCTTAAAGGGTCTCTTAAATGGGTAAATTTAGTAGTTTTTCTCAGCAGTTGAGAAGTTTTCAGAATGGTCATTTTCTTCTGTAACTGAAGAACTAAAATATTACCTTCAAAATGAACATTACGTTTTAACTATGCCTTAGCCATCAGGGAAATGCAAATCAAAACTTCCCTGAGATATCATCTCACCCCAGTCAGGATGGCAAAAATCCACAATACAAACAACAACAAATGCTGGAGAGGATGTGGAGAGAGGGGAACCCTCCTACATTGCTGGTGGGAATGCAGGCTCATACAGCCACTCTGGCGAGCCGTCTGGAGATTCTTAAAGAAATTAAAGATTGAAATGCCATATAACCCTGCTATTCCACTTTTGGGAATAACCCCCCCATACAGCAGAGGTTCACCTCGATAGCACAAGCACGACCATGTTCATAGCAGCACTGTTTACAATAGCAAAGTCATGGAATCAACCCAAATGTCCAACAGTTGATGAGTGGATAAGGAAAAGGTGGTACATCTATACAATGGAGTACTACTCAGCCATCAAAAATGATGAATTACTGGAATTTGCTGGGAAATGGATGTCATTAGAAACAATTATATTAAGTGAAGTATCCCAGACCCAGAAAATTAAGCGTCGTATGTACTCCCTAATAGGTGGCTCCTAATACCAAACCCACCCAGCCCACCTAAAGACAGTAATTGCAAGGATTATGGACAGGAGGGATGGGGTAGGAGGGCCACACCAGAAACAAGGAGAGAAGGGACCATGTTACAGCAGAGAAAATAGGCCTCCATCAAGGACTCAAATAAGTAATGAGACATATGATTAAGTTCACAGATTTTCGTTCCTGATCATTTACTACTGAGGGGGTATGATCTCACCAGAAGAGGAGGGCATATAGTCTGGCAGATAAAAAGTAACCGTTGTGCAAATGGGTGATAGACCCCTCCCTCACTGTGGTTTCCCACCTTTATTACATCTACCTTTGAATGTGCTTTTATCACAAGACTCTAGTTTAACAGCTTTTTGTCTCTGGCCAGGGGGTAACATACAATGCCCACCAGGATGGAGTGAAGGGCATTGCAGAAGCAGCAAAACTGCAAAAGAAAACCAAAAAACCACAATCCAGAACTTCAGAGACTGTATATCAACCACCTAGAACTAGGCCAGCTTAATCTCTCCCCATCCTGAAGCTCAGGAAAATTTGTGGAAGAGCGGGTGGTAAGAGTGTAAGAGCAAAAGGATGGGAGGAGCAATGATATGTAAGATACTCCATACAAGTTAGGGCTGAAGCAATCATAATTGGATTTTACATGCCCTGCGCATTGTCCAACACACTATTGACCCCACAAAGTCTAGCATCTGCTAAAGGCACCAAGATCTTTGGAGGAAAGGGATTGGCAGCCACAGCAGTGTTCCTATACCTAGGGGGAACACGGGAAAGGGTTCAGGGAAAGGCCACTGGGTCCTTGTATGTCATCGGAGAGGAGGGCCCAGAGGAAAGTCAGACATGCACAAAAAAGGACTCTCTGGGAATTGGGGTGGGAGGCACTGGGGAATGGGAAGGGAAGGGGGTGGGGAGGAAGAGCAGGAGGTATGGGGGGAGGAGGAGGGAGGGAGGGAACTGGTGTACCCATTAAGTTTGTATGAACTGAAATAATAATAAAAATGTATTAATAATAAAAAAAAGATGAACATTACGTGTCATAGTTAAGCACAAGTGTCAACTTGACAGTTGAGGGTTTGAACTCTGGGCATATTTGTAGATAATTAGCTGTTAAGCCCAGAGCAAAGCTGCAGGAGATTATCTAGCTGATGGAGAAGGTCCAGCCTATGGTAGGTGGGACTAGGCCTTGAAATAAAATACCTGACAGCTGATTGAAAGAGTTGGCATCCTTGTGTACACTTGGCCACACATGCTGGTCAGACAAGTACGAATCGTCCCTCTCTCAGTAGTTATGTAGAGATTGTATGGCCAGTTTCCTCAGCCCTGGTGTTGGTGTGAGCTCTCCTTTCAGGCTGGACTGAAAACTGTAATAAGACAATCATAAGAGAAAATAAACCCCTTTTTCTCTTAAGCTGTCTGATGGTTATTTATCAGCAAACATGTAAGCTAGCTGCTACATTATGGAATTGGAATAGTAAAGAGAAGGATGATTTTAGTAAAATTGGAGGCATTCACAAGGCACAACACTCTTAGGAAAAGAGTTACCAAAACTCTAAATATGTTAACAGTTTCATTAAATTAGCTTAGAAAGTAGTATCCTCTAAACTTCATTTTTTAAAGTAATGAAACCCTTTTTGTAATTTGCTTATCATTTTGCTATAGCTTATTAAAAATTACAGAAGCCCAAAAAAGACATGGAACAAAGGTTTAGCTCATATATGAACAGATTTGAATTTTTCAGCTGATAAGCAAAAGCATTATGAACTTTCATAATGTATTTACACAGTAATGGAGATTTTTGCACTAGCAGGGTGACCTGACCATATAGCTAACATATCATTGCTAAAGCAGGTAGACTATTAGAAAGCAATTATGTATGTAAAAATGTAAACTTGGTGGTTGAACTGCACAAATCATATTCATCTAAATTCCTTAATTCACATTAATGATTTATCTTCTTATGGCCAAAGGTAACTTAACATTTAACACATACACTCATGGTTATGAATTTTGGTTACAAACATTTCACTTTTAGAAGCTAGTAATATTTAGCCAGACTTCTATTAAGTTGTATTTTTGTAGTTTGCATTTTTGTAAATAGCATTGTTGCGATAATGAATCCTTCAATGAAACCTTTTTCTGCAGCACTGAGCTATGTAGTCCATAATATTATAGTGGATTTAAGTTTAGGAAATCTGAGCACATCACAAGCAGATTACTATTAAGAACTTGAGAAAGCTTCCTACTTCTGTGCTTAGCAGAGTTATGGTAAAATTTGAATTCATCTGTGAAGAATTCAAATCAAAGCTAAAGACATAAATGTGGTAAGTAATAAGCCTAAGAAGCTAAATTGTGAAGCTTCATTTTCACCGCTGAAATAAATTTCCATATTGGATCAGTATATTTAATTGGTATTGAAATGATAAACTCTTTAATTTAAATGTCAAAATTTAAATTATGCATTTACATCAAAACAAACAATACACAAATGGACTTTTAAGGCACTATCAGAGTTAATCTTCCAGTATTGTAATATTTCCTGGCATCCTGAATATGTAATACATAGTTCTTGGCAGTAAATGGTTTCTTGGCACTCAAACTATGTAACAGATAATTCAGAAATGGGCTTTTTTGTTGCTACTTAAGAATTACATTTAAGCTTGTAGGTATTTTACATAAAGCAAAAAACAAACTTGAAAAACAGACCTCACAAGTCTGACATCTTCAGAGCTAAAAGGGAGGAGCTCTACATTGTTAAAGTGTTGCAGATGACTCCTCATTACAGCACCCAACCACAGTCCATCCACAATGGCTGTAATCAGGCTTTACATTATGTAATGGATAAATGACCACCAGAAAAAATAAACCAAAGAACTGCAGTGTGCTTTATCCTTAACATGTATAAACCATGATTGACCTTTAAACTTATGATGCAATTGAAATGAGTCCTATACAAAACATTTTACTCTTCATATAAGTAATAAACTGGATTTTGTATAGTAAAATAGTGGTTTTGTTTAAAGTTGGAATTTCCCATGGAAAGAGTCTTATAGAAAAGGACCTTACCTGCTATTCCACTTTTGGGAATAACTCCCCATACAGCAAAAATTCACCTTGATAGTAGCCCAAGCACGACCATGTTCATAGCAGCACTGTTTACTATAGCAAAGTCAATGAATCAACCCAAATGTCCAACAGTTGACGAGTGGATAAGGAAAATGTGGTACATTTATACAATGGAATACTACTCAGCCATCAAAAATGATGAATTAATGAAATTTGCCAGGAAATTGATGGAATTAGAAACAATTATATTTATCCCAGACACAGAAAATTAAGTGCCATATGTACTCCATAATAGGTGGATCCTAGTACCAAACCTACTTAGAGACACTCAAAAATAAATCTCTGTAATACCTACAGTAATTGCAAAGATTATAAACAGGAGGGAAGGGGAAGGAGGGCCACACCATAAACAAGGAGAGAGAGGATCATGTTACAGCAGAGAAAATAGGCCACCATCAAGACTGTAAGTAAGCAATGAGACATCTGGTTAAGTTCAAAGACTTTCCTTCCTGATCATTTGCAACTGAGGGGGTATGATCTCACCATAAGGGGAGGGCATGTAGTCTGGCAGATAGAAAGTAATCATTTTGCAGATGGGTGATTGACCCCTCCCTCACTGTGGTTTCCTACTTTTATTACATATACCTTTGAATATACTGTTTTAACAAGACTGTAATTTAACAGGTTTTTATCTGTGGCCAGGGTGTGACGTCCAATACCCATCAGGGTGGAGCCAAAGGCATTGCAGGAGCAGCAAAACTGAAAAAAAAATCAACTAACCCAATCCAGAACATGAGAGACTCTATACCAATCACCTGGAACTAGGCCAGCCTAATCTCTCCCCATCTTGAAGCTCAGCGAAATTTACAGAAGAGGGGACAGTAAGATTGTAAGAACCTAAAGGTGGGAGGAGTCATGATATGCAAGATACTCCACACAAATTAGGGCTAAAGCACTCATAATAGGACTTTGCATGACCTGTGCAATGACCAACACATTACTGACCCCTCAAATTCTAGCATGGACTAAAGGCACTAGGATCCTTAGAAGCAAGGGATTAACAGTCACAATAGTGTTCCTATACTTAAGGGGAACACAAGAAAGAGTTCTCAGAAATGGCACTGAGTCCTTACACCTCATCAGAGAGGAGGACCCAGAGGAAAGATTGACATACACATTAAAGGATGCTCCAGGGATGGGGGGGGGGAGGCACTGGGAGATAGAGGCGGGGGGAAAGGAAGGGAAAATGGGGGGAGAGAACAAGGGGGTCCAGGAAGGGGTAGAGGGAGGGAGAGGACTGGTGTACCTATTAAGTTTGTATGAGCGAAAATAAAAAAAAGAAAAGAAAAAAAATAAGAAAAGGACCTTACTATTAAATTTTAAAAAGAGTTTGGGACCCAAAGAGACAAAAATTCACCTGCTCAAGGAAACCAAGTCAGTATCCAGTTAGAATGAAGCCGGCTTCAGATGAAGTAGACAAAACATAAAAGCCAATAAGACTGCTAAGTTTGCTTCAGAAATGTGAGAAAATGTTGCTGTGTACTTTACTTATCACACAGTATTTTACATGGTGGCCTTCACCATAACTGTAAGAAGTGAATTCCTTTTCATTTCAACAGATAGCATTATAAAGTAGAGCAATGATGTTTTTAGCAAAATGTGATTTTATATCCCTTCCAAATAAATTCATTCCAACTTTAAAATTCAGGAAAATAACCTTGAACAGGAATTAAATATATTCAACAATGTAAAAACAGATATGAAAATAAAGGAGAGTGATATATCGCAAACCTGAATAAAAAAAGAAAGAAAACAACTTTTACTGACAAGAACACAGACCTCAAATGCAAAGCAACATAGATGAAGGAAACGTTGCATCCATGAATTTAACCATACAGTGTATAAAATCCATTCGCAGGTATGATCCACTTATGAAGTAAATTAAAATGATAATCATTCTGACATATTTTACTTGATTATGGCATTTGAAGCTGTTTTCTTTACAATGTGCATATATATATATATGACAGACATAATTTTGTAAGAAATGATTGCAAAAACCCATATAAAGCAAGTAATTGAAAAGCAATGAAAATGGATAACTATGTAGTGTAGATGAAATAATAGCTGCACTAACACTTTAGCTTTTCATATTTTTATAATTTCTCTATATAGATTCGTTATTAAGTTAATATTTATGTTTGTTTCTTTTATTCTTATTTTTGAACCCTTTTAAGACCCACCTCCCCAGTTGCTATATGCAGAACTTGCTTAGCTACTTCCTGGCATGTAACTGAGCTAAGGTCAAAGGCATACATAGGCTATTGCATTGAGTTTACAAATGCCATCTGCTAAAGACACTCAAGGATAAATCTCTGTAATACCTACAGTAATTGCAAGGTTTATGAACAGGAGGGATGGGGTTGGAGGGCCACACCAGAAACAAGGAGAGAGGGGACCATGTTACAGCAGAGAAAATAGGCCACAATTAAGGACTGCAAGTTAGTAATGAGACATCTGGTTAAGTTCACAGACTTTCGTTCCTGATCATTTACAACCGAGGGGGTATGATCTCACCAGAAGGGGAGGGCATATAGTCTGGCAGATAAACAGTAACAATTTTGCAAATGAGTGATTGACCCCTCTCTCACTGCAGTTTCCTACTTTTATTACATCTACCTTTGAATATACTCTTATAAAAAGACTCTAGTTTAACAGCTTTTTATCTCTGCCCAGGGGATGACATACAGTACCGATAAGGATGGAGTGAAGGGCATTGCAGGAGCAGCAAAACTGGGAAAAATTCGACAAACCATAAACCAGAACTTCAGAGATTCTATATCAACCACCTGGAACTAGGCCAGCCTAATCTCTCCCCATCCAGAAGCTCAGGGAAATTTGTGGAGGGGGCGGTAACATTGTAAGAGCACAAGGTGGGAGGAGCAATGATGGGAGGAGCAATGATATGCAAGATACTCCACACAAGTTAGGGCCAAAGCAATCATATTTGGACTTACATGCCCTGCGCAATGTCCAACACACTATTGACCCCACAAAGTCTAGCATTTGCTAAAGGCACTAAGATCCTTGGAGGCAAGGGATTGACAGCCACAGTAGTGTTCCTATGCTTAAGGGGAACACAGGAAAGGGTTCTGGGAAGTGCCCACTGGATCCTTGCACCTCATCAGAGAGGAGGACCCAGAGAAGAGTCTGGCATGCACATTAAAGGATGCTCCGGGGATGGGAAGGGGAGGCACTGGAGGATGGGGAGGGAAGGGGGAGGGAAGGGGGACACAGGGCGGTGGGAGGTTGGAGGGAGGGAAGGGACGGGTGTACCTGTTAAGTTTGTATGAGTGGAATAAAAAAAAATAAAAAATAAAAAAAACAAATGCAATCTATCTTTCAAGTAGCCAACATACGTGTCTTCAGTATGTCGCCTCTTTTTTATTTAATTTTGTATCAGTTTTATTTTTAATTTGACTTCAACTTTCTAAATTAAATTCTCAACTAGCTTTTGAAAAGAATGAATTAGGGCCGGCAAGGTAACTTAGTGGATAAGCTACACACCTGCAAGCCTGACAAGTTGAGTTTGATACCTGGAAGCCTATATGGTGAAAACAGACAACAGACACCTGACTTGTGAAATCTATTTTATTTTTCTCTGATCTCCATAAGTGCTCCTTGGATTGATTGCATGGTCTGCATGGTTTCTCTCTCTCTCTCTCTCTCTCTCTCTCTCTCTCTCTCTGTCATCAATAATAAATAAATAAATAAATAGAATACTTTTTAAATAAAAAGAAAATGCTATCACAGAGCTATTTTTGTCTGGTTGTAACAATTTGACATTTGACATTTCCACAAACCTCACTGATACTCCCTCAATCAAAGAAAAGAGATTACTAAATTTTTCCTTGTACACTAATCTCCAGAGCATCATGAATCAATGTAAATAAATCTTGTGGTAATGATAAAAAATTCACATTTTATCAAATGGAGTTGGATAGACATACTTTAATATGCTTTCATCATAAATGTTAGATCCTAACAAGTGATAAATGAACGTAACCGGTGTTTAGGTTAGAAATCACCTCAGATATTTCCGTTATCTTAAGAGAAGAGAAATGTAGCTTAGAGAAATCATAGTTCCCTTCATTAAAAATTATCCATGCAATGACTAAATTTTAATCAAAATAAAATAAATTTATTACAAAAGGTAAACTAAGATGTTGTATCACGTTTTGGTCTTCCCTTTTGAAAAGCTGTGTTTGAGCTGCTAATAATGCTTAAGGATTAAAATCTTTGGTTCATAAATCAAAGAACCTGAACTTAGATATCCAGATCTCATTTGAAAATACAAGGTACATATGTTGGCGGCCTTCCCATCTGGTCCTGGAAGGTGAGCAAAGCAATAAGGAGGCAGAATAATCCAGTATGATTCCTATTGTCACCCCTGTGTCTACACACACACACACACATACACACACACACACACACACACACACTCAAGTGCTTTCTTGTACACATAGATGCACACAAGTATGCCCATGCACATACAAAACACACAGACACATGCCAAAAAAGTAAATATAATAAAAAATAGTATTAGATAGACCCTTACACTTCATCTCTCCATATCTCTTCAGAAAACTATTATTTTGATTTACTGAGAACAAAAGTTTGCAAATGTTACAGTTAATTTTCTCCTTTGAATTGCTGGCACCCAAGCACCTATATATACTCTTCTTCCATATAATAATTAGGACTGATTTCTAGAAGTTTTGGAAAATTAAAGTTTTGAAAATATGAAATATCTTTATATTAATATGAACGCAGTAACACATCATTGAACCAATTTTAATTATCTTATACAGTCCTTTTAATTATAAAACATCTTACTCTTAATATAAGTAATAAAATGGATTTTGTATAGTAAAATGGTGACTTTTTGTTTAAAGTTGGAATTTTCCATGGAAAGTACCAAAATGGTATCAGATAATAATAAGGAGTAATGGTAATGGCTTTCATTCTATAACTGAAAGTTAAGCTTGCTTCTACAGTAACATCTCAACAACTTTCTCTGTCTATATCTCCCATTATGTAATAAAGTAAGTTAACAAACATGCAAGCAAATATAGCAATTTATTCGCTAAGAGAAATAATTCGTATGTGCAATGTCAAGTAGCATTTTTTACGTCTGCAAAACTATTGAATCAGAAAGATTAATTTAGAAGAATAATTTATTTTCCTCTTATGTATTTGTTTCCTGGGATAGCAATTAAAGATTAGTCAGTCATATTAAGCTTCAAATTTTGTTCATATCTAAGTGTGGAATATGAACTTAACATTTTCTATTACCACTTTTCAAAAATAATTTTTGAACAATTGTAATGTTAATGCTTAGAGTCATATCTAATATTATTTTAACATCTGTCACCTCAATCATATAGATAAAGAACCTTGGATTTCACACTAAACCTCTTCGATACACAAAATTTCTGACATGGGGGGACAACAGACAGAATTAGTGACTGAAATACATGTCTAATGAAAATATTTATAATTCTGCTATCATAAGAGAAGTGTCTTATGTAATGTAAACCTCTTGCCTAGGACATTAATAGAAAATTCAAGGGGAGTGAAAAATTCCTGAATGGATTATGAAAATTTTCTAGGATTAATCATGAGCTCTGACAAATGACGCTTATTTTCTCTCTCTTAGGAGCTCTCTTGGGGCTGCCATGCTTATATTTATTACTTTCAATACGTTCACCATTGAATTATAGAATTGTTACCCACTCATTGTGATTAATACTTCTGAGCTTAGATGTTTTGTCCTGTGCACAATGCTCCAAATTTTAATCCACACCTATGATTAAAAACTGAAAAAAAATGAAAATTTAAAGTGAAATGTAGACTAAATAAAATTGTCAAAAAATTTTCAAAGTAGAAAACTATGCAGCATAAATTAATTCAATAATCAGAACTCAATCATAAATATGGAACATTAAAATATTATTTTAAATATTAGGTTAATGGGCCAGAGAGATGGGTCAGGATTTAAGCCTCTATCTTGCAAGCATAAGGTCCAGAGTTCAGATCTTGACTCTCATGTAAAAATGCCATGAGGATATGAAGGGTGAGTGGATTGTATTTCTGATCCTGGAAGGCAGACCCAGGAAATCTATAAAGCAAAGCAAAGAGGACATAGACAATTCAGGGTGATTCTCAAGAGTCAACCCTGAGATTCCACAGGCACACATAGTGACTTCTGACACACATACACACACACACACACACACACACACACACATGCACACGCACACACGCATGCATGTATGCAATAAATAAATGGATCTTGAAAAATAAAATAAATATTAGGCTGAAATGTCTAATTAAATATTGAGGTTCTGTTGTTTTTATTAGTTAATTCCATGAAATGTTCATTTAATTATTTTGCAAACTCTGAGCTTTGGTGTTTGTGTATGAGCATGTGTGTTGGGTAAGGTTTCATATCACCCAGGCTGTATTGTAGTTGGTTTTGTAGCTGAGTATGACTTTGCATTCTGTCAATGCTGGAACATGTCTGTATTGTCACAACTCAAGAGATTGAAACAGAAGATTTCAGAAGTCCAACTTCATGTTAATTTATTGGTTAGCTTGTTAATATATGGCAAACATTTGGAGAACAAGCAAACGTATTTTATAGTATCTGCATGTAATGATAAAGCATCTGAGAAAATGCACACACAGTGAAATGATTGCATAGTATACAAACACATTTCAAAACACACTCTGACAAAAACACTGGGGATATTTTTCATCGTCTGTTGTTCTCTGAAGCTTCAACGTGTCTCTGTGGTTGCATATTTTCCTATCTTGTATCTCTTCCTGAAAGTGAATATATTTTAACAAGCAAAAATAATCTCTTTCACTCTCTCTCTCTCTCTCTAAATATATATATACATATATGTATATATGTATAGTGCTCTAACAAGAACACATCTTCGAAGATTATAATTAATTGTGAAGAGGTGGTTTTTAATGATGAAAGTTTAGACACAAAAATATATACAATGTAAGTAATATGCTAATGATATGTCACCTGATAATGACTTTTATAAGTGCCAAGTGATTTCAGTGTGTAATGGACATTATGAAGAAAATCTTCAATTAATGGGAAAACAAAATGAAAATATAGGCAATAGGGAATATAATTACTGGGAACACTTTGGAGAGTAAAGTAATTAACAATCTTAGTGTCTATACATAATATAAGAATAATTTTTGTATTGCAAACTTTTCTCTATAATTTTACTCTACATGGTTGCTGATAAAATTATCAAAAAACAACTTAAGGAAATAAAGGACTTTAATTTTCTCTTACAATAGTCCAGTTACAGTTCCTTGTCCAGCTTGACTGATGAACCTATACCAATAACAGTGGCCAAAGAAACTGGCTCTTCCATATCCACGTAATACTTGAGAGAGGCACAATCCTTACTTGACAGACCAGTATGTCTGACCAAGTATACAGAGGTATGCCAGCCCTCTTAATCAGTTTCCTCCATCTCATTCACCTCTTTGGGGATTACACCCACCAAAGGTTAGGCCTTCCCCATTGACTGGACATTGTCCTACCGGTCCATTCTGGGCTTAACTCAACTATTAATTCTTTACAAATGTGCCCAAAGCTTGGACCCTCAACCATCAAGTTGACACCTGTATCTAACTATCACAATATCTAAAAAAAGAGAAAAATTATCCAAATGATCCTTATTTCATAAATGTACAGGGAGTGAGTTTTGAGAGACGGGGCATCATATTCATGTAAGGACCAATAGTTATATACCTTTAGATTTTACAACAATGAAGATGGTCTGTTACAGATTTGTTAGCTCTGAAGTCCAAACAAAGCTTACTGCATTTGTGATAAAACTTAACATTTATATCTTCATTGTTTTCATTTTTCGATGTATACATAACGATTATTTGAAAAAATAAAATTTATATGATGTATGTGTTATGATAAATTTGCATAAAACTGTGTAGATGTTATATATGTACTTGCATATTGTATAAACACACAAAGCTGTACTTAAAATATATATTGTCTTCCTATACTTTTGAATATTAAGTTTAAATTCATCTTTATTCATGCTTTAATATTTCAGAAAACATTCACACATTTTCTTGGAAGATATGTGTGAAAATGATAAGTGAAGAGGGTGCATAACACAGTATTTCTAACCCTTAGATTTTTAGTTGCATGTTCTGAATTATTTTCTCATACAAGTGTACATGCTCCACACACTTTTGTAAAGTTTACTGGAATTATTTATAATAAATCACAACAGTACAAGTATAGATGTTAGATCATAAGTATGCCAGAAATACCTGATCATAGCAAAAAATCTGATTTTTTAACAAAAAAGTCTAACCATATTGATTTATTGTGTCTGCTTGGTGCTCCTCTCTCTCTCTCTCTTTCTCTCTCTCTTTGTATTTCTCAACCCATTTGCCTTGTGCATTCTCTAACAATGTGCTGTATCTCTGTACCTAAATTATTTTGTGCATTATTCATTCATCTTGTATATATGCATATCTATATTTGCTCATTTTTTAAGTAATGGCATATATATGGATATACACACACACACACATATTCACTTATCAATGAAAATTAAGTCAAAACACCAGATGTTAAGCTGGGAATATGGCTCAGTAGCTAAAGTACCTCTTTTGAAAGCATGAGTATTTTATGTTGATTCCTAAATACACATAAAAACTCAGCTTGGAAGGTCAGCATTAGTGAGACCAACACAGGTGGGTCACCAAAACTCACCAATTAGCCAGTATAGTGTATTTAACAAGAGCCAGGTTTAAGGAAAGACCCTGTCTCAAAAAATAAAAGTAGAAGTATTAAAGATGACTGATATCTACATCTGGCTTTGACATTCATGTATGCACGTGTGTACCTCTCCTGAATGCACTCAAATAGACTCATGTACATATATCATGTTAACATATTAACAATCACATAAAAATTTTGAAAAATGTATATTAAGGTAGCATCAATTTATATGACTATTGAAAGTGTGAGATTTGAATATTATGTTTGGAGAAATCATGCAAATAAGTTCTAGGTCAATAAAATGAAGATTAAATGATGATAATGTTTTGATTAATAGTTACTCTGGGAATAGCCCTACCCCATTTAGTCATAAAGGACTAAAAGTTTAAGTCATTTGAGCTATGTAGCAAATTATTCTTGTATTTGTTAATAGAAAGACACTGAGAACAGTGTGATGGTGACTGAACTTTATAATTAAATATAGTGATAGTTTCATGTAAAAATTACAAGATTCTTTTTTTTAAATGTTTTTATGTATCTATGAGTATCTTTACATACAAGCAGATTGGATTTGCATAAAGTTTATTATTTACCCACAGTTCTTCCTATCAGTTTCATGTTAATTTTTTTTATTTAATACATTTTTATTACTATTTCAGCTCATACAAACTTAATAGGTACACCAGTTCCCTCCCTCCCTCCTCCTCCCCCCGAACCCCCACTCCCCCTCCCCTCATCCCTCCCTCCCCATCCCCCCCGTGCCTCCCGCCCCAATTCCCAGAGTCCTTTCTTGTGCATGCCTGACTCTCCTCTGGGCCCTCCTCTCCGATGACGGACAAGGACCCAGTGGCATTCCCTGAACCCTTTCCTGTGTTTCCCTTAAGCATAGGAACACTACTGTGGCTGTCAATCCTTGCCTCCAAGAATCTTGGTGCCTTTAGCAGATGCTAGACTTTGTGAGGTCAATAGTGTGATGGATATTGTGCCGGGCATGCCAAGTCCAATTATGATTGCTTCGGCCCTAACTTGTGTGGAGTATCTTGCAAATCATTGCTCCTCCCATCCTTTTGCTCTTACACTCTTACCGCCCCCTCTTCGGCAAATGTCCCTGAGCTTCAGGATGGGGAGAGATTTGTTTGGCCTGGTTCTAGGTGGTTGATATAGAGTCTCTGAAGTTCTGGATAGTGGTTTATTGATTTTCTTTTGCAGTTTTGTTGCTCCTGCCAGAGCAACAGAGACAGAAAGCTGTTAAACTGCAGTCTTATTATAAGAGCACATTCAAGGGTAAATGTAATACTTACACCCAAAGTGGAATCACAGGGTCATATGGCATTTGGCAATGGGAGGGGTCAATCACCCATTTGCAAAATGGTTACTTTTTAATCTGCCGGACTATATGCCCTCCCCTTCTGGTGAGTTCATACCCCCTTAGTTGTAAATGATCAGGAACGAATGTCTGTGAACTTAACTAGGTGTCACATTACTTTCTTGCAGTCCTTGATGGAGGCCTATTTTCTCTACTGTAACATGGTCACTTCTCTCCTTGTTTCTGGTGTGGCCCTCTAGCCCCATCCCTCCTGTTCATAATCCTTGCAATTACTGTAGGTAATACATAGATTTACCTATGAGTGTCTCAAGATGGGCTGGGTGGGTTTGGTACTAGGAGCCACCTATTAGGGAGTACATACTGTGCTTAATTTTCTGGGTCTGGGATACTTCACTTAATATAATTGTTTCCAATGACATCCATTTCCCGGCAAATTCCAGTAATTCATCATTTTTGATGGCTGAGTAGTACTCCATTGTATAGATGTACCACCTTTTCCTTATCCACTCGTCAACTGTTGGACATTTGGGTTGATTCCATGTCTTTGCTATTGTAAACAGTGCTACTATGAACATGGTCGTGCTTGTTGCTATCAAGGTGAACCTCTGCTGTATGGGGGGTTATTCCCAAAAGTGGAATCGCAGGGTCATATGGCATTTCAATCTTTAATTTCTTTAAGAATCTCCAGATGGCTCACCAGAGTGGCTATATGAGCCTGCACTCCCACCAGCAATGTAGGAGAGTTCCCCTCTCTCCACATCCTCTCCAGCATTTGTTGTTGTTTGTATTGTGGATTTTTGCCATCCTGACTGGGGTGAGATGATATCTCAGGGAAGTTTTGATTTGCATTTCCCTGATGGCTAAAGAAGTGGAGCATTTTTAAGATATTTGTTAGACATTTTAATTTCATCCCTGGTAAAATTTCTTTTAAGTTCCAGGGCCCATTTTTTAATTGGGACATTGGTTTCCTTGGTGTTTAGTTTTGTAAGTTCTTTGTGCACTCTGGACAGTAGAGCTCTATCAGATATGTGGTTAGTGAAGATTTTCTCCCATTCTGTGGGCTGCCTTTGAGCTCCTGTTACAATCTCTTTATCTGAACAGAAGCTCTTTAATTTCACAAGATCCCAACTATTGAGAGTTGGTCATGTTATTTTTTGAAGAAACCTTAATTCTTGATTTCATGTGTTCAAACTAATTTAAATAAAACGAGGTCATATTCAAATTAAGCGAGAAGATGCAAAACATCTCTAAAGAATGCTTTTGTATTTTTGGTGCAAGAAAGAGTTATATATTCATTGCAATATTTTTCTTCTTTATTCTTACTCCATAGTTACAGATCCAGACAGTGGGTATATATCAATTAATTTCATACCACATGTTTGAAATAGAGTTGGTATCATTTTAGATTACCTCAAAGTGGAAGGAAAAATGATTCTTCAATGAAACAAAAGTCACAGTCAGTTAGTTGTATAAATAAGTGAAACAGTACACATAAAAATACTGTTTCTTCTAAAATAATTTTTCTACCATTGAAAGTGCAGAAAAATAAAACGAAGCAAACACGATCTGGAATTTCATAGATGGAAAAACTAAAAATTAACATCTTCAGTAAATTTCTTGAAACATAGTAGAAAGTCACTTAATTTGGAGTTTAAAGAAAAATCAATTCCAAATTTGGGGACCTTCCTTGCTAAAATGTTCAAGCTCATTTGATGTGAAATTTATCACAGCAAAAACTTATAGCAAATAATAGCTCTTGCAGGGAAAATGGTGTCAACCGTCCAAATGTCGTAGGGTTCTTGTGTTCTGGAGTCGAAGATTGACACCAGGACACGTGTAGAGAATTAAGGTAGAGTTATTAGAAAAGAGAAGGGTTGGAACTCTCGGACTCCAGACATGGAGTACCATGAGGAGCTATGGCGCCTCCATGAGAACAGAAGTAAAACAGGGCTCATGGCACTAGAGTGCCATGATAGGATAGGGAGCCCATGAGAACTCACAGTGCCTAGGCATGGAATTCATGAGGAGCAGGGAACAAGAAACAGACTCATGGCACTGGAGTGCATGAGGGGCTAGATTGCCTCCAAGAGAAGGAGGCAGTTGGAAACTGACTCATGGCACTAAAGGGCCATGAGGGGCTAGATTCCCAAAGATGGTTGCAGGGCTAGGTATATTTATACACCTAGACAAGCCTGGGAAACTGGCTTTTTCCCATTGGTTAAGCTTTTTCCCATTGGTTAATACCCATTGGGGCCCAACCCAGTTGCTCTTATGCACCTGTGGGCTAGAGGTCAAGTTGTTTGATATGGAGAGCTCATCTCCATAATCACTTCATGGGGAAGTTGGCCATCTTATCTCTGGGAGGATTGGAGTCAGTTCCTCAAGAAGAGTGTTCCCTCAAGGTGATTCCAGCAGTGGGGGATCACCTTCAGGAATTCCAAAGACCTTCAAAGACCTTGAGAGACCCATCCCAGTATGGCTGCTCTAATCCTGCCTCAATAGCTCCATGTTATATTATAGTTAAAGATGGTCCTTTGTTTATCTATAAAAATAGATTCAAATATTCAGATAAAAATCAGTCTAAATTAAGAGAAATTCCTTATTTTTTGTTTGTTTTTTCAGAGTCCATGGGCAAATGAAAAAGGACCCAAGAGAGTAGGATAAATAAATGTAGTTTTGAACAGTTTTGTTAAAAGAAGTCACATAAGATGAACACTACATATCCAAAGTGCAGATATATGTAAATAAATAGCCACTATGCATAATTATTTCAATATATACATAATAATACGTGTAGGTCTATATGCTATATATTATTATTATTTAAGTTGTGTTTGCATTTTAAAAGATTTCACATACACACACAAATACATATAAAATTATCCTTACACTTAACTTATACTCTATGACTCAAATATTTTTTCACATATGTTTGAAGATATTCCACTTGTCTTTCTTTGACCTCTCATCCAAAAAAGTTAGCTAAGCTTATAATGATTTGGGTAAAAGGAATAATGTATCATACAAGCAGTTTTGCTTCCTATAACTTACTTAAAGCATATAGAAAATCTAGTGTGTTGTGTGCATATTTCATTTATCATTTTTTCCCTTCTTGGAATGACGTTCTGTTGCATTATACTAAATTTCATCGGCCCATTACTAAAGTAATGGAATTTTCAGTTGTTTTAATGAATTATCTATTGAAAAATAAAGTTTGGTTCAACAACAAGAAAACAATTGCACTAAAGTTAAATCAATTAACTAAATTAACAAGTTTAATTGGAAACTCTTTGGATTCTTTTTGTTGTTCTTTTTCTGTTTGCTCAGCTTTTGTCTCTAGGTTTTCAAATAAATCTTTTGTCACACCAGCAGTTGTTGATCACATGATAAGGTAAAGGACACTGTGGATACCAAACAAGATGACTGCAGTTTAATTGTTAGAAATGTAATTTGGAAAAGTGACAAAAAGATTGCAATGATAAGTCTAGGAGGGAGAAGAATATGTCTCTCAGAGATCCTGCATTCTGATATCTAAATATCCACTTTCCACAATAATTATTAAACATATAAAGAACCAAGAATGATGACCCAGGCTAAGAAGAAATTAACAGGTATAACTTCTAGAATAATTCAACATAATTTTGATATTTCAAAATACTGGACAAAACAAGATAAGATTGTATCTTCATTAACTAATATTGATTATAGTACATTTTAAATTAAATCAATTCTTTGAGTGGAAAGCATCACCCAAAGACATAAATTGACACATTGTCTTCTGGGACTGTTGGACAGTAGCTCCACATATACTCAATGGGAGTCAGAGGAGGGAAGTTAGGTTATAAGGGACAAGTTCTGGAAGAGATATTGAAATTCCATCTCTTTCTCTCTCTCTCCTCCCATACATTATGGGACAAATAGACTTCTACAGAACATCCTCCTAACATTTCTATAACTCACTGTTTCATCATAGGCCTGTATTCAATTGTGACCATGTCATTAAATTGTAATCACATGACCAAAAATAGCCTTTCCCATTTAAATATACTATCTTGGCAGTTTGTTACAGTTATGAAAAATTATCACAGAAAAATGTATGAAGCAGTGGAGCTGTTGGAATATATTTGATGGTACAGTTCAATATCCTTGTGATTGGTTTGAGGCAATTAGTGAAAAGCTAATGAAACAAAGCTGTTGAAAACTAGTATGTTACGAATACAGCTAAATTGAGGATGGTAAAGGTAATCAGAAAACCAGAATGCTAATAGGGATATGGAAAGTATCTTTATTGGGAACTGAAATTTAAGACATTTATATTGCAATCTTGTAAAAACCTTACTCTTATTTTACTCCATATTCTGGAAATTTGTTTAAGGCTATGCTTACACAGGATAGTACAAGTAACCAAAAGGAAAAATTCAAAACATTGTGCTATTAGGCATTGCTATTTGTAATGATGTCTATGATCTGCCAAATTTTCCATGGAATCAAGATAAAAATATAGCAGAAAGATAGGAAAATTGAGTTTATGGAAATGTACTGCTTTTAATGTTGAGTGTAAGGAGGGAGTGGTTACTAAATAGACTGGTATCATTTCGACAAGCCATGTGCTTTCCACTGTGAAAATATGAAAGAAGCCTGAAGAAATTTAAGATTTAGCAACTCCACCTGTAGTAGATACTAGGACTTTTTTTTAAGATATTCTAGGATACTAAAACTTATATTGGTGAATCTTACAGTATCTCTGCATGGTTGGTCACTTGTGACTGAGGAGGTTTGATCTCACCAATCAAGGGTATAGGGACTGCCAGATAGATGGTAACCATCCTGCAAATGGGACACGGATCCCCCTCACTGCAGTGTCCTACTCATGTTTCTATCTACCTTTGAGTCTCCTCTTATAGTAAGATCTTCATTTAAACAGCCTTTTTATCTTTGGTTAGGATGTGACCTTCAATACGAAGGGCAGTGCAAGAAAAGGAGAACTGAAAACACAACAAACCATATTCAGAACACCAAAGACCCTACATTAACCATCTGGAACCAGACCAGCCAAATCTCTTCCCATCCTAAAACTCAGGGAAACTTGCAGAAGAGGTGGCAGCAAGATTGTAAGAGCTAAGATGGGGAGGACCAATGATTGTGGAAGATACTTTATATAAGTTAGGAGACTGCAATAGCCATAATTGGACTTTGCATTACCTGCACAATGACTGACATGCCAACCACCCCCCCAAAGACTAACATGGATCACAAGCAGAAGGATCCTTAGGGCAAAGGATTAGCAGTCATAATAGAGTTCCCATACTAACACAAAAAAAGGGCTCTGGGCTATGCCACTGAGTCCTTACACCTCACTAGGAGTGGAGTAACGTAGAGGGAGGTTTGGCATTCACACACAAAGGATGCTCCAGGAGATGGGAAGGGATGAAGGGGAGGAGACAGGACAGTGGGAAGGATGAGGGTGAAAGGAGGGGAAAAAGGGGGGAGAGTGCACGGGGAGGCTGGGGAAGGGTGGAAGGAGGGAGAGGACCAGTGTACTATTGAGCTTGTACAATTGAGGAAGAAAAGAAAAAATTAAAAAAATCAAAATAAATGGATTATAGGAGAAGAAATGGTTGTATTCTCTCTTATGATAATTGATAGTCTTGATACAATCTATCGGTTTTGGCAGTAGAATCCATGCCATACCAAGGGATGACAGAACTGGCCATACCTTATCAATGTAATGGCTAAGAGAGTAACCAAACCTACTCCAAACCAGCATGTCCGACTAAGCATACAGAAGGATGCCAATTTTCTTAACTGGGTTCCTGTTTCTTACTCACTTACACAGGGACACATCCCAATCACCATGGATTTGAACTTTGTCATCAAATAGACAACTCTATAAAAGCTTACTCTGTGTGTAACTCAACTGCTAATTTGACATCTCTAACAACCCTCTGGGTACTCTTCTGCAGCTACAAGCTTGATCTTACTTTGCAGGTTCTGCAAACCTGTCACTTGATGAACGTTTTAGTTATTCCTCATGGAACACTTCCATCTTGCATTAAAACCTGTACTCTCTGTAGAATGCTATAAAATTCTGCAGCAAAAATTCTGAATTTTCCCTTGGACCACTCAATCCAATGCTGCACCAACTTTTTCTTGGGAAAGCACTTTTATAGTCAGCCAATATTTTTCAAAGGAACAAGTGGCTTCACCTTAGGATTTTGGCCTTTGAAGGAATCTGAGTTTTCCAACCTTGTAATTTCCGTATGTGCTATTCACTTCTTCCACTGTTCCAGTGCAAAACACTTGGTTTTCTTTCACTGATATTCATTTCTCAAAAGTGACAGCTGCTCTGCTGTCTACCCTTTTCTCATTCAAAATTTCAAGGCTACAAAGCAGTTCATCTCTATCATTAAAACCAGTCTATAATCATTAAATTCACTTTGTCAGAGTCCTATTCTTTTATCGCAAATTGGGCCCAAACACTCCACAATATCTTCAAGATTTACATTCTGCAAATGGCAAATTTAAAATCCTCAGAATGGTATTTGTAATCTATAGATTCAAAGCTTCAAACATTTCAAAGTTTCTCTACCAAAACTACACAAAATTCACGAAGTTCACATAGCCAGATTTATCAACAACATCCTACTTCTCTGGTACCAAATTCTGCATGGCTGTTGATAGAAGAGGTTTTATTCTGTCTATTCTCTCTTATGATAGTTCACTTACAGTTCTTGTCCAGCTTGCTAGGGGAACCTGTACTGACACCAAGGACTGAGGGACCCAGATACACTATATCCATGTGACAACAGAAAGCAACAATCCTTACATTCTAGATCAGCATACCTGGCCAAATGTACAGTAAGATGCAAACTTTATCAACCAGTCTCCTTAATTTTAGTCACTTGCCCAATGACTAGTACCACACACAATGGACTTGACCTTCCCATCAACTAGAGATTGAACCTTGAACTGTCAAGTTGACATGTGTACTTAAATGTGACAATAGGATCTCATTTTCTATGTTCAAAACTCAAACCTCAAAATATTTGCACCCATAAACCAAGTTGGCCCAGCTAGATCTTAAGCCCTTTACAAAGTCCTTGACAAAGCTGTTATGTATATAAATCTGCAGGATAAGTCAGTTTTTTCATAGTGATTCTTGTACATATGAGAGAGTGAATAGACATATAAGAATTAAATCAATATGCAATGTGAATCACAATGACTTATATGTGCAGAAGGCATGGTATGCCTAGTTAGGGAGTTTGCAGAAAGCATGCATAGATAACTCAAAGGACAAGCTATGTGAGCCACAACTAGAAAAAGAATTGATTTTTCCAACACTTCATGCTACATATACCACCACCAATCATCTCAAAACTAGGCAAGGAGTTATGAAGTTTGATGTTTGTTCTTCTGGTTTTCCTTCTTATCTTATTCTTCTACTTTAGAATTAGAAAGCTTATTCTGTTTCATTCTATCAGAAATGAATACTCATTTTTTTTTGTTTTTACCAGGAGCACCCTTAAGAGTTTGTCATAAATCTCAGAGAGTTGAAATTGCTTTTCAAACAATGCTAGGACAGAGAATTGAATACTTTGTATTCTGACGTGGATATGCGTCTTTGTAAGCCACAGTAGTTGGTAGATTCTTAAAGTACTCTGAAGGATCAAGTGTTGAAGGGTTGTATCACATCTGATAACAATGTCTGTTTGCAGGGCCTAATGGAAAGTCATTGGTGCTATTCCTTTCAAAGGCATATCTAGAAATCTAGATTCTTCTTCTTTGACTTTCATTCCAGATATTCCTGTTGGCAAAAATCTCTCCTCTGTCAAACATTCACTGCAGTGATATAATTCATTACATGGGACTCTTAGGAAGCAGGATCAACCTGTCTTAGATTGAAACTTCTGGCTCTGTGAGTCAAATGCATTGTTGCATTGTTTTATATGTGGTTTCATGTATTTTTCTTACAGCAGAGGAGAGATTACTAGGACAATATTTATGTCAAAATTTGCTATCATCTGAACTTTGTAATTAAGACAAATATTACCTTATTTATATTATTTTAAGACCTAAAATGTAACTTAACCAAGCATGATGATGCCCCCTCTATTCTCAGCACTCAAGAGGTTAAGGTATGAGTATTAGCTATGAGTTCCAGGCCAGTCATAGCTGCATAGTGATAATCCATCTCAGAAAGAAAGAAAGAGAAAAAAGAAGGAAAAAAGAAAAAAGAAAAAGAGAGAGAGAGAGGGAGGCAGGGAGAAAGGGAGGAGAGGGAGAGAGGGAGGAGGGAGAAAGAGAAAGAAAGAAAGAAAAAGAAAGAAAGAGAAGAAGGAAGGAAGGAAGGAAGGAAGGAGGAAGGAAGGAAGGAAGGAAGGAAGGAAGGAGGAAGGAAGGAAGGAAGGAAGGAATCTGAAATGAATGATGTCAGATTCAAGGTGGATATATGACAGAAATAAGATAGTCATCCTTCTGGGCCCTGTGATGGGGTACCAGAGATTCAGGCCATTCCTTCACTCTGCAAGTACTCAAAATATGAAACTGGGTGCTGGTGTCCTAGTCCTCATTTCCTTGAACTACAGGGTTTTGTGATAGGAAAGTCTGGTGAAGTATCAGATCCCACCAGACAAGAGCCATGCCTGGGGAACTCAAGGTCCCCTCAGCACACTCTTCCTGTTGTGTGAACTTAGTTACTGCAGGCCAGGTTGGCCCCAGATTGGTCATAGCTATGGGATAGAAGGCACTGGAGAACACTGCTTCAGGGATGGATCAGATGAGCCACATGCATAGCATATAACAAGGAGAGGGCATGTGGTCAGAAAATGAAGGCAAAACACCTTGGGTCCTAGGTGAAAACTGGATTCTCTGAGGGTAGAATAAGAGAAGGTTAGGACTATATTCAAATTCAGGGCAAGATTGTGATAAGGAATATGATCAAATGTAAGTATAAGTTAAAGACAGAAGCAGAGAGTTTGTTAAGACCAACAACATCAGTAATATTTGATTAGAAATGAAAGCACTATTTCTTCCATTCACAGTCATAGTTACAGAAAAAGAGTTTGAGTAATTTGAAACAGAAGCTTCCTCAAGGGCACACAGGATAGCATTGATAATTTTCACTTGAGCAGATTCTGCATTAGTAAAACTTTAGGTTTGTGCCTGTTAGCCAGGCTCACTTTAGGGTTAAGATTATTGTTAGCATTGATGTTAGACCATAGCTTATTAATTTGTGATACTAGGGAACTAAGGATTGGCTGCAACATCTTGAACATGCTAGACAAGCATTATATCACTGAACTGTATCTGTAAATAACTGCCATGTTATTTAGTAACTTAAGTAAAGAGTTATGAGGGATCTGGATTCAGAACAGAAAGAAATTAGAGATGGGGTTTGTTAGATCCTATGGGGAAGTGAACGGGGAACAAGTCAGGCTATATATGGGCACCAAATGGAGGTCATGAATAAACAGGAACTGACAAGAGGAGAAACTTAAGAAAAAAGAGTTTATTTAATGCTGAGGGCCTGGTGGCTGAGTGAGCCATCATTACTCTTAACAGCATTAGAAACGAAGAGATGCTTAAGATCGGAGAGGTCAGGAGCGAGCACCATGACAGCAGGATAGAATGAGGAAGAGAGGATGGGATGAGTGGAGAGACTTGAGGGCCTGGAGTCCAGGAAAAGAGGAGAGCAAAAAAGAAAGAGAGAAGAAACCACAGAAGAGAGCAGACAAAGAGAGACCAACATATTCTTTAGGGATTTCATATTCTTTAGGGATTTCATACTTCAATCAATTTGTGCCATTCCCAACCAAATTACCCTAGCCTAATCCTCTTTTCTTTCCTACTACAAAACTTCTTCCTCACAGGGTTCCCTATTGCTTTCATGTTTGCATGTGTGGCCTGGAATTTTTGTCTGGGTTGTTATGAGTAGTATGTGCCTGGGCACTTTCTGAAGTGAGGATGATATGTCAGTGATTATACTATTGGAGAATGTACCTACCCCTTCCAGGATTCATCCTTATTAGTCCTTCAGGGGGTGTGGAATCTCTTGAGATCTTTCTACTTTCATGATAAAATGTTGATAAAATAAATAAAGTTATTTTTTCATGAGTAGGTCTTACAAATCCTTGTATGAATTTCTGAAATGCTTGGGCTATTGCAAACTGTATTTTTAATTTCAAATGGTTAATTATTGGCATGAAATTTGCTTTCATAGATGGATTTTGTGTCCTACAACCACCCTCCACTCATATTCTGAGTAGTGTCAATAAAAAAGTTGTGAATCTTTTATGCTTCCTACACAGGTGATTTTGTGTACAAAGACTTCTTAATTTCTCTTAAACTCAGTAATTTTCCAAATATTTTTCTGTACTTATGATTATCCCTGATATCAAATGTAAGTGTTCAGAAATAACAAGTTTTTTTGTTCTGATGTTAAGTGAAAATCATTTAGCATTTCTTCTCAATTATGATCCTGATTATGTAATTGATATAAATGCTTACAGCAGACAAAGTGAAAGTATTTTATTTCCACTTGGCTAGTCTTTTCATATCAAAAAAGAAATGAGATTTTACTTCAAAGATTCTGTATTCAGCTGATGAGCATTGATCCCTAGTCATGAGTCACAATCTCAGGTACTGGAGACAACATCATCTTCTTCTTAATCAAACCTTGAAGAAGTGTGTATCTGGAGAAAGTCGATGAAGGTGATGGGATACAGATTTAGCTTGGTTCTCAACAACCTCCAT